>OY365808.1:53998785-54040018 GCA_959347315.1 Bimastos eiseni | reverse complement strand
GATTAATAAAGCATATTAAACATAGAATATGACATGTACAATTAGCGGCCAGAAGATGTAAATGAGCACTGTAGCCTAGATCAGCGGTTCCCAATCAGTGGCATGCGTAGGCCTACCCCTAGGGATACGCTATAGGGATACGCCAGAGGTTGCCTACGTAAGAAAGATAAGAAATCCAGTTTCCGATGTTGCATTACCAGCTGAAATTTCGGCCGATGAAAGAGATCAATTGATTGAGCTTTCGTGTGATGGTCGATTGAGGAGTTAATTCAACGAGAAGAGGAGAATATGGATTAATTTCAGACAGAGCTGTTAAGTTTTTGAATCCCTTCATTAGCCTGTGTCATATCTTTGTGAAACTTGCAATAAAAAATCCAAATACAGATCGAACCTTGAACCTGACCTACCTAAAATGGACATTAATAAATTCTGATATTGCAGAATTGTGCAAATCTAAGCAAGCCCTGCACTCGCATTAAAATTATAAAACTTCCACGTTGACTTGATTAATTAGAGACTATTAGCCTTTCGAAAAGGTGGAAAAAATAAGAGAATTTTCAATTAAAATCACTTTAATTGTGTATATTGTACAAAAAAAAATTATTTTAATATAATAAATTTAGCAAAATTCATTAATAGGCCAATATTATAACCAATATTCCAAATCTATTCTCTATTCTACTTAAATAACTTATCAAAGAAGGTTCCTGACAAGTTTTTTCTGTTGGGGGGTACGCACACCAATGT
Organism: Bimastos eiseni; assembly: GCA_959347315.1. Lineage (NCBI taxonomy): Eukaryota > Metazoa > Annelida > Clitellata > Crassiclitellata > Lumbricidae > Bimastos > Bimastos eiseni. The sequence continues at coordinate 54,039,271 of OY365808.1, read as the reverse complement.
TTTTTAGTTTAGGGGTACAACAAATATTGGGAACCGCTGGCTTAGACGCTCTCGGAATAATTTACGGCTTTTACGCCATAAGAGTTTTATCATTTGCAACTCATATGGCGCTGGCCAATAAAGTGATTTTCATGTCAATCATTCTTCAGAGTGCTTGTCGTGACTGTATTACCGCCACCCGCTTCTGAAGCCTCAGCTGTAACTGATCGTAATTGTAATTGTTCATTTATCTACCGCCTATATTATGAATAAAAATTGCAGTTTATAGCGATCTGCCGGCCTTTCTGACGAACAACGGTGGCTTGAATTCTGGATTCATGATGGCCCACTGCACTGCAGCCGCTCTTGGTAAGGATTTCTGCTCGATGCTGTTGAAGTTAATTCTACTGGCTTACTTACTGTTTGACATCATGACCCAGTTTACTATGCTAGTGGTTCGAAGGCAAGACTGGCAACGACCGCAATTTAATTTACAGTTACAAATAGTGTAAATGATAATAGTCGTCACGATGATGACGACGACGTTGATTATAACTATTCTGATGATGAGGGTGACTGCAGCATTAAGCTTAATTTTGCTCTTGTCATTGCTGACAAAGACGGTGTTGATGACAATGAGAATGTTGTGAACGATGACGTGCTAGTGACAACGATGACGGTAGTGATGATAATGGGTACGATGATCATTGTGATGATGAGATGACAATAATGCTGTAGTGTCGGAGAACAAAGTGTTATGCCATCCATCCTCCGTGGATTCTATTCCGACTAGCGCTGGAACTGAGGATCACGTCAGCATGGGTGGATTCTCCGCAAGAAAGCTTCTGCACATCGTCGAAAATGTCGAACAAGGTATTATATTGATTCACTATAGGATTAATTTGCACCTAAGATAAGAAATGTGCAAGATTAACTGCCTCTTACGCGGTAGGCCATTAATTGCAAGAAATTACTAATTAGCCAATAGAATGCATAGCCTACGTACCCTATCTGACACCTGGGAAGTTGGAACGATGGACAACGCGAAAGCAAGAGGAGAAAATAATTCTTGCGGCAGAACTGAGTTGGCTGCGGTAGTTCGCAGGGATTTCAAAGCTACTAGAAGTAATAAACGAGGATATGGAACAAGCAATAGTTGTCCAAAGAACACTACTATAGAGCAGGGGCGTTCAGAGAGGGGGTCCAGAAGCAAATGCCTCAAATTTCACGTAAAGGGGAAATAATTTTTTAGTCTTAGGGGGGAATAGTTTGGTTTTCCATACCCTTGGGAATGGGGCTTTCCCTCCATCATCCAGGAGGCATTGACGTCTCTGCTATAGAGACATGTCGTCCAACGAAGACCCCCGCAGGTTGTACGACATGTACGCGTAGGGCTAGACAGAATGCCAGAATAGACAAGAATCCCACACATGCAAGATTCGAAGTAAAAGGACAAAGGCAGACCAAGACTACATGTAGGCCTACGTTTGACATTATACAGTAATAGTTAATGTGGTAATTATTAATGACCACATTAATGAAAACGTAACATTACTTGGAACTATGACACTGAGAGCAGTTAGGATCACGCAAGAGCTCTGCGAGTTATGATCGCACGGCCACCTACTGACTGGAAAAGACGTCAGGAAGACCGAGACACTCATGGGGACGAGCAGCGAAGCATTACCGAGACCCCTGAACTTTGACCTCAACTCAGATTGGGCGAGAGCACAAGAGAAGATCTGTTGGCGGCGGACAGTGGAGACGGCTACGCTCCTATGTGTGGCTCGATCGCCATTGATGACGATAATAACGTAAGGCCTAATCTAAGAGGAGCAATGACCGAGAACAATGGCGGTCATTAATTGGTACATCGCCGCCAAATGGCTCGCGTCAAGAACTGAGGATGATGATGGAAAAACGTTTACATATAATTTAATACGGTTACTATAGAAAAAACGTTTAGGAGCATATGTCGTTCACATGCTATTTAGCCTATACGTATATATGTTTCTGGCTGTATTATGTTAGTGATTGCGATTGAACTGCTGGTCGCCTGTCAGGCTCTGGAGTTTCTTCGTCCATTGACAACTACAAAGCCACTCGAAGCAGTCTACAGTCTCGTCCGATCAGTCATTCAGTAAGACAGACCACCGACCATTATTATTTACTTATTATGCTCATATCCACAGTGCGGGATTACATTACGCTTTTTGATTTGATATTCCGCAAAGGACGGCGGTAAAGACCACATAGCCTAAGCCTAGGCCAATAGTGCATGCATCTGTCTGTCGATCTTTATACATGCCGGTCTCTCTGTAGACAATACTGTCTGTCGTATTTCTATCAGTCTGCCTGTCTCTCTCTCTCTCTCTCTCTCTCTCTCTCTCTCTCTCTCTCTCTCTCTCTCTCTCTCTCTCTCTCTCTTTATATATACAGTGCCGGATTAAGCACCGTGGAGGCCCATAGGCAGTGAAACTTTTGGGGCCCACGCCCCAGGTCCCTAGTCGGCCTAGTGCCTACTAGAACGCCAGTACCCAGTCGATTTCACTCGTTTATATTAGCCTACCAGTGCCAAGGCTGGCAAGACATAAAATGTGACAATGTCCTTTTATAGGTATAAAATGTCATTATAATACCGTAATGCCAATACGACATTATAATTATTAGATTAAGAATTTAAGAAAACAATCACTGTAGTCTGTATATTTACGTATTTAACTATTTATCCAGAAAGAAATAACATGAAACTTAAATACGTGGCACGTATTTAAGGCCATAACATCGCCGGCACTGCCGACGGCAGTACTACCACAGCCACAGGCTTGCTCTTCTGCAGACGAACGAGTGAAGCCAAGTTGGAAAAGCGACGGAGTCCTTTTCATTTCTTCTTGAAGCTTCACTGTGGCTTCCTTTTTCTTTCTTCGCTTCTCTGCTCCGCTTTCGTGCCTTCTCTCGTTGATCGACATTTTATCTAGGGCCCTATTATTTTATTTATAATTATTTTATTTAATTTAACTAAGTTAACTACTAGACTAACTTGAAGAAGTTGAAGTGTAAACATTATTGTATGACGTCAGCGTCGTCACGTGCCTCTATTCTTAAGAATAAGTAAGTAAAAAAAATTAAAAAATTCTTTCGTCACGGTCTCATGGGGCCCCTATAAGTCGCGGGGCTCATAGGCAGTTACCTACTCTGCCTAATGGGTAATCCGGCACTGTATATATATATATATATATATATATATATCTGTCCTGCTATTTCGGTGTCTTAGGTGCAAGACTTTGGATGGAAATCGTGGAATGGACATAGATTCGAAGTCGATTTACATGTCTTGATAGAAGGATTACGTTAACTGTATCAAGATGGATGATGCTGTTGTTGATTTTACAGAGCGTGGAAGGAGGACCGAATGATGGCACCGGATCTTGACATGGCAGCTAAGCTCATCTACGAAGGAAAGGTAACCATCAGACCATAGTTCGAATCCCTGCACCAATTAGGGTCTAACTCTCCCTTTATCTACTACCTCTATCCCTCCCTTAATCTTCTCCACCTATATAAGAATTTAGTCTCTTAGTCCACCTCTTTAAGGTCTCTCGCAGGTATCAAAGTGGTTACATCCCGATTCTCAACTGCTGGTATGCAGTTGGAGGGATGGATCCTTCCATCCATCTATTCATCAATACATAGACTGACGATACTGAGACCACGATAGTCATTGTAATCTCCAGGCTTCCAGAGCCAAACATTGGTCACTTGTGAAATTGTTAATTGGCATTACGTCGGTAATTTCGAAACAGCGCAGGTGTCAAACGCTGGTGGTGCGTGGCTTCTAATAGTGGCTGTGACCTGATCCCCGGCACCAGTGCAGTGTTAGACTACGGCCAGATGGACAACCAGGGAAATGGGTTTCTTATAGAATTCAGTCACTCTTTTTTCTACTGTCCGTCCGTCCTTACGTTCACCTCTGGCTACAGCTGTCTAATCATTACAACATTTCTTCGTTTGCTTGTCTATCCATCCATCCATCCATTCTAAATTCTCTATTTAAATACTGAGTAGCCATTTATCCATTCATCAATCTGTCTATCCATCCATCCACTCATCTATGCATGCATCCATCTAATCAGTCATCCATCCAGCCAACCATCCAAAGTCATTTTCCCTTTGCTCATCATTTGCAAAATACCTACTTTTATACTGTGGAAGTTTAATTGGATTTTGTATCCTAAGCTTGTATTTTGTGGTAAATAAATGTGCATAGGCCTATATAATTTATGTCTTTCAAACGTTTTCTGTAACAGGTCTGGGAAGCTGTGCGAATTTACATAGAGCCAGAAACCGTCCGATAAAGGAAACCACAGACAACCGCCATGATATGCTGGACGACCAAACAATACTCGCAGAGCAACAGAGAATATTAATCACAAAATAATCGACTGCTTCTTCGTAAAGAGAAAGTTTAGCAGAAGAGAAATCTACGTAGAACACAAGTCTTTCTATTGGACAGCATAACAAACACTTGTATATATGGATATGGGCTTATTACAAACTGGATAAAATTACAAACAGAACAAAATAAGTTAAGAAAAGAATGAGTTAACATCAACACAGCATATATAAGATGTGCTTAATAAGTGGTTTGAACAGAAGACCTATACATTAGAATTGCTGCTGATCGATGACAGCTCGATGGCCAATTCTTCTCAGCTTGCCGTTAAACGCAGTGTTCACCGAGACTGCTAAATACAGATTATATGAAAACCTACAAAATCTTGAGAATAAATATTCTTAGGGCCATTATTTTTGGAGTGTGATGAAAATTGTGATTTCTGTTATCGACATCCTTATAGCCACTCACACACAGACTGGTAATGGGTCATGGACCACAGTGGGAACCACATTTACTCCATGTTCCAATTACTAATCTTTATAGCCTTGCTTCTCTAGTATTGTCCCTCTTCTAAAACTCCAGAGAAGGCCTACATGTGCGTGTATGTGCACCCAGTTAAGTATAGTTTTTAAGCATTTCTTCCGTTACATTATACCCCGTCAATCACTTCAATTTTTTTTTCTCGAGTAGTACTTCATAATATAACCAGACCAAAGTTGTCACGACACGACTCAATTCTTAAGCAATTATTGGCAACCATTTTCCCAATAACTCACCCATTTTCCATACAAGGCAGTAAACAACTGGTCTCAATTATCCCTTTGCTCTGAAGACTTGATGGCAGAGTAATGGCAAATGAATCAGTTTATTTAAGAAAAACAATTCTTCCAGAAAGTTTCAAACAGGTTCTTAAAGGAACATTTAACAGCGCTCACTGCGATAAATCCTATCAAACAAACTGTCGCAGCCATCCACATGAAGCCACATTCCTCTGAAGGTGTGGCAATAAATCCCGCAAAAGAGCCTCTATCACAACTGTATATTTCATCCAAAGAAGTTCGAATTCACTGCAAGATCGCTATACGAACCAGCCGAGCCCTCAGTTCCATCAACGTATGTTTATTTTCTGTACCACATCTGAACGGTTTTCATTCGCTTGATCTTCTTCTGCAGCTGCAGGACTGCGTACAGAAGGGCCTCAGCTGTCGGAGGACAACCTGACAAGGACAAACAGAACGACATTTAGTATGCATCTGCTGAGTTGAAAACAGGCCAGAAAAGATTACACAAAAATTCAAGCAGTTAGGGACTATCTAGAGATGCGGAAAAATTGGACCTCCCACTCTCTGTGCAAATGCGTCTATGAATCCTGCAGAACAGGCGAACAGTCTAGCGACAGCCTGCCAATGTCTAGTTTTACAATCAGCCTAAGTTAATTTATTAAAAGTAAAATGACCGATTTAAGAACGACAGTGAAGCAGTTTCAACAGCAGAGTAGACATTCAAAATATTTCCCATAACAGCTGCAAACAATGCTTGTTGTACAAGATAAACAACATATATTCATGCTGCAATCTATCCTGAAGCCTTAATTAATGCATCAATGCACTGCAATCTGCCAGGAGCTCGTAATCAAGCTAATGCCAGAAGCAATAAAACTTAAGTCGAGGCACTGGTTGAGTACCAGGTAAACTTTTTATGCTGTACTATATTGCACCCACAGCAACATATTTTCTTAAATTTACGGACATTCATCTAAAGCCAAACATTTCATATTTTTAATAATCAAAAATGTCTAAAATTCTCCTTTAAGGAACCGCATAAATCATGCAGTCTATTATCAGACACTTCCAGTGCAAATTTAAGCTGATGCAAGTCACAAGTCATTGTTAAGGCACAACATCATGAACTAGCGCACACAATGTCACACACACTTGAAGATGAAGTAGTGTTTAGAAAAGTAGTGTATACCATTCAGTACAAATCATGGGAGTCAAAAAGCCGACACACAGGCCATTTAAGTCCCAAAGTTGATGTTTTTTTGACCAGCTGAGCTTTGCCTAAAGACTACACAGTTTGAGAATAAAAGTCCAAATTTTGTATTGTTTAAGGCTCAATGAGTGTCATGTGATCTTGGTGACAGATATTGAATATCAAAAAAACGATTTTTCAACCCTAATTAGATTATTGGCACATTTGAAAAACGAATGTCTAAGAATAAGTTTTTTTTAAATTGTAGGATCACCAAGTCCCCTCCCAATTTTGCTCAGGTGTCAAAGGGTCCACCACTTGCTAGTAACTATTGTTACTAGTCTGCTGTTAAGACAGGTTTTACACCCCCGGTCTAAATGGACAGATCTTCTGGTTATGGATTGGGCTTTGTGTGACATCAGTTGATGCCCTGTGCATTATACACCCACATTATACTGGTTACTAATTAATAATAATACCTGGTACATATATGTCGACTGGTATGATTCTATCACATCCTCGCACAACAGAGTATGAGTAGTGATAGTATCCTCCTCCATTGGCACAGCTGCCCATTGAAATGACCCAACGAGGCTCAGGCATCTGGTCGTAAATCTAAACGGAATCAATAATGTCACGTCTTAAACATGTGACATGCATGAAAAATGTATATGCATTACAGTAACTTAACAATTATAAGAAATAAAGTGAGCACTAGATTATGGATAGATTATGGATAGATTATGGATAGATTATGGATAGATTATGGATAGATATGCTTCTATTTAAAATCCAGTTGGAATAATAAGTCATATCCATTTCTGCGATTTTGTTCAAATTCATTCATTACGAGAATTTTCAATATTGACTTGTAACCCTTAACGTGTACATCAAGTTCATGCACTGGTTCTTCATACACATTAGACACGACGCGCACAAGCTAATGACTCCTACCCCAAAGGGTATCCTCCAAAGCATTCAATGTTTTTCAGAATTTGTTAAAAAGCACTTTTCATTCATTCATTTATTTTCTAAATTTGATACTGCCCTTCTTCCAACATCTTTTGGCTCAGAAGTGCATACACATGCCTCGATGGCGCAATTGCAGTTGTACTGCAGAGCAATGGTGTGCGAAGGACTTGCTCAAGGTACCAACACAGTGATGCCACGGACGAGGCTCGAACCCGCGTGCCCAGCACACACTGAACATTACAGGCTGACCGCTCTAACCGATCAGCAACTGTGCCACACCAATATTTATCAGTGCACTTGTGAAGTGCGCTGATAAATAACAAAATTTTGAATGCCTTTCTCAAGGCCAGAGTCATTATATGACTTCTTTACCCACAAATGTACATGAGCCTCCTTACTATGTTGTCGTCTAGAGCCATGCCCAGATCTGCCGTACAAGGTGGTGCTTTGAATCACTTGTCAAACTGAACTAAAGTTTCTGTCATGTCTCTTATATCAGAACTGATGTAATACTGAATCTTCTTATAATGAATAATGAAGCAGCAATTACTTGCTATCATCATAAAGAGCAAAAACAATCAATCAGTCAATCAATCAATGATACTTAATATAGTGCCCCTTCAAGTTATCTACTCAGATATTACATCACAGATATTACATAGCACCAAATTTAATACTGCAGTTTTTCAAAAACATTCAATGTTTTTCTGGATTTTTAATGTCACTCCAAAAGCATGCTGATACATAACAAAAGTTTGATTACCTTCCTCAATGCTGGAGCCATTTTGTTGGTGACGGTTCCGGCAACTATGATGCAATCCGCCTGACGTGGACTGGCACGAAACACCACTCCAAAGCGATCCATGTCGTACCTTGGAGCAGCAAAATGCATCATCTCCACAGCACAGCAAGCCAGGCCAAAGGTCATAGGCCAGAGGGAACTCTGACAATCAAAACATTCAACATCAACTAGTTGTGCTGTGGTGCAACAGTTGGTTGTTTCAAAGCAATTACTATGCTATGCTTTGCTAATAAAGTCTGAATGATTCATTGTCAACAAATTTGGGCTGAGTTGCACAATAGTAAAAAGCAAAGCCACTACAGTTCAGATTTGGCAGACTGAATAGAATCAGTTCAATCCTGTCTACACTCCTAACCCATAAAGTTGCAAGTGACAACATAACAAGTGCAAAAATCTCACATTAGCTAAGTTTGTCTCAGTTTATAATTTGTTTGAGAAAATCTGACTGGCTCCTTGTGCACTCTCAAACCATAAAAATCACAAATAACTACAAAACTAACAACAAAACATAACAGTATCACACATCAGTCATAGGCCAATTTACCTCAGTCGATTTCTGGGCACAATGAAGAATTCAGTGCTGATTATAGTTATGCAAGTAATTCCACTACACTACTTTACATTACAAATCTACTTTACATTACAAATACGACCCTTAACAAATATTAATATTGATTTCCATTACTGCAGTTTGTCAGCCACTCCACTGCTAAACCTGATCAAAATTAGCATAATTTAGTAAATGAATAATTATACCTTACGAGCCCAGTTAACAAGGTCGTCGACTCTTGCCAGCGCATAGTCGGCAACATTGTCTAGTTTTGGCTGAAATGGAGAGTACGGCTTGCGTTTAGTGACGGCTGATTCAGTGGCTTTCTCTCTGTATGGCACCAGACTATGAAATTAATACAATAACAAAACACCGTAACATCAGTGACTCTGCCATACCTGTCAAAACTAAAAGCATACTTCTTCCAATTTGCCTGTAGCTCGTAATGGTTACTCGGCTTCAAGGTGCCCTTCTGAACTTTCTGTAAGGAGGGCATTATCAAATTATAATTGAATTGTCTTTTTGTATTGTATACCTTAACACCATTACAGCATTAATTGTTGCAAGTACTGTAAACTTCAGCAGTGAATTTCAGTTGTTTTAGCATTTTAACACTTTAACGAACAGAACGTACATTGGGAAACCAATCTGGCTGGTCGTTAAAGGGTTAAAGAGTCTGCAATACCTTAACATCATCACATAATTCCTGGTAACATATTCTGTCATGGTGCATTGCAAGGTGACCTGATTTGCCAGCCAGCCAGCCAGCCAGTCAAAACCTTCACGATGCAGCAAGAAGCATCACTGGGGTAAATCCATTCCTATGGATAAATTGCCTATTAACCTACAACAGCATTGTCTACAATGGACTCACCTAGTACATTTGGTGTTGAGGTCATCATTGGCTTTGTTCAGTGTGTGTAACCTATTCCAGAGAATGCTGACCGCTGGCAGTTTATTACTTGGCAAAAGCAGCGAGATCCTCGCGAGAGGAAGTCTGACGACTAAACATAGAAACAAAACATATGGTTAGTTGTCGAATAAAAACTAAGAAGACACTTAAGGAATTTAAAATAAGGTGCAATTATAACACTTTCCACACAGAAAGAGCTGCAACAGAGTGACTTGTAATGTAAAAATACAGCACCAGGCCTGCGAGCAAGATGTCTGTAAGAACGGGGGTTCCCAAACTACATGCATCCCAGAGGAGACTGTAGGACAATTACCACCAACCCCCAGACAATTGCCCCCCAATTTTGTGTAGGACATTTGCCCCCGAACAATTGCCCCACCTATGTAAAGGTTGAATATGTGTGTAACCGCAGACTAGAAAAATATATTTCTTGTCAATGCAACTTGATGATGATGACGACAATATTTAGTTTAATTTCACACTGACAAACCGCATCCTGATTACAAGTATGAACGAATAATGACAAGTCATTTATTTGACTTCTATTAAGCAAAATACATTTGAGGTCAAATAAATTCCTATTTAAGTGCAAATTATTATTCATCAATCCAACTTCTGTTAAAACAAGAAAATGAGCAACTAGGTCCAAATATCGTGTCATGCTTTGTAGCGTGACACTATAATTTAACATATCAGATACAAAGCAAGACAATAATCTATTTGATTGTGCTGCTTCATTGGTGTCAATTTAACAATCTATCCAATAAATCAGACATGCCGTGAAAGAACAATCATGCATCACATATATACACATTCAAGCCTGCATATATACGTTGATCGGACAGGTCTAAGTAGGGGGGCAATTGTCCAAGTTGGGAGGGGCAATTGGACAATTGTTCAAAGGAGGCAATTGTCCGTTCCCCAGGGGTGCAACATGTCATTTCAGGTGGTGTAACAAAGAGAGAATGCATGAATTATAAGAATGTTTTGATTAAACATAATAAATTGTAGAGTTTTCATAGTATAAGTATGGGCAGGACCATACGATTAGAAGTTTATTTCCAAGTAACATCGATTGATGCCCTGGGTTTCAATAAAATGGCGCTACATAAATGCTCAGATTGCTTTAAATACAATGCGACATTTAGATCGACAAATGCAGATTTTCACAGATTTCCAATTTATGCACAATAAGCTCGAATGTAGTGCATTGGGCAAAGACAGAATCGGCGCCACGCAGATTTGTTTACAAAATGTCACGGCGTACTCCACTACGCAAAACCAAGGTCAAGCAGAGTCAACAAAATACGCAAAACCACACAAATTAAAAAAATGAAAATTTGCTCATGATGTTTGAAGAAAAACGAGACACGCAGAGAAACAATGATCTGATTGGCGGAAATAAAAGCAACTTAACAAATCTTTACCAGCCATTTCACCAGATTTCACTTGTGAGCTTAAATCTGGAAGAAACCCACCGCCACCGATAAAATATCTTGATGAGTCACCAGACTCAGTAGCATCTAGTATTTTGCGCCATCTAGTAGTTATTACCAATAAATAAATCGAACATCGTCTTAAAACTTCTCCAGCCTCGCTAAAATAATGTACAATAGTTAACAGTTGATGGCACTCCAAACATATTTGGTCATTCAGGTCAAGGGAAAGTCTGAATCTGACGAGTCATAAAAACCAGCAATTTACATATTACAGGCGAATATAAAATCGATCGCGCTGGATCGAGTAGGCGATCAACGTGCGATCGATCACGTGAGCTCCTACGAGTACAGAGCGTTTTGTGTATCGCATTGGTGTATATATATAATATATATATATATATATATGCAATGCATTATATAGACTCATAATAATTAGTACTAATCTGGTACGCATATCTCAATTTCTCCTTTTGCAGAGAGGGGACACATTATACGTGTGGCCCCCAAATTTCCTTCCCCTCTCATTGGGGTGTCCCCCATCTGTCAACCGAGATCGCGGCCTCTGTCCTTGACTCAAGAAATTTCATATATATCTGCGCATCGTTGCATGAATTTTCAATTGCTTTGAGAATTTTAAATTAGTCAGCTACAACTAAGCTAACTGTCCGAACTGAACAAATAGTTTTAAAATTGCGTTCTTTTAAGCAATGCGCTATATAACAGGCAATTGTTTTTCTCAAGTGGGTCGTTGTCTATTCTATGCATAGAAAAAACTCCGAGAGGACAACCTCGTGCTCGTGTCTCGGATTTTTTTTATAGAAACCTATTTTAACCTAGTTTAACTGTTTGTTTCTAATAAAATAATATAACGTGATCATCAAAAATATGGTACGGCTTGCAGTTTATCTATGCATATTGCTGTCGTGGTTACTTTAGTGTAACGAGCTGTGTGAATTTCACTGTTTTGTAAATGTCGATTGGTTAGGACTCTTGTGTTAACTGAAAACTGCGAATGATAAACTGTTTTCCGCGTCTGATTAATTCCAAGCAAAGCTTACTCCTTACAAGTGAAGTTGTGGAATTGAGAAATCGTTTCGTTTTATCCGTCGTTTTCCATAACCTGGTGTCAATTTGGTTGAATTGCGGTTTGACAGTATGGCCACCCCAGAATGTGAGAGAATAGATTGGTGTTAACTACCAACAGTGGTTCTATTAAATAGGTTACTAAATAATTTGTCACATTGGAGCTTATATCATAATATGGATCGTGATGTTATTCCAATTTACACAATTTTATATTTTCTCTTGTCATGTAAGAATGCTACTTTGTAAATCCAGACAATGACGAAACTTGCCCAAGTTGAACATTTTTGGGTGTTAAAGATTGTGTTGCAAAATGTTTCCAATGTGTCTGCTATAGTTTGTGAAGCAAAGTGCATTTCATTGTAAAATGTTTGCTGGAACATACCTATGGTTAGAACAGGAATTTTCCCAATTTAACAATTTCTGTTATTTTTAAATGTTGTTGTTTGCTTGTGTTTTCTCATTGTATGGCAAAGGTATTCCTTGTCAACACTGTCTGTGGATTATGAATTCAGAATTCACTTGTTTCTTGTTAGAAGTGGAACTGTTTAATTACTGGCAATTTGTGCCTCTGTTTTACAGACGAAGAGGTTGAAGACGAATAGTGATGACTATGTGGAGACGGACGCTTACTCACAGTTTGAAAATGAGGCAACAGAAATCAGGAAAATGGTTCAGAGCCAGAACCGAAAGAAGAAGTCTGCTGGTGGTTTTCAGTCAATGGGTAAGGAACAAAAAAACCCAGAGTGTTTGTTATTTTATTGAGATACATATACACTGGACAATGTTTTCACTGCTTTTATTTATTATGTGTCTGTTTGGCTAGTCAAAAGATATTTCTTAAATGTATTTTACTAGCTCACAAAGTTGCTAAAACGCCTTACATTAGAAAATGTATCCAATTAATTGAGCTTCTGGCACAAATTTTGATAGATTGCATTAAGTGTTATCTATTTATGTGTATGTAATAATAAATTAATAATAAGAACCCCGACTTATATGGCGCCGTAAACGCGGCTGTACCATTGCAAGGGCGCCTTACAAAACTGTAGAGCAGTCAGCAGATGGGATAAGCTTTAGTTTTATTATATTATATCTTTGTTTATTAAACAACCTAAAATTCATGTAAAAAGAACAGAAGGAAAAATGAAAGTTATCCAATAAAATAAATGATATGTTAGTGAACATTTAGTAGTATACTCGTTTATTTTGAAAGATAATAATCTGACAAAAATGCTGAAAAGCTAACATGAGTGGCAGTGGACAATGAAAGTAGTTAGAATTGAACAACAAACTAGTAAATATTTTTATGTAATGATCTCAGAATAAATAGAGAGTTTGTCTTTAGGTGGGAGAATATGTTTGTGTGCTATAGGTCTTTATTGGCGAATGAATGTGGGACAGAGGGGAAGTAGAATTTGGAGAACATGCTTGGGGTTGTTTAAAATGGGGAAAAGGAGTTTTATGTGAAAGCACTTGTATAGCACTCTTTACGTAATTCACACTTGCTGTGGCAAGGTTAGCAAAGAATCACTGAACAAATGTGTCTTATATCGAGTAGGAAATGTGTCCTGAACATTAAAGTTCTTGCGATTGTATAATCCATTTGTTCCATAGAGACAGAGGAAATAGTGAAGTTTAATTCAGCCTAGACCACTACCTTGTTATTTTGCAGCCTTGGTTGATGGAAGCAACCTGGATGCACTCCTTAATCAGCCGTCAACTCATTTCTGATTTGATTTGTTTTTCAGGTCTGTCTGCGAATGTCTTCAAAGGTATCATGCGAAAGGGATACAAGATACCTACGCCTATCCAGCGAAAAGTAAGTTTGGCCTTTTAAGCAAAATTGATCTGTATTGGTCCTTGTCATTGATTATTGATCATGCCGTGGCAAGGTCCATTTTATAATTTATTCCTAGTTTTTATATTTCTAGGATGACCATGTTCATGCTACTGCTAAGATAATTTGCATTTTCTAAGATTTAAGCAATATTAACTTTGGTTTCCACCTGAAGTGACTGTTGATGGCTTCACTAATATTCTAGTTCATTGTGAAAAGGACACCACATTAGTCATTGACCAGTTGGCTGATTAAAGGAGCTAATAAAACACTTGATACTCTTACATTAAGGGGTACATTACATTACAGGTTCTTGGATGGACATAGTTCATCACCTTACATTAACAAGTAGTATATTACAGGTTCTTGGATAGACACAGTTCATCATGCTTAACCCTTTAACGACGAGCATGTACTGAAGTGTAGGGCATAATCAATAATGCTGGTCGTTAAAGAGTTAAAGGAGACTCTCTAAAACAAACTGTATTTGAATTTGTGGTACATATACTTTGTACATCGATCGAATATATCGACCATATTTCAAAACACTTCTTTAGACAATACCTGTCATCCTTGATGGCAAAGATGTGGTAGCAATGGCTAGAACGGGAAGTGGCAAAACAGCTGCCTTCCTCGCTCCGATGTTTGAGAGATTGAAGGCGCATTCCCCAGTGGGTGTTCGAGCTCTTTTGCTGTCTCCCACGAGAGAATTGGCCATACAGACGCAGAAATTCACCAAAGAGGTTGGTAGATTATTCTGTTATGAGAGATGCCTCTGTTTGGAGTCAACTTAGTTGATAACAATAGCTTCATCAAGTTCTGCCAAGGAGTAATGTAACTTTGTTTTAGAAGTTTTTTATGACTGATTTGTATTGCCGTGGTTGGGTTGAGAGCGCCTCTGAGTAGACTTCTTGAAGGGACACAGTATAAATGTAATGATGAAACTGAAAAAGTAATGATTGGCCTGCATTCATAGCCCTCTTCTGATTAACATGGTTGAACAAATGCATGTATGTACATTATTATTACAGCGGTTTTGTATAGCGCTCCTTCAAGGCCATCTGTATATATTTTTTATTGTATATGTCTGCATGTATGTTTGATCACATGCAGATATGTATGTTTAATTGTGTATACATTATATAGCACAATTTAAGTTCCTCCTCAATGCATTCTGTGTTGGTTTTATTCATTTCCACTAGTACTTAGTTTTCTCTTGGTTTTTCTTAGCATTTTAAGGTTTAAAAATTCATTTGGTTTAAATAATTGATAGTGGAAGAAGAGAAGTCCATTAAGCTAGCCCTGAATCAGCTTGGATATGAGATGTCAGCGACTTCATTTTCTCGGCCTCTTGGATAAGGATGGGTATGCAGCCCTCTCCTTCGTCGTCTCATCTTCCCACCGACAGTGTACTTAATATAGCTGGATTGTCAGATGGAGCAGAAATCTCTAAAAAATGTCTGGTTTGGATAGGATTTGAACCCTACACCTCTTGAACGATTATCCATGGCGCTTACCACTATACTGTTGAGCAGTGAGCACCTTTGTATAATCAACAACAATCTAAAATTTTCTTGTACTATTGTTTGTACTGTACTCTTAAGGTTCTGTGTAATTGTTTTAGTTGGGTCGATTTACAAAGTTGAAGTCAATTGTCATGTTTGGAGGAGGAAGGTTGGTGAACTTTTGAGTTTAATTATAGTAATGTAATGTTACAGGTTTCACATCTTTTGTTTAATATTGTGAACTGAAGCACCGTGTATGCGACTGTGGTCATGTGATCAGAGTACGATTATTATATATTATATGCTTGGTGAAGGTTAATGAATTTATAGCGGTTATTGCTTTGTTTCAGAATCGACGAGGATTTTGCTTCAATGCATGAAAATCCTGACATGTAAGCTGCAGTTCATTTACTGCCATAATCCACGTTTTGGCAGTTCACTTTTGTTATTTGGCTGTCAAGGCTCTGAAACCATAGCCTATCAAAACACACGTTTAAATCTATCTTTTTTAATGTTTTTTAAGATATGATATTTACACAGTGAACCGATCATTCTAAGTAAATATGTAGTTGGGGTTATTATGTGACAAGAGTCAAATCATTCACATAATTATCGTGTACATGTTTAGTAAGCTGTGATGAGATAATGTTCAGGTTGTTTATCGAAATGTTCTTTCTAATATTTTATAGGATTTGCTGCATTTGTTTAGTTAAGTATATCAGAACTAGCGTTTGGTATGCTAATCCAGTGTTAGGAGGTTATAATTATTACCTTTAAAGAAAGAGAAATATTTCAAGTTATTTCATCACCAAAGGTTTCCTGCAGGATGAGGATATCAGGTAGAAATAGTGTTCTGAATGAAGCTGAATTGCTAGACAACCTCAGATTTTGCTTGGCATTCTGTTTATTTACTTATCCAGTGGATTAGGTTTCCAGTACATGTAACAGAATTTGATTGGAATTGTAGTATCATAGCAACACCCGGTCGACTGATGCAGATCCTTATGGAGATGGACTTGAAGTTGTCACATGTCGAGTACGTCGTCTTTGACGAAGCTGACAGGTAATGGCACGCTCTTGTCTAGTCTGGTCGTGTCTTTTGTTTCGCTGGCCACTTAGTGCCTAAACGTGGAACTAATAACTGTATCTGCCTGTATTTCCTAGCCTGAAACTATTTCTGCATGATATCAATGCTTGGAAACTGTGTACTTTTCCAGGAATAGGCTGGGAGCATTTCTGAGTCGATGTTTTGAAGAAGCACCATAAAAGTGATAAATGCTATGATGTTGATGAGTTTTCCGCCGGAAGACAGGTCCATTACGTCACCCAGGAACGAGATGAGTAAGGTGGCATCCCATTGCCTTCCGACCGAGTACTAGACTCCAAAACTACTCACTAGGGGCAGCCCTACCTAGGACCAAGCATTTGAACCTATCTGATCTAGGATTTCCATTACCTCTCAGCTTGTAAATTGTATTTTTATGCTCGAGCAGTTACAATTAATGAAAATGATTCATCGGTTTTTCAGGTTGTTTGAGATGGGTTTCCAGCAGCAACTGCACGAGATTCTTCTCCGTCTGCCAGCGACTCGCCAGACTCTGCTTTTCTCAGCAACTCTGCCGAAAATGCTGTTGGACTTTGCAAAGGCTGGATTCAATAATCCGGCTCTCATCAGACTCGATGTCGACAACAAACTCAGTCAGGAATTAAAGGTTTGTTTTAAATTGAGTTTTCTATGTCATGTCTAAATTAAATAAATTAGCCAGCCATGGGTACTGCAGGCATAGGCATTCCCAGGTGCTTGGTGATCGATGATCATAGGCAGAGGACTGTGCAGTTGTGATAGGTACTGCTTCCTACATATAAGAATGTGCTTGTAGCTCACTCATTGTTATAAGACAAATGCTGATATATATAGGTTTAGAAGATTTAGATTATTTCTGTCGTGCAGATTATGGGTTTGTGGGAAAGATTGCTTGGAAGTTACCACTAATTGCTGCTTTGTAATGTAATGTAATCGAGCATTGATATAGTGCCCCTTCAAGATGCCTACTCAGAGACGAGGCATCTCTGTATTAATTGGATGTTTCGTGATCTAGTGGACTGATTTTGCTTTGAAGGGACCAGGAGTTGAAGCTTGTTCTTTATGTTGTTCTTCAATTTATTGTTGTGTTTCAATAGTTTCATTTTGATTGTCTTGTACGAAGTTAGTAAGGCACTCATGTCCTTAGTGGAAAGTGTGGAAGGCACTCATTTCTTCCTCTTTGGCTGTTGACACAGCAATGGCTGAATCCTAAAGTTCTGGATACAGTGACACAAAGCTTACTTTCTTAGCATCTTCGGTTTGTTACTGTAGTTTGTTGACCATATTTTGTTCTGTACTTTGTCGCCAGGTGTCGTACCTTCTGAGTCGACCGGACGATCGAACGGCTCTGCTGCTCCACCTGTTGACAAACATCATCAAACCTTCAGAGCAGACGGTCGTGTTCGTCGCTACGACGCACCAAGTCGAATACATAAATATGGTGATTATTATTACGCACTAATTCTGTTTTAGGTGCATTGCATAAATTCATTGATAAATGTTTTTATTACTTCTACTCTAGATAAATGTTTCTATTTTAATAAGTACATCATGCTTAGGTATAATAGTTATCAGGCAACAGTTCTAGTTTTATAAGTTTTAACTAGGTTCTGGTCTTTTTTTAGATGGTGGGATTGATGCTGAAGGATTCAAGTGTTGTGTATAAATGCATGTACATAGGTAGTATGTAGGTGTATTCATCAGGCACAATACGTGTTTTGTTGAAGAAACTTTTATGTGTGCATGTGTTTGTGTGTGTATATTTATGTTTTTTGTCTCTGTCTCTTCTGTTCCTGTAGATTTCTTCATGTGGCTGCACAGGGCAACCCGATTGGTCCTTACTACTGTTGGCTCCTTAACACTGCTTTTCCATTTGGCCTTGATCGGGAATGCCTACAAGTAGAGACCTTGAAGGGGCGTTATATAAATTACAATTGATTGACTGATTGATTAGCAAGTGCCTCCTTCATTTAGGTTAACGCTGTGATGTTTTTCTTTGCAGATTGTGATGGAGGCCGGCTTCAGCTGTTCGCACATTTACAGCGCACTCGACCAGACCGCCCGAATTATCAACATCGAGAAATTTCGCCAGAAGAGGACAATGATTTTAATTGCGACTGATGCTGTTGCCAGAGGAATTGACATTCCGCTGTTGGACAACGTCATCAACTATAATTTTCCGGATAAGCCAAAACTTTTCCTGCATAGAGTTGGTAAGTCTTCAGATGGGTTTATTTGTACTTTTGGTACAATGAATCACTTTTGCTGTTTAGAGGTCTGTAAATTGTAACCTGAGGCATTACCTGAATCTTTTATTGTGATTGAACAATATATATCCAGTTGTCATGCAGCTTTTAGCTTGATGTGATGTTCCAGTGTTAGACCCATTTATTTAAAACGCTATCTGTAAAATGTACATGGTTGAAAAAAGCAATGTTTTCTGTGGTTGAGCCTGCCACGTGTAATAACTTTACTTCAGATCTTTATATTCTTTTAACACTCTGCATGTACGTCTTTTGCAATCATCCGAATACAGTTTTTTGTCGCCGGAGGTTGGCTGTGAGTGCCTCTGAGGAGTTATCTTGGAGTGGTGCTAAGTCCTCTTGAAGAAATGAAAGAATGAATTTATTCTGTAATTATTAATTTTCAGATGATTGTGAATGTTATCAAGAGACATGTTGCTCAAAGTTTGTTCCTGTGTGAGAGTTAGCTGTTTGCGTCTATCTCTGCTTAAGGACCGTCTGTCTCAATTAGTCTCTTAGTGCTTGCCTTCTTAATTAACTACCTCTGCATTGTATGTGACCAATAGTTAATGTGCTCCTGTTTTACTGAGTGCTGTATGACTGTGTTTGCATGTGTGTATGAAATTCTAATACAACTCAAAACCTTTGCATCAGCTCAGTCTTAATGTACAGGGCTTCGGTTAATGACTGAACAAAAGCAAGACTTTATAAGCAGTCGGGAGAGGTAAAATTTGAAAAACAAATGATTTCTACTGTTAGCAGAAGCATCCGGTAATCATTTTAGAAAGCTGCTATCTGTTCCAGAGAATCTTGGTGAATGTCCCTTGAGGAAATGGACCCTGCTTTGACGGAAATTTGACATATAGTCCTGATCGCCACTGACAATGCTTTCATCATTTGCTCAGGGTCTGATATTAAACCTGTCTATCCAAAGCAGTAGAAATTCCTCCACTGCATGCAGTCCAGCAGTGCCAATCCCAAGCCTGGATAAAGGAGGTGGGCAACGCTAATGATGTTTGTTATCACACAGTGTCGTAAACTGCAACCAACCAAGCAGTAGGGTAATAAGTTATTACATTGAGTTGCCTGTTTGTTTTCAGGGCGAGTTGCTCGAGCGGGTCGCACAGGAGCTGCCTATTCGATCGTCTGCCCAGAAGACATGGCCTGTGTCGTTGACCTACATGTCTATCTGGGACGACCAATCAAAATGGCTCAGATCGGCAACACTACTCCAGGTATTTCCATATATCGGATTTTGCTGGCGGCTAAAAACACCATGGGAAGTCAGATCTAAATGCTTGGGGTTCAGATCCTGGGCAGGTGGGTGTTTTGAATTTAGAAAGATTCATGGCTATGTGTGGGCGACTGGAGCACTTTTTCCTACATTCCTACATTCTTGTAAGAAAGTTAATAGAGGCATGCAGAGTAAATTTCATTGAATGATTGTTTTGAAGAGAGTTGATTTGAACCAATTTCTTTGCAATTTCTGTGACTGTCTGGATACCATTTGATTCCTTGGATCTGTTGAGTTTGAATATTGTAAATAAATACACATCACATCCTAGAACAGATACATGCTCAACATTCTAAGGGTTCATCGAAATTGGACATAGACAAAGTTGCTAACTTTTTATCCCCTCCTGTTGTCCGTATTTGTCCACAATTGGCCTTACCCTTCCAACCCTTTTGTATGCATCAAAACAGCATGTCGGTGAGCTGTGGAATATTATTCTTGAACAGACTTTTGTGCAATCTTTGTCACGTATGCTTCTTCTACTTTCAATTTGATTTGGGTGTTTTATAGACATGTCAAGTGCACCTACTATGAGTATTCTTGAACAGGTGCTATATAAATAAGAAATTACTATTGCAGTTATCCTGAAGGTTGTGAATGAATGTATAAGATGTAGTTCCTATGAAAAGTTATAGTGGTGCGCAAATAAGTTTGAATTAGTTACCAACGATTTGTATAATTTATTTGTTTAATCAGTACATTAAACTTGCAGATGAAGACAATTTGTGTGGTCGAGTTCCTCAACCAATAATGGATGAGCACAATGAAAAACTGAACTTTTGGCATCAGAAGACGGATATTGTAAGTAACAATATGTAAAGAGCCACGTGAAGATGTTTCAATGGAATGTTTTATGTCAATTTAGCAAAATAATGGATTATAATTGAAGAAAAATTTTACAGTTTATTAACCCTTCACAATTAAATTGACATTCATTTATCTATTAGCTAAATTTGTATCAGGCACAAGGTGTCACCGAAATGTGAATCTGAGGCAAAGGGTCATGATATAATATCATATAATTATATGATACAATATCATACTGATGTACACCTATGTTAATTTGGATAGAACCGGGGCCAAATCTAGCTAAGTAAAGCACTTATGCATGTAAAGTAGCTATGTCGTTGACAATTTGTCTAAATTGAGTGCATTATTATTATTATTAAATACCAAATAAAGGAGCGAATTAGCAAATGTACAATCTGATGTCTTTTTATATGGCTATGTTTTATCTTTGTAGCAAAACATCAGCCGAGTGGCAATTAACGCGTACGGTCGCTATTGCAAATCTCGGGTTAAGCCGTCATCAGAGAGCATTCGACGAGCAAAAGAAATTGCAAAACTTGCCGTCGGATTTCATCCCATATTTGGTTAGTATTGGTCAGAAGTTGCATGAACCAGTTGTATTGGTCAGGTATTAATTGAAAACCAGCTATTTTTATTGGGTGTTGCTTGAACACCAGTTGTATTGATTGGGTGTTGATCGAAAAGAAATCGCATTGGTCTATTGTTGGTTGAAAACCAGTTACACTGATCAGGTGTTGATTTGAGAAGATGACTAGCATATCACTCAGACTGTATTAAATTTAGATAAGAAGTGCTTTTAGTAATCTTTATTTTGTATTATCGCCAGTGTCATGTAGTGTGTTACTGGCCACCACACTGCCCCTAAAATTCACAATAGTGAATACTCGTTGTTACTGTGTTTTAACTTTTGAGGGCAATAGAGGTGTGTGACATTTACAATGCAAATTTTACCCTAGGGTGTATTGCACCAAAATGCGACCTTAGCCACTACTAACTACAGTTCTTGGTTGATAGGTTAATGGTGCATTGGTAAATTTCTGATGATTTGTTGGAGGGAGTTCCTTTGCAATAGCATCTGCTCTTTCCAAATATGATGCTTTGAAACAAGCATGGCATGCCTTTCTTAAGCCTACGTTTTGTGCATTGTAGGTATGCAGTCGAATGAAATGGAAGCAAAATACGATCAGATGATGGAAGCTATTAAACACTACAAACCAAAGGAGGTCAGCTGTTAAAATAGCCAGAATCGCTTAATTTCTTTGATCGAATTTGTTCTTTTGGAGGTTTGTTAAATACGCTTTATAAGAGTCGAGTTTCATGCTTACACACATGATCTATTTCTCCATAATTTTCTTACAGATAACTTCTGAATGGTAAAGTTAGGCCACAGTTTGTTGTGGAGGATCCCATTAGATTGATGCAGTAATTCATCACACTTTCACACCGTCTGATGTATCTATCTATCTATGTAAATTAGATAGCGCCTCTTCAAGATAGCTATTTAGAGACGCTCCTGACTCAGGCCCGGTTAAAGAGAAGTTTTTAGTAAGCGATAGACAGGTCTCATGTCAGGTTTAATGTAATATTGTAATTGTAAATATTACAGGTCTAATGTAATATTGTAATTATTATCCCCTATTTAAATGGCACCTTATCAAGTGAGATTCCATTGTGATATTTATAAAAGAATTTCATGTGATTTGATAATTTCTCTCAGACTGTCGTCTCAAAGCAGCAGTTGCATCTTGCGTCTGGCTCCGATTTAAAGAAATCGATAACGACAAAGTACCTTCCGAGGGTAACTGCTCGCAAGGTAGAAGATGTTTCCCAGCCATCATCCGGCAGTGGACCGTTGGTCGTCGAGACTAAGCACGTTAGCAGCATCGAAGCTAACAGTATGGAAATATGGAAAACAGATAAAAACAGTGAAGAGATCTGGGGTGGGGGAGGAGATAAACTGACCATTTGGAACACAGAGTCCAGCAGCTTTGAAATTGGCAAGATTGCGGAGAACAAGGATGGTCGCCCGAAGAATCGGATGGTTTGGTAAGCGACTTTTTATTGGACCGATTTATTTTAAGATGTGAATGAACCGTCTATGTTTCATGAGCATAAATAGTTTTCATGTGCTGCTTCTTTTTGTGATTTGGGAAATGTGTTGATCAAGGCAAATATGGTCAAAATAGAGCATTGAATATACCTCAATCTGTTTAACATAGATGGTCCTTGGAATATAGCTTTTTTTGGCAGAACTAGTGTACCATTTTTTTTTTGTAGAAAATATTTCTGGAGGTATTATATTAAGAGATGTTAGGGTCCTACATCATAAGGTTACTAAATCGTGATTTTATGCTCATAGCAAGCTTCATCATATCACAAACGATGATATAATTTTTCTTTCTTACCTCACTGTAGTGTTTCAATTCGTATTTGTTCTGGTATGTAAATATTTTAATGTTTACTTTTGCTATTCGAGAAATGCTGACTTTTCTACTGATTATGTTGCTGTATTGGTTTTGTATAATGGAGGAAACTGGTAAAATGATTTTACATGCTTTTGTTCAGGTGCAGAAAGAAGAAGAAATATGTGAATGAAGCTGAACTGAGGAAACCTGAGAAAAAACCACTCAAGCTGAAACCAAAACTGTATTTATTTCATTTCTGCTTTATAAATATTCATAACAGTGATATTATCAGAGTTATCCATTGTTCTTAGAAAATGTGATTTACAGAGGGAATTGAGAAGTGTTTTTTCGAAAGTAAAATTTAATGACTTGAGATTGCTCATTTTAGTGCTTTGTGTAAGGTTCCACCTGCGATGTTTCATGATACATCATTAATGCATGAATCTCTTTAGTGGCTTCTCTCTTTCTCTTTATTATATTTTTGGTAGCAAACAGAACTATTTAGGTATGAAAGAGTACCATATACTTCAGCCCATATTGTTCAACAAAACTATATAAATATTATTATTAAAATGTAATAAAAATTGGTTTGTTATTAAGTATTCACTTTGAAATTTATTACTACTTTGTTAGTATTATTCATATCATTTATTACTGGTTATGTAGCTCAGACTCACTCTGAACTTTTGATTATTTACCAGTTTAGGTTGAACTTGTCCATATAGCAAATTTTCATAATAGAAATGTTCCTTCATAAATTTTATTTTCCTGCTATTATACTTGAATATCTTGTTTAATTGCCTGACGAGTTGATACCTGATATGCTTTTTTGTGTATCAATGCATTGCAAATGATGAATCGGTTTTAAAGATGATTGTTTGACTTGATATCAGGTACAAAACGTGGCTTGAGAAGAATAAGCTTCAGGACCAAGGAGATGGCGAGGGAGAAGGTCTGAGGCCAAAGAAGGTCATCTACAACAGCAGAGGAAACCGACGCCAGTTCCGCTACAACAGTAAGTTGATCATTCGTTTGGTCTTGGAGTTTCTCAGAATATTGGAAAATCTGTGTATGTCAGAAGCATGTTATTCTGCTAAATGCTGAGTATGTAATTGTATTAATACAGTGCATTTAAATAACTCACAAAGGCAATGTAAGCATGACTATCTAGCAAGTGCATTTTAAGACAGCAGATTCAAAGGTAACAGTAAGTAAGTGCAGTGGTCAGGGCCAACACATGATAAGGCACATGCATTCTCCATTGGCTGAAGAACTCACTGACGGCTGACTCGAGAAAACGGCTATCTGACGTTTGCTGGAGAAGTGCTAATAATTGAAGCATGTGTCAGCACGACAGATAGCCACTGTAGAGAATATCGCATACAGCTATAGGTGAACACTTGGGCAGTAGATTCTTATATACTGGCCACACCACACCTCTATTGAACGAGTATAAAACATTTTGTTCCGTCTTTCACTCCTTCATTCGGTAACCGCTATTGATCATGAAATAAAATAAATTAAACCCAGTTTGTATATGTATTAACAATCAGGGCCATACCAAGAGGATGCTAGCGGGGCCGTGGCCCAGGGCGCAAATTTCAGGATGGAATAACGCATTATTCCATTAAATGCACTGTTTTCAAAATGAGGGGCGCCAGATTGATGCTGGGCACAGGACGCAATTATAGCTCTGGTACGGCCCTGTTAACAATACATTAAATCACATCAGGTTGCACTGCGTGAGTGTATGCGCATTTTTTCATATGTGTATATCATGTTGATGTTTTATAAGTAAACATTTGCAGGGTAACAGCCAGTAAGGTTGTTAAGCAGAGCACTTTGTTAACAAGGTATTAGCAAATATTGTTTGTACATGTTTAGACGATAAAGGGGACACCGTTCCACGCAAGTCAAGAATGGAAATGAAGACAAAAGAACAGATCCTGAAGGAACGGAAAGTGAAAGCGCAGAAAGAGGCTTTTCAGACGCACCAACAGAACAAGAAGCAAAAAAGAAAGGCAGTAAAAGGACAACGTTAGGAGCACAAAGACTTTGTTGTCAATCTTTTTTTGTTAAATATTGCTGTAAACTACTGCAAAAAGAAAAGTTTCCAAATGCCAACAATTGTTATTAGTCTTTAAATTTATAAGTAAAACACAGAAACAAAATATTTTTCTGGATTGTTCTGTAGTTCATAATGCAGATGTCTCGATTTCCTTAGCGAGCGTCCTCTCTAAACTAGCAAATTGTGGCAACTAGCGTGAGGAATTATCAGATCCGTAGGTCCTGTTGATGGACAGATGGTCCAATTGAAGCAGCATCCACGCTGGAATTGTCTACAGACTTGAGAAAAGGGGCAATGTTTTACAACCACCAATTGAGAGAAAAATTTGTTTCAAATCGAGGAGAGGATCGATAGTTTAATACAAAACACACACATATATATATATATATATATATATTATATATATTATATATATATATATATATATATAAACCAAATACGAGTAGTTTGAAATGCCAGTCTGTAATTCAGATAACATATGGAATGATGTTCTCAGAGTCATAATCAACCATTTGTTTGACATCTTCACAAAAGATCTTAATTGAACTATGTTGAGTTGTTCATAGAATGCAGACAGATTAAGATTGAAATAGCTTTGTTCCAAAACTGTGGTATAATATATTTAAGAATGCTTTTAAGAACATAAAGAATACTTAATTAAGAGTGAACATACAGATTTCAGCACTACTTGGCAATAAGTTTTTTTAAAGTGATTACCTTCTCACCAACTTTTTTCAGATTATAATCCACTAAACAAAACAAATTTTAACATGTACTTGACACATCTGTATTTTTAACATACTTTAGTCGGATAAGAACAGTTACGACACATTTGTTATCAGTGATATGAGCTCTTCTAGGGCACAAACTATGAGGGCGTTTCAAAGTCCTTAGTGCAGCGTGTGGCCAACTAAATTCACTGCAGAAGAATGGAAACAGCATGTATGTGATAACCATTTAGCAGAACCCATTCAAAAAGTACAACATATATAAACCACAACAAAGATATCGAGTGCAAAAGCGTTTTTACATGTTTTGATTCGCTACTACTAATACATCAGAACTCCTTATAAGTTGGTTCATAACATGAATTCTTGTATAAGAAAGTCAGTTGTAGGGATTCCAGGTTCAGCTTTAGCATAGCAGAATGTTGTAAGGTGCAATAACTGCCAATAAGACTTATAAGAAGGTTCTGATGTGTGTAGATCGGAACAAGCATTTACAAGTTGAAGTTTCCTCTTGGTCGCGCCTCAATTTCACAGAAGCCAGGACCGCTTGGTGGCTCTGCATTTATTCCACGTCTGAAAATGTAACATTTTAGTGTAAGTAAAACAGATGCCAGTGTCAAACTTTGCATACAACTCAAACAATGTATTTTATGAAATGAAACTAGTAAAAAATTCTTATCAAATTAAATAAAACTCAAGAAGTTCAAACACCTCCAAGATATGAAACAGTCTTTTCAACTAAATCACAAAACCTATATATTTAAACAGTCACATGACTGCCTTTAGTTTGTTTTGAACATATACACATGTACAGTGCCTTTGATGCATAACTGTCTCCTTGGGTCTGCCCCACCTACCTTCTGGCTCTCTGAACTAGTGTCTCCTCTATTCCGCACCGAGTTTCCCTTCGTTCCTCCGCCCACGGACTTCTGGTGGTTCCTCGCATGAGCTTTGCCTACGTGGGTCCCACCAGTTGGAACAGCCTCCCCCTTACTCTTTAGGAGGGAGCTGCGTTCTACCCCCCCCGCTGCCTTCCGGAAATGCCTAAAGACTCCTTTTCTCTGTTTAGCTTTGTGTTGAGTCATGAGCGCCTCTGATTTGAGTGGAGCT
This sequence comes from Bimastos eiseni, assembly GCA_959347315.1. Lineage (NCBI taxonomy): Eukaryota > Metazoa > Annelida > Clitellata > Crassiclitellata > Lumbricidae > Bimastos > Bimastos eiseni. The sequence continues at coordinate 54,012,079 of OY365808.1, read as the reverse complement.
ATATAAATTAGGGCATAACCGGAAATCGTCTCGGCCGAATATTGGACTACTTGGAAGTATTCGCCTCGGCAAATATTACACCCGCTAAAAATAACCTTTTTGATAAAATAAATTTTTTTGATAAAATAATATTTTTCATCAAATAAATTTAGGACTAACAGACTTACTTATTAGTTATTGATTAATTAAACAAGAACTTAACATTCCATTAAATTTTCTTTAATATAATGCATTCCCAGGTGGCAACCAACTCAGTAATTTTCCTGCTTGAATTGGCTCCACCCACTTTCCTGTAAACATTAGAGAGTAAAGACGTCATAGATAACTTCATATTTCAAATTTTATGACAGGGTTTTACATTTTTTTCACAAGTACAGTTATTAAATAATAAGTATATTGTTATAGCATAGAGTGCGACGATACGCTATATGAAGGATATTGCTATAGACTGCATTGACTATATATAGTTCTTCATAGCTGTGCATGTGGCAGGTTAACTACGCTTTGCCTACGGATGGTACTCACTGGTAGTTGCGGCGCTGCATGGAAGCAAAATACACAATCGCATACCAAAAAAAAGATTAAAGATTAATCTTTGACGAAATTATGGTACATCTTTCAATATGTTTTAGATGAACATCATGTGTGAAACATGCGTATTGCCGCTATTGCGTACCAAATTTTCAAGGCCAGCGCAGCCACTACGAGTTGCTGGCCAGATTTGCCACTACTATTTGGTTCGTACCCAGATCCGGCAAATAGTTTATCCAAATACTCGGTCTCGGTGGAAATTGTGTACTCGGTTATGCCCTAATATAAATATTACATTACATTTCCTTCTAACTCGGCTGTGCTAAGGCGCAGCGCAAATTGTCAGATTACTATAAGATAACTAACTAGACACTTGTTTCTGATTCAAGTGATGCTCAGATTCATCAGTAATAAACAGACCAACTAAAGGCAACTTAAACAACTGGAGTTCACCATTTGCAAGGCTCTCTCATATATACAAACATATGTTTAGGACTCCAAAACTGAACTTGGATATCACTTGGTCTGTAAAAACATCCAAATATGCATCAGATGGAAAACACGTTTGTCACAAGTGTTTGTAATTGTTAAACAATACAATCACAAGAAACGTGCATAACTCATCAAACAAATGACGTACTTGACCATACGGCATCTGTGTTCTTCAATTCGAACCCCTGCAGCGCCAACATCTGTGACAGTCTGTGGACTCCATAGTCGCTCAGCAATTGCGCTTGCTCTCGGCCTGTGGGTAACAACAACACGGCTCACATAAGGCTAAATTTTCCATCAAAATATCAACTGGCATTTCAAATGTTAATATTAAGAATGGTTGCTATTTAATATCAAACTGACAAATTGCAGTATGATTACACACATAGTATAAACGATTGATGAAAGGTTATTACAGCAGTGGAATTTAACTGTTGGCAGCCACGCAATTTGCCCATTACGTTAAACATCTAATTTAACCAATGCAGCTGCCTAACAAACGAAGGACTAGTCAACCATAAGGGAGATACAGGTATCGAACTCGGTTCCTCAGCTCTGCACCCCAGTGGGTTCTCCATACTCAATGCCCTCCCCTGATCAACCAAACAACCAGAAAGTCAATGCAATAACCAGTATCAATTTAATAGCTTTAAATCCAAACTCAGAGATATTTGCACAGGATTTAATGAAGACGACTTACCAGAGACGAGATTCAACGTTTGTGGCATCAACATATTCGGCCCACAGACAAGCTTCTCCTCCCATCACCAGAGCCTTCTGGGCATCTGTGCCTGATGCAGAACAAATAGATATCCATGAAAATGCAAGCTAGTCATGCATAGTCCTTTGTGCCTGTGAATAAGCTGGTTCCCATAACTTTTTTTGGGAGAACTACAGAAATGTTGAGATTACGATAGTCTGAAACTAAACATTCTCCTTCAACTACTATTACATTTAATCACACTGTCGTTGAGCTCCTAAAAGACACTATAGAAGCTATGTAAATTTTCCAACTAGTTCTTAACCAGGCACTGCCAGACGGATAGAATATCATGACAAGTTTCACCATTACTTTTTTTAATTACAAATGGTACAAAGCCACCACAAAAAAAGAGTGCAATTGCATTATATATACCAACTTAATCACACTTTCAACTGACTTTTCCTGCTTTCCAATTGATGATAACTAATAACACCATAACCTGAATCACTCATTGAGCATTATGATAACGGCAACATAGAAGTAATTGAATTCCATTGGTTTACATTACAGACCTCTTACGCTTACATTACCTGACCAGTTACATTACTGTGTCGGTTACTCACACAATTAAAGAAATACTTCTAATATACCAACCATTAAAGTTGAGCGGCTCCACCTTGTAATAATTACGCCAGTCTGCTCCGTAGCTAATGTAATCAAGGTACCACGGCGATGAGAGAATTGCTCTCAGTCCAGCGGCAGTTACAGCCGCCATCTCCTTCTCCTCTCCATTCTTCCACACTTCGACCACAGTATCCGGATGCACCTAATTAATCAACATCATTAACAAAGAATGTTATTGTTAGGATAAACAGCTGGAAAATTCTCTTTTGGGTGGCACCAGGGCCGTACCGAGGAGGGGTCAGCGGGGCTGTGGCCCAGGGCACAAATGTGGAAAAGGTGTAAATTTCAGGATGGAATAACTTATTATTCCATAAAATGCACTATTTGAAAAATGTGGGGGCGCCAGATTGATACTAGGCACAGGGCGCAATTATAGTTTGGTACGGCCCTGGGTGGCACACACACACCTATACAAACACACACCATCTCTACTGGGTATAACAACATTGTGAACTGTGCAGGCAACATTCATATGGTAACTTTTATACAATATGCATATATTAATATACATGTAAGTAACCAGGTTAGAGCTTGAGCTGGCATAGGCTTACTATTTTCAGGGGGCCTATCCTCCATGATGGAGAGTCAAAGATGATACTTAAGCATAAAGATTAGTAGAGAAACTAGAGAAAAATTGTAAATGAATAAATCAGATTTTGTCATGAATATTCGTAATCCGTATGTTATTGTATTAAAGTATTTATAAAGCGCCTCTAGAAGGGTGGGGAAAAAATTATAGGATCCCTGTGAACATTTCCAATTTATGGAATTTTAGCATAAGGACATATTTATTGTAATGTAAACAGAAATTCGTATCTTACTGCCTAAACAAATTAAATCGAACAACTTTAATACTTTAACAACTAGGGACGTGTATACATGTCCCTTATTGCATGTATTTAGATGCAAAATGCAGCAACCAAAGTGTTAAAGGCTTTAAGACACCCTTTTTTAAGAATCTGAACAAGAAGTTATTTTTAAAGTCCAAATTATCAATTACACAATAAAAACTAAATAGAACTTCAACAAAGAACTAGTAGTAATAATGGACTTACTTTCACTCCATTGTCAAACACTTCCTGCCACACAACGGCACCCGCATGATACTTATCAACAATCTCAAGTAATCTACAACGCATATATGCAACACAACAGTCACACACTGAGTATGTGTGAGTTTAGGATAACATATCATCAGGTCTGTTTGGGGGTCATTGCTAGGTTACAGAGGAACCTTTAGCATAAAGATTAATAGAGAAACCTTAGATAAATGAACGAACCACAACAGTCACGAATATTCATAAATTTTTCATATACAATAATGCTTCACTGTGTAGTATCCCTTGTGATCCAAACTCTTTTAACATCGATTGATGGTTGATTGGGGTTATGGTAAAGTCAACTCCCTTTGATCAAGGACAACTACCAAAGGGAAGAGTAATGTTAAGTCAAAAAACCTATTAACAATCTAAGAACAAAACGTATTTAGCCGATAACAAAGAAGGGCAGACTTACTTAGCAACGTAGTAGCTTTCCAATTTTGTGTAGTCTGTTCCAAACTGCATCTTTGACATGAAGTCCGTGATATTTGGGTTACTCTTCCTGTAATCATCACACATAAACTGAACACTGAATAATCTGTTGAGTCTATAGAACAGTGACCTGGTCCTAACTTAGACTGGGACACTGTATGCAAATTATGCTCCATCATAAACAATAAAATTTTGTATCTATTGGTTCAAACCACAGTGTTACGATTATAATTACTGTAGGGCAGCCTCTGTAACTCAGAGCAAACAAAACCCATGTTCAAAGTATGTATACATTTTATGTAATAGAGCTTTCTCAATAGTTGGTCCCAGTGTTTTGAATAGCCTCCCTTCTGACCTGCGTACTCTGCCGTAGGACCTGTCTAGCTCTTTCTATAAACTTCAAGACTTTCCTCTTCAAGAGTGATTATAAATAGTTACCTTGAAGATGTGCCATATAAATTACATAGATATTTATAATATATTAATATTATAATAAAGACAGCCTTTGTACCCAACTGCATATTAAGACATTATGAGCAATTACTCTACCAGCATGAAAAATCCACTTCATCACCACCCAGATGGAGGTAGTGGTCCTTGAAGACTTCGGTCAACTCGCTTACAAAAACATTCAGAAACTGGTATGTCGTCTCGACAGACGGATCGATCGGACCGTAGTTGCCCCCAAAATGACCGCCACTGTAACATTTGGTCAGCAGATTGGCCACTCCTTTGCCCCAAGATTGCGAATGACCTAAATTGAAGGAAAGAACACCATTTTCAGTAAACAACAATTATTGTCATCTCTGGATCGTTATTGGTACTTTTGATTAATTCAAAACCAATATCTAATTACAAGATGTTGATTGTTGCTGCTGAAAAACATACACGCCCAATGAAACATGGGAAGAATCATCACCTCACCTGGTGAATCAAATTCTGGAACAACTCTGATACCACGAAAGCGTGCGTATTCAATAATGTGGTGAACATCGCTCTGAGTGTAGATGTGATTGTAAGGATCGTATGCACCCTGTACAAAACGATGAAAAACAATAGAACACATTAACATCACAACAGAAATACTGTAAAATACTGGTCTTCTACATATGCTACAACTTAATATGCACAGCAAAATAAATGTGCATATATTAAAAACTATTTTTGTACATATTTACACGTATGCATATACAAGATCATTGCCCATACATAGTGTGCATGCACATATACATAAATGAATACATGTATACTTTGATGCTGTTATAAACCACCATGACTAAGAATACACACACACATATATGAATGTATACATATATTATATATATATATATATATATATATACACATATATATACATACATATGAGGTCCATCCACGTGGATTGACCTTCCTCCATCACAAAGGGCCAAACTAATAACTGGCCTCTCTTCGTCGGTCTCTCACTCTTTAAAGGCATTTTCACTGGGGTCACTGTGCTGAGAGCACCTCTGAGTAGTTATTCAGTGAGAGGGCACTGAGAGGCACTATATAAATCCAAAGATACAATGATATGATATATATATTTATATATATATCATATCAATGTATCTTTGGATTTATATAGTGCCTCTCAGTGTGTGTGTGTGTGTGTGTGTGTGTGTGTGTATATATATATATATATATATATATATATATATATATATATATATACACACATACCTAAATAGATACATGCAAACAAATATGCACAAGAAGGGCTCATAAAATTCATTTAAATACTTTTACTCACCTTTTCACTCATATCAGGAAATTTTCGGCTCTGATATGGGAAGGAATTATCATCCACGATGTGCCAGTGGAACACGTTGATCTTGTTATAAGCCATCGCATCCTACAACAAAATAGTTATAACGTCATCTACAATGTGCCACATTGCCATGTTAAATACACAGATCCTTGTAAGATGCTTTGTTAACAGACAGATATATGCATACATACATTCATACATACAGAAACACAAATACATACATATACATAAATACACCCATATACAAATACAAATATACATGCATGCATACATACATACATACATACATATATACATACATACATATATACATGCACATGCCATACATACATACATAAATAGATACATACATACTTTGATGCCGTTATAAGTCATTTCATCATACTACACAAAATCAATAGAAAACAAATAGAAACAAATGAAAATGCCCTGAAATAATAAAATACTTAGGTTTGAAGCATTCACAAACTGAAGATAGTGAATGTTAATTGCTCTATGAACTTAGTTAAATATTTCTCTTATCAGTGACATTTTACAGCAAATCTGGTTGTAGTCTTCACAGCAGAAAAGTATCTAATCAATTTTAGCACTTTGACCACGGACCATTTAACACCAGCCGGCGACTAACTTACATGTAAGCCTATAATCACTGTGTAGCATGCATATGCTCTAAAACAAGTCATCTTGTTCCTCACATTAATTTTTCACTTAGAAAATGAAGGACGAGCTAACTCATCCCTCTCAGTCAAAATGTTAACAGGGCCGTACTGAGCTATAATTGCGCCCCGTGCCTAGCATCAATTTGGCACCCCACATTTTCAAAATAGTGCATTTTATGGAATATTAAGTTATTCCATCCTGAAATTTGCGCCCTTTCCACATTTGCGCCTGGGGCTTAGGCCCCCTCAGTATAGCCCTGAGTGTTAAACAGCACCGTAGATGCTAGTAAATACACATGAAAATGAAAGTTTGTCGTTACATCACCAGAAACGTCTGTTTTATTAACTGTTGCATTGGAATGTGACAGAATCTCTTAAATATCTATAGATGCACTACACTAGAGCTGCATCAGAGAGAGGACCCTATTTGCCATTGCTATAACAACCGCATTAGACAAGTTGTTTGGATGGCTTTGTGCAAAAGCCTTAAATCCAATCACCTTGGAAGAAGTAAACTTCAAAGATTCCCTGCTGATAGGTGTTTAGTAAATTTCCTCACTAAAACTTGCACAACTTAGCACCCATCGGTAATTGTAATAAAACATTTTTAAAGTGCCACTCTACGATTCAGAGGTGCATCCCATCCCAAGTCAGGGTAATACCTAAATATTAAATGGACTTCAGACATGCTCAGGCAACCAATAAAATAAATACAATGCACTTGTGTTTAATACTAACAGCAGAAGTAAAGACTACTTAGTTGAAGAGATTGCTTGATAGGATCATAGATAAGCTGGTAATTATGAGACTTAACATCCCAAGCCCAATTCAACCTAAAACAACTTTAATAGGTTGAAAATCTCACCAGATTCTGCAGGATGAGTTCCTTAGGTAGGTAATGTCGTGATGTATCGAGCAAAATTCCTCTCCAACTAAACCGTGGTTTATCGGATATTGAAGTGACATTAACTTGGAGCTGAAACAAATACGCATCTCTGTAGCCATCATTCTGCACAGAAAGCAAGTTTCTAGAATATCATGCATCACTTCAATTACTGTTGGTTTACTAGCACTAACAAGTTAGAAAAACAACTTCCTGTCAAAGCTTAGTGTTTAATTAGAAAAACAACTCTTGAATATATCAGCCAAGGACCATGAACAAGCTCTGATTTTGACATGAATTCCATTAACAACTACCATGCCATACCTGTTACATTACTTATTAATTTCATTGGTGCCAAGGAAAATCTCAAATTCAAATGGATTCTCCTCCTCTATAATCACACAAAATGAATCATGAACAATTTAACAACAATTTCAAAGGTCAAGCAATTAAAATTTCAATCATTGTGGTAAATGACTCTCACATTTCCATCATTGCTGTTGTAGTGTACAAGTTGGCTAAACGTCTCCAAACCTCGCAGGGCTCCCCAAATCGCAGGCGCAGACAGTTGGGCACCGGAGTTTGATATGGTCAAGAAGTCTACAAAAAGCAGAAATTAAATATGAAACTGTTTGTGTATGTGTATATATATATATATATATATATATATATATATATATATATATATATATATGTATATATATATATATATATATATATATATATATCTGTACATAGTCATTATAGCACCCACTGACAATCACAAATGTTAGTCAATAACTATTGTCACTTTCACCTCATTATTGCATTTAGATAAAGTTCACAAAATCAGTTTTGTGCATTTCTGCATTTCTTTTGACTTATATGTTGAATTACGACTTACACCCTGCAAGCTGAAATCCTTTCACCTGCTTGATATCCAGAATATCTTCACCACATAAATAAATGCATTTAAACTCATCTGTGGTGAATAAAAACAGCAGCACAATTTATTTGCAAAACTGTAAACACAAAAGGTACAACTCAATACATATGTTTATCCCTCTTACACGACTGCACTTATTCACCATTTAAATATATGGGAAGATAAGACGGGGGGGGGGGGGGCTAGGGAGAGGACTGCCAGATGGTGTCATATGTCCTGAAGAGGAAAAAATGAAGTTGCTAAAACTTCACACTCATGGTTGCCTCAACGCTAGGATAAAGGACTGCTCCTCTTCTCGTAATATTAATTCGAAACCACTTCCTTACTTATTGCTTGAATTCCCTCATATTGTTTCAGATGCTTAAATTAAGATAGCTAAAAACAACTTACAAGATTCATCCATTCCCATTGATGGGTACTGCTCACAAGGATTCTCCACTTTGACATCAAGTCTTGTTAGTTTTGGCTGAATTAGGACACGTAGAATAGTCTGCTTAGACCTTCCACCAAGGTTTACTCTTGGGTTATCGCTGAATATTATGCGGAAATATCTCACAAGCGCTTCTTCTAAAATGTCGCACGTTACGCCCGTTACTCCGAAACGAAACGAATTTCGGTCGAGGCCCAAGACATCATTTGTAGTCGTAATTTTCTCTGGCATAGGCCATGGAGATCCTCGGGAGTAAGCCTCCGTCGAGACTACCAAACACACAAGAATCAGACCTTTTACAGCAGACGGTATCATGACAGCGGGGAACCGAACGCAGCGACTACCAAATCTTCAAATGCAGAACTTGTAGCAAAATCGAGCACTTAATGAAACAAGAAATTTGTCATCCGTCGCGTCTAGGGGCGTGTAAACACTCCTCATGTGACTTCTGTCACGAGACACCGCTCGAACTACGGTCAATGATCGTCAGCAAAGTCGTAAATCGGCAAATAAATGGCCGCGAACAACTCTAAGCTTCGTTATCACATAGGACAGCTTTCTTCCTGTCTGTCTATGCAATTGTCGTCTGACAGCAACGTAGGCACGGTTTTTAAACTAATGTCTGACGTGCGAGACTGTGTTGTGTGCACTAACAGGTAAAAAATCAATACAACAAATAATAATATTGCGCAAGTTACAAAGCTTTTACAAGGACCAAGGTGATTCACTGTAGAACGATTGAGTCGCGGCGGACCGTAACTAGATTATATGGAAATAAAGGTCTTGTGATTGGATTGAATTAGGACAAGTAAACCCCGCCCACTTAGGCGAGAGATTTTATCGAAGATAGTTATTATCAAATCGTCATTTATAGCGCGCCTAAATTGGAAGCTCACACAAAACTAGATGATATGCAAATAAAGATCTTGGGATTGGATTGAATTAGAACAAGTAAACCCCGCCCACTTAGACGAGAGATTTCATCGACTGAAGTTATTATCAAACCTTCATTTATAGCGCGCCTAAATTGGAAGCTCACACAAAACTAGATGATATACAAATAAAGGTCTTGGGATTGGATTGAATTAGGACAAGTAAACCCCGCCCACTTAGACGAGAGATTTCATCGACTGAAGTTATTATCAAACCTCCATTTATAGCGCGCCTAAATTCTAAATTGGAAGCGTACACAAAAGTGACAAATCCGTGCAAGAGGAAAGTCTAACCATAATAAATCTTGAATAAAACAATGAATCTTAAGGTTAATTTTGAAGAGCGATAACGTTGAAGATTTACGAATTTATATGTAACGATGAATATACACAGTTCAACTTATTCTGCCTTGGTTAGGCCATCACGCCTCTTCATATACATATTCATGAGTTCAATTGAGTATTAATTAATCAATAACTACTGCAAACTTTCATCGTCAATTATATTGCAAAAACAGTCAAAATCAGCAAAATATTTAAATAGAATCCTAAGATATAGATTGATTATGAACTAATCTAACTTATGACTACCTAGCCAGCCTAGATTAGCTAATATCGCTTCTTAGGTCAGATATCTACCTCCCACGGGAATGGAGCAGATCTGCAGTGTATTTCTGTAGTGTTCATTTGGATTCTTTCTTTGTATAAATTCTGTCGATTGCTTCTTCTCGGATGATTGTTGCCTCTAGCCTCTTCACCTCAAATGTTTCTGTGCCGTCCTCCACTCGCACTCGTCACGTCCGAATGATGAATCGGACTTAATGTGATACTTGCGTAGCCTCGATTCCGTTGACAAGTATGTCAGAAGAGACACACTATAGATGCTGATATTAATCTCTCAGTCCATCTATATTAACGTGAAAAGAGTTTCTGCATTCCACCGCTCATGACCGATAGTTCGAGAACGAAAATAACTCCTGGGTCAAATAACTGTCCGAACTCCTAAAACTTCTTTGAGAGTTCGCAACTTGAGAATTACGTGTTGACTTTTTCTCAGCACCAGCAATACTGAACATCTTATTGCAAACTCTCGCAGCCCTGATAACGCATTTCCGCCGTACAATCCCCAGCAGACGACCGATAGCCAAAATCAGACCTTTTAACATTGCCTCCTGAATGTCAAATTGCAAACGACCAGTTCTCCCCAACAACACTGTTACTAAGGGCTCTAATTTAATCTTATAGCGCCTTTACATTATATTTATAGGCTGGCATTAATTAACTCTGAATTAATTTAACTAATTAACATTGACTGCATATTATAATGTTAATAATACATAAGAAATGTGGGTTTTAATAGGAACATCGCTACAATATATATACGCGAATATCAAATCTGAGACTCAAATCATCAAATGCTCGGTTTCGAAATTTTATTAACTGCATCAAAGTCAACTTGATATAGCCCCTAAAGTTCGTAGTCTTCGTCTAGATTGGAAAAGTGAACATCGGCCTATATTATGCAAAGCCTACTATAGTCATTAGTGTTTGGGAAGACATTTTGTGATTAAACTGTTCTAATAAAGCAATAATGCTATTCCTAATTTTTCAAGGATTCAAACTGACTGTCAAAAAATGTTGAACTCATGACCCCGGTACCCGGCAACCCGAGCGGTCAGGTATCAGGATACCCGACCGCGCGAATATTTTTTTGGCAAATGTAGGGATTTGTGCAATTTTATGGAATGTCGGGCACCTTAGAATAGATTTTATAGCCCGGGCAGTCAGCCAGTATGACCAACGGAATATTTCAGGCAAAATCGCGCATTTTTACGGAATTTCGGTTCCCGATAACCGATTTCATTACCCGGGTAGTCAGCCTCGTTTACAGCAATAATACTTACAAATTGCATACGTTGCATGATAACAAGTCATTAGTAGGCCTGTGAAAGGCTTATTACAAGTTATCACAGGAATTAAATATAGCCTAACAGTAGGCTATTTGGCATCCATGTAAGGTCGATATAGCACGTTCTAGTTCTATGCTTAATTTTATTTTCCCAGCGTAAGAATGAGAGTCGACCAATGGGAGGGAATTAGGCAATGCCCGATCGTAGATTTCACAATTCGGCCGAATACAAATAATTGAACCAACTATTCGGTCGAATACGAATAGTGTATGGAATAGGTCTACAGACAAAATTTAATTTCAAAAGCAGAAGTTTCACTTCAGTAAATCTAATGCATAAACTAAGAGTAATAAGTTAGGCCTAAACAGTGGCCAAGGCCAATACATACAAGTAATTTTTGCAACCTTCTGCCAGTCTGTGTAAACTCGGAATGGAATTAATTTAAGTTATTTGACTAAATTTAGAAATGAGGCGGCTAATACTGCGATACCGTGTTCCAGGCAGTAGAGCGTTACTTCAGTCGACTAAATATGTAGCAGCCGCCGCTGGTGCAGAAACGTATGTCACGTGAACACTACACGGATTTGGTCCGACCGTTACTTTTCGACCGAATACCTCTTTGACCCACTTTTGGCTCGGGAAACGAATACGAAGCGAATATTCGGTACAGCCCTAGTTCTGAAAACCTAAGAAAAGCGCCTTGTCTAATGATAATAGAGGCGTCATGCATACATATATACATATATTTATATACATACATGAATACATACATACATACATGCAGACATACATACATGCATACATACGTATACATACATACATACATACATACATACATACATACATACATACATACATACATATATGCATACATACATAGATACATACATACATCCATACATACATATATGCATACATACATATATACCTACATACATACGTACAAACATACATACATACCTATGTACATACATACATACATACATACATACGTACATACATGCATGCATACATACATACACACACGTACATAAACACATACATACATACATACATGTATGTACCTGACATACATAAATATATACATTGACAATTGGAAATGGAACAGCCACCCAAAGTAGCATGGCTTTTAGCTTATATATATATTTATTTATTTATTTATATATGCATAATATATGCATTATATATGCATATATATATAGCCTACAGTGCAAACGTATAAAAAAATCACGTTGCAAAGGGTTTATAAAATGTCCGCGCGGTTGGGTACCCGGGTGCCCGCTCCATGAGTCGACGGGTACCTGGAGTGGCCCGGGTACTCGGGCCATGATTTCAACCATTTTTGACAGCCTTATTCAAAACCATAAGTGACCATTAATATTATGCCCATTCAGCTCAATGTACCTGACATGGTGAGTGAATGCAGTTGTAAATCAAATTCATTATAAAACCTGCGCCATAGCTAGGGCTGCGCGGGTCCAGGGTACTCGCAAGTACCCGACTCCAGAAATTACTCGAGTAATTTTTTTATTACTCGAATACCAGTTTAATTTCACTTCCGGTCTTATAGTTCCACTTCCGGTCGGAAAATTGCAATTTCCGGTTCCAGTTTTTCAAATTATGGTGAGTTAATTACAAATTGGCAATTGCAGGCTTTCAGGAAAGTTGCAGTCTTTTCGAGGTCCAGGTTATAGACTTTTATAGTTTCCTCACTTACTAATATTGACTGCAATGTCTACTCAGTCTATCTATGGTCTATGGCCCTCTTCCTGGTCTCCAGGGCAAAAAAACCTGTCTCAGGACTCCCAAGGAAAGTTTCCTTCTCAG
>OY365808.1:53961285-53993785 GCA_959347315.1 Bimastos eiseni | reverse complement strand
GAGGAGATAGAAGACGAGTGGAAAACTAGAAATAAAAACTGAAGAAAATATTATTTTATTTCGTAATATGCCAGAAAATTCACCATACCATTAAAGGCCAGTGGCTCCACCTGGTAGTAGCTAGGCCAGTCGGCTCCAGTGCTTATATAATCGAGATACCATGGCGTCGAATAGATGGTCCTAAGTCCAGCTGCAGTGACCGCTTCCACTTTATCCAGTCCACTCTTCCAGACCTCGATTACTGTATCTGGCTGGACCTAAGGAAAACGAATCATCAACAAAATCAAAACAAGGCAAAATGTGAACACTAAGCCATTCCAGAACAATGATCATTGTGTACCTCGGGATAATTGATGGTGGTGGTGATGATGACGACGACGATGACGATGATGATGATGATGATGTAATTGCTGTTGTTGATGATTATGATGAATGATTATCATGCTGCTGCTGATGATGATAACGGCAAAACAATCTTTAATGTTAATGGTAATAATAATAATTTACAATAATAATAATTCTAGATAATTTGTTTGCTTTTTAAACATTTTTATTTTTGAATCGAGACGTAGCATTAAATTTTCTACCTCAGGTAAAAATAAGATCTGATCTAAAGCATTGCCGTTTAAAAATCCTCGCCACCTTTCTCTGTTGCGGTTCCTTGTAAATGCTATAAATGTTTCACCATTAATAATAATCTTATCAGATTACATTAGATGCAGAAATGAAAAGAACCTTCAATCCATTATCGAAAACTTCTTGCCAGGCAACCACTCCAGATTGATATTTATCGACAATTTCCAGTAATCTACAATAAGACATAATTATAGCCTAAGAATAACGACTCTGCTCGTTGTCTGACCATCTGCCTGCATCAATATTTAAATATATTTCATGCATTACTGTTTCTTTGCAATACAAACCAATAGAACCTAACATATGAAGCGCGAGACAATAAGTGAGCATTAATTCGGAGAGTTGGCTCAAACCAGCGATCGTTTCGGTACTCCTTCGCTAATCAAGTAGGATCATATCACAGTGAATCACATCGACATTGAGCAACATCTAAGTCAGGAATCCTGTCTACCTCGGGGCAAATAATAATAAACGTATTTAAACTTAAGTATGCAATTTGCATTGAAAACAAAGACGTCGGGCCTACTTGGCGATGTAGTAGCTTTCCAGTTTCGTATAGTCTGTTCCGAATTTCATCTTTGTCATGAAGTCCGTGATGTCCGAGTTGCTTTTCCTTCAAATGAAGTAAACTCGACTATTCAAAGTAGCCATAGATATGAGTCTTGTGTAATAATGTTGATTTTTTTTTAAAATCCAGCAGACTTTATTATTCTTACGTAATTGTCGAAATTTGACCTAGTGCATTCAATTTTATGTTCTCAGCGCGGGGACTCCATGAATTATCTCTTGTAGAGTAAAGCAGTTCCGATTTGACCCCAGCTCCAGCTACAAGGGCATTGATATAGTGTAAAATTCTTCAGATATCCAGAAATTATCATCTTCTTTGTTGACTAATCGGACCCTGAGGTGGCCTAACTGTATCAAAAGTTCAATATGCAGGCAAATGTTAATATTAAACTTTAGCTGGCACGAGACAACTGCTGATAACTGGTACTCCTAAGAACTAAAATAAAAATGGAAATTAGATCCCTAGATCCACAAACAATCATCTCCTCTTTCTCCTCCAGCTTCTTCCAGTTAAGTTCTTCTCCTTATCATAAGTTCATTCACTTAACCATGAGATTCACAAGCACTAGCAAAAGTGAGATCGAGGGAAATTGTACTAAGTCAGAACATCATTGACAGACAGGTAAGCGCTAGTAGGTCGGCTGCTTCAGGTCAAGGTCAGATAGTTAGACGGCTGCGGTGGATGCTGTCAATCATTGAAGATGCTTGTCTGTAACCTACAGCTGCGATGGTTGGAACCAGGATTCATACAATCTTCTATTTCCTACTTCCCAGTCTCATCAACAACTTGGTGGCCAAGACTGCTGGTGCCTTGGGCATTGTGTAGCCCTATAGGTCGATTGGATACGTGAAAGAAACATTCGAAAATAGGCAACTCTGAGAGCTCAGCGTGATAGAATAATGTCAAGGTCATTTTCGTGTCAAGAAGACCTAAATCCCTGAGGATTATTTGAAAGTTTTATGAAGACACAACCTCTGTACAGTTGTCCATTGTAATTGCTATGCAATCTCACCAACACGAGAAGTTAACTTCATCTCCACCAAGATGAATGTAGTGATCCTTGAAGACTTCCGACAGCTCCTTAACAAGGGCATCTAGAAATTTGTAATTTGCATCAATGGTTGGGTCAATTGGACCGTAAAGTCCGTTGAAGTGACCACCAGTGAAACATTTCGTCAGCAGATTCGTCATTGATTTGCCCCAAGAACGCGAGTGACCTGAACGAGAAGATAATTAGGTTTAATATACTAAGGTAGTAAACTACATTAAATCGATGTGTGACGTTCAGTTTAATTCAGAGGAAAAACATAGCATCTGAACGGAAAATGAAGACAAGAAAACTCTATAGGCTCATACTGCAATGACAGCTGGTTAATAATCTTGATATTCATTCAAAAAATTATGCAGCGCCCTTTCAAGGTAACTACCCAAAAGCGCTCCCAACTCCAGCCCGGACAAAAAGGTAAGTTTTAAAATGACCATAAGAAGTACCGTCACACTTCTTAGAGAACAGGCGTAACTTCAATTCTGGTTGAGTCTTGATGCGCCATTGATTTATACCTTTAGCGTTCAGCAACGATGCTACCGATGATGTAGCAACGATTAATACTGTACAAGAACTGAAAATTATTAGAGGACTTATTAGGCCTAGAGACATTCTGAGCAATCACCTGGTGAATCAAATTCTGGAACGACTCTGATACCACGAAGGCGTGCGTATTCAATAATCTCGTGAACATCATTCTGGGTGTAGACGTGAGTGTATGGATTATATGCTCCCTATTCAGTGCAGAACACAAACAATATTTTAATATAAACAGTCAAATGGTCAGAATCCTCCAGACCACCATACGACATGCATACGGACGATTTGGATGGCGAATAAGCGTGTGACGGTTTTTAATTGACAATAAAAGAAGAAGATTAGAGTGAATTGCAATTGCTTAGGAACTTATACCGCAACGGTGTCCAAGGGAGCAACGACGGTGTGGAAGTTGGGGAACCTTCTAGTACGTCCGTGTGGGGGGGATTGCGAGTGCGGTAGGTGCTAAGCAGTGATTGTCAAAGGCATAAAGGCTCTAACTACGCGGGGACATGGGTGATCGTCGTGAGCTCCCCCAACGGAGTCGAAAGGCGACTAATAATCCTTTCGGCTTCTAAGATTCTTTACGCCCTGTTTGATGCTACATTATTCAAAGAACCTTTCCCATTGTAGGTTTCCTACCAGTGATGACCCCGTAGGGCCTGCGCTTCAAATAGGTCTCCTTCGCTTCCTCTTCTCTCTAACGTTATTTCGTCCACACCAATTCAGTCCTTCTTGCTAGCTCAAATCATGTGGCCTCAAGTCAATTTTTGGCCCCTATCTTTGCTTTTCCAGTATACTGTCTTGTTTCAGGTATGGATTCAACAAACAAATGCAATATTCGAACTGTAGCCTAACAGGCGATTTGTACAACGAAATTTTGTATCTTTTTCTCTCGCAACTATTGTCATCCTCATCATACCTAAAGGCATGGGTCAAACACCCAGGGAGCCGATTATTTTATGAGCCTGGGCCAAACTCGTAATTAACCTACGAGGATATAATTGCTGCCCTGCCTACGGAACTGGAATTCCTGTCGCCGCCCTGCCTAAAGGTATGAACTTCTAACATATGTAAGATATCGGTAAGACTTAAACTGTGGATACATTGATGGTTGAAGGATGAGGCTCACCATGTTGCTCAGCTCAGGAAAGTCTCTGCTCTGATAAGGGAAAGACTCGTCATCCACGATGTGCCAGTGGAATACGTTGATCTTATTGTAAGCCATAGCGTCCTACATCAGAAAGATAAACAACCATTAGTATTTATAAGCATCGTCGTCGTCGTCGTCGTCGTCATCATCGTCATCATCATCATCATTATTGCCATTGTAGACCAATAAGGACCCATACAGAACCAATGTTAATACTATCATTACAGGAAAGTCTTCAGGCGCCTCAGGAAGGCAGCAACGGAGAGAGAGAGAGAGAGAGAGAGAGAGAGAGAGAGAGAGAGAGAGAGAGAGAGAGAGAGAGAAGAAAGTGTTGCAGCTGGTAGGACCCACTTACACTTAAGTATCCTAATGTTTAATGAAAGCAACGTATATTTTTATTTTATTATTTAGTGATTATGGAACACAACAATTCTCACAAGATTCTTTAGAATAATTTCCTTCGGCAGGAAGTGTCGAGAGGTATCGAGCAGAATTCCTCTCCAACTGAATCGTGGCTTATCTGATATTCTGGTGGCGTTCATTTGCAGCTGAAAAGCACACAGAAGAACAATGAGTCAAATGTCGTTGAGGTTATTAATGGAAGGAATCATTTGTGATTGTATGGCTTGATAAATTATCAAACTATGCAGTCACAAGACTTTCAATTTTCAAGAATAGCAATTAACCTTGTGGCTTTATTGTACTTAAAGGACGCGTCCAATGTCAGTAGGCTAAAGGTTGAATCTGAGGCACAAGACAAAAAAGTCTTGTGCGAACCACTGGTCCAAGGACGTTACATCAGCACGTCGGGGTCCAATCAGTAAGCCCTAAGTCACAAACGTTGGTTTACAGAACCAAACGGACTAATTAAAATGAATGGAGCGAAAACCTGCACATAATGTTATCCAAGCAATCAATAGGGAAGAAGATAAAGATCCTGATGAAAATGAAAAGTTTCATTAGCTAGCCATGAGAAGCAGACACGGGTATAAAGTGTCGGCGAATTCATTTTCTTAACCTCGGCACATGACGTCGGATGGCCAATCCCTCTCCCTCACCGTCTTATCTTACCATAATATATGTAAGACCAGCACATTAATCATCAGTGAGTTGGTTATTCGGTTCAAATGGACCCTTGAAAGAAAATACTGCTCTTGACAGTTGAGCACACAAGTCACTATAGATCATCGGGTGCATCACATAAAGTCTGCAGTTAATGCGACTTACATTTCCATCGCTGCTATAGTAGACGATTTGGCTGAACGTTTCTAGGCCTCTCAACGCCCCCCAGACGGAAGGAGCCGTCAGCTTGGCTCCATCGAGACTAGAAGCAGACAGGACGTCTAAAAGAGAAAAATCGCAAATGAATTATTTTAGTAAAAAATTGAGCTGATTTTGCAGACAATTAACAATGTATTTCACAGCGGATTGACAATCCAGCTTTGACATGATGACTATGGCTTGGTATTGGTACGCCATCAATTGCTGCCTTGTGTATTTGCAAAGTGCAAACAGGCACTTAAGAAGATGCTAAATTAATAGGCGCCTTTTAGGCACCTGTTTTCACAAGCCAAAGCGAAATGAGAGCATGAAATTTCTGAATAAGCAAACTAGAATCATAAGCATGCACTTAAAATTCGAAGGCGCCATTGAAAACATTTTAAACTTACTCGAATAACAAATAGCGATTAAATCTACAGACTAATAGATTCTAAGCTTATCCTGCTCTAGGTTACAAATTTACATTTATTTGGAGATACGGCATCCCTGGATGACAATTTTCCCACTTACTACTTATTTGACATTTAAACAATAATCATTTAACGAGCCATTCCGGTTTTCCCTCTGCCACCCAGACTGCCTCATGCTCGTATCCGTGATCAAAAGCAGGAGAAACGAACAAGAAACAACGTACACGATTCGTCCATTTCCAGCGAAGGATATTTCTCGCACGGATGCTCCACATTGACATTAAGACTCGCAATTCTCTCCCGAGATCGAAATCTACGAATCGCGTTCCTCTTCGATCGACCTGTGTTGAAAATAATGCGGAAATATCTGACAAACGCCTCTTCCAAAATGTCGCATGAATATCCAACGGCATCGAAACGGAAGGAATCCCTGTCTAAGACCATGGTATGATCTGTCGTCGAGATTTCAGCCGGCATCGGCCAGGGAGAAGCCCCGCAAAAAGCCACTCCTGCAATGGTCGCCCACAGGCAGACTCGAAGCAGTCCCATTGCAGTCGTGACCATCGTGAAAGAGAAGCAGATACAAATGATCAGGCAACCGCTAGACGCGGAACGTATAGGTTAAGGGGCGACGACAGCGGGGGCTTGTGGAGTAGGTTTTAGATTGTAGAGGGATGAGTAATTGTACACTCACATGATCTGACTGGTAGAGTCACGAGATAACGCTCAATATAAACCAAGGTCTTGTGAGTGGCTGGCGGTTGTAGTGGCACAGACGTAGAGCATTCAACGGCGTGTGATTTGCGAAGGGGGAGATAGACTGGTTCTCTCACGATGCAGGTATGTTTTCACCATTTTAATGGTGATTGATTGAATGATTGATTGATTGTCTGACTGACTGTCTGACTAACTGATTTAGACACTGACTGACTAACTAACTGACTGACTGACTGACTAACTGATTGATTAAGAAACTGACTGATTGCTTCTGCTTCCGCGCAGGCGTTAATTAATCTGCGCTTAGCTCAAATGTAGCGCCTTTTAAATTTAACCTTACAATTACGATTACCCATACCCCATCCCGCTGGTTCAGATTATATCCCTGAAGGCACAGTTTCACTATAATATGGTTTGCTCTCGCGAAGGCGTTTGCCCCGCTAGTTCAGATTAGGCACCTAATTTTTGCAAATTTTCTACTGAGGCCATACCTAGGCGGCTTCCAACTGATTTGAACGGGTTTAACCAACAGACAGAGGCTCTAGAGACTATATGACCGATATAGATGGATGCGATTAATTTGTCATTTGTGGCGTCAATAACAGTTGATGACTGGAGTGGTATTGATGAATGTATGCTATGCATATAGTATAAGATGATGATGGTGATCTCTGCTCTAAAGCAGGTTTAAAGCATGGCTTTATGCCACCAGGCTATGAGATGAGCGAATTGGTTTCCTTTTGCCTTCCTCACAGACAATTATTGGTGAGCAGCTTGTCCAAGGTCGCTACGAACCTTCGACCCTTCAATTGCAAGGCAAAGAAACACATGTATACAGTTAGGCCACCGCGTCCCATTATAGAGTAGGCCTATATATTTTAATATATACGTATGTATTTAGCGATATATATGCTTAAATAGGATGTATAAAAGAAACAGAAGGACTTTTAAACTAATTTTTATTATTCTTATACTTTAAAAAATTATTCAAAATTGTACCACTATTGTTCAATTAAATATTTTCTTGAGTTGGCCTCATTGAGACACAGGCGCTGTAGCGTTCAGGTTGTGGCTTAATTAGATTTCAATCCGTTTCATGCACTATAATCATACTACCAAACAATTTGGGATAATTACTCATTCTGAACTGACTAAACGTCTTTCAATACGCTTTCACTGTTTGACATCTTACGAAACACAACGAATCACGTGATCTCATCTTCAAGCATATACGTGCACATTAGAAACTGATTTTCCAGTTAAGAAAGAGCAAGTTGTAAATTAATCCCTTATATATACATATACATATGTATATATATATACATATATATGGGCCAATGATTCTACATGAACGATCTTTGTTTACAGTTCCTCTTCAATGAAACGTTGTCCGTATTTCTGAATCCGTGCTTCGTAGGCCTACGGACAATAGCCAGGACCGTTCGGTGGCTCTGCATCGATGCCACGTCTACAAATAAGTACGAAGTTATATTCTTTACTAACCATATATATATATATATGTACAGTAGGCCCTATGTAGTGCACTGGTACTGGGCACGTCCTAAAATTCTAGGTAGTAAGTTAACCATCAATTTGATGCAAATATAAAATATAAATATAAATAATTTCATCTAAGGAAGAAACTGTGCATCTATTTATTTCAACATACATGTAACGGCATGTAGGAATTTCAATAGGCCTACACTATACAATCCCACTCAGTAGAAAATACATACGCACACAGACACACGCACACAGACACACACACACATATATATATATATTTATTATATAAATATTATGTATTGTCTGGCGTCTGTCATCATGCCCACTGGAAACCTAAACGTGATACAGAGAGCCCATATTCCCATATGGGATTTGCATAGAGCCCAATGCGTGTCTCACCTAATTCTCATGACAAATGACGGTATACGGTACATGTATATCATCCTACCTGACCATGCGACATCGATGCTCATCTAGACGAATCGCAGCAGCCTTGACATCAGTTATGGCCTTTGGACTCCAGAGTCTCTCCGCAACAGCGCTGGCCCTAGGCCTAAGGCGACAAGCAAACAATAGGACTCCAGCGCAAGGTGGCATTTCGTATTTTAGGGGCCCTATATACGCAGAGAATAATATCATGGGGCCCTATTATTGCAGTGTCTGTTCAAATGACAAATCGAAATAGGTTCAGACTCTAAGTAATAAAATAGTTTATTTAAAATTCATTTTTCGTGCTTTTTATTGGCAAAATCTGTAACAGTTTTGTCATAATGACAATGACGTGGCTATTTTTTGTTCAATCGATAGATAGATTTTTGAGGGTCCCTATGAGCTTCTGACGCCCTACTCGAAAGCATACGCCGATCTGCTACCATTACATACTGCGATGACATTATCAAGTGGCACTATATAAATGTGGAGTTTAACAATGCAATCAGACCCACACATGCCACCATTTTCCGCTGTAAATATAGCAGTACAACAGAGACTAAGTTAACTGCTTCGGTTGGAGTCCCATATGTGCCTGTGGGGAAGGACCTCACCCGATCAACTCTCTGAAAAACGAACAACGTCGAAGCCAACATTATATGGTCGCTAAATAAATGTTTGCATGTACGTTTACATTACATTACATTACAGTGTCACCGCGATTCTCTACCGTTATTAAAATATTATGTTATTTTTTTTTGAGGCGTCCTCACTACTAAACAAAGCGAACTTACCAAAGTCTTGAAATTAAGTTGGTTGCATCCACGTATTCACCCCACATGCACGCTTCACCTCCAATGACTAGAGCTTTCTGCTGATCAGTCCCTGATTTATACAGAAATTAAACCAGTTACGTCAACTGACTTCTTAGCTGTTGAAGAAATCGATGCCTGATAACAATATTCAAAGCCTAACAAGCAGTGTGCAAGACGCTCATCAACAAAATGCGGAAAGTCAAAACTAATTTATCTGCGGTACGGCCATTTTACATGCGTGCGAGCAAATTGACTACGGACCTATTACTTGAGCAAGATATCCCTACCAGCAGCATGCCGTCATGGAGCACACATAGTATCATGTTGTTGTCAAGCCATATAACTGTGCATGTCATGAGCTGTCACTAAAACTCTTTGTATAAGCCTAAGTCTATTATTTAACACAAATGTTTCTGGCTTCACACCTTACCAAAAGAGAGGGTAGCGTAATTTGAAGTGAAAATTAATTTATTTTCTTCAGATAATTTTGAAACGGCCTAATACACGTGTGCTCACTTAAATACGATAAATAGCAGTTTAAACGAGTAGCAGACAAACCATTGAAATTTTGCGGTTCCACCTCGTAGTACTTATGCCAGTCAGGCGGAAGAGAGATGGTGCTGAGATACCATGGAGATGATAGAATAGCCTTCAACCCAGCAGCTGTAACCTTCTCCAACTCTTCCAGTTCCTTTCCCATCCATACTTCGACGACTGTATCTGGATGGACCTGCAACAACGCAAAACATATTTAGGGTCTCTCCTCTTCTGATTTCATGTTAGTGCATGGGCCTAAGCACAGACATGCACGGACGGACGGATGGATGGACGGACGGACGGATGGACGGCTAGACAGACGGACGGACGGACGGACGGACGGACAGACAGACAGACAACTATGCATGTGTGATAGATGTATATGCACAATGAGCACAATTGCAAACACACGCGGGAAAACGCCAACCACTGAATTCGCAAATCCAGCCAGGACCTAATATCCTCCTACATGTATAGCAAGACTGAAAATGGGTCTCGCAAAGCATTTCACTTTGGGCGGCAATACTCTTACTTAGAGATTGTTTCTTTTGAAAATGCGAATATTGGTAAAGTGTAATAAAAGACGAATATAATTGTTCTACTTAAGAGTTGCATGTAAGTCGTTTCTCAACTTGGCTATTTAAGTTTATAAGGTATACATATGTAGCTACACACAAATATATAAGCGATAATGCCAACCTTGACTCCATTATCAAACACCTCCTGCCACACTACGGAACCAGAGTGAAATGAATCAGTTATTTCCAATAACCTATAACACATAAGCACACACAGCATATAATATTTATTAACATAATTATATTTTTAGCATCACGCCATTGATGCAACATTGGTTCAGAGACAGTCTCCGAAATAATTAACGAATCAAATATCAAGATTCCCTAAACGGGTGACATAAGCTACTTACGACGGCCTGCTGAGTCAATACAGTTCAATACGCTACAGTTGAAACTATTTAACTATAGCGCAAAAGAAATACGATCTGATTCTGTAAAGAATTTGATTTCGCTTATTAAGATGATAATTTCAGAGGTTCTTTGTTCTTTGTGGTAAAGTAACAAACTTACCTTCCAATGTAATAATTCTCCAGCAGTTTGTAGTCTTCGCCAAATTGCATCTGTTTCATAAATTGTGTAATATATGGGTTGCTTTTCCTGTAAATTAAACAAATACCGTTCTTCAAATAACAATTAGTCATGTTAAATCATATATAATTATTGCACGAAGATATATTACATGATCATGTTGAGCCTTCTAAAAGTTAGTGCGCTTGTCAATTTTAAAATTATTGTATGATTATTTATCGGATTAAGTGCCACCCTAATTGGGATATGATTCCTATAATGTTGGCCTACATATATCGACTCAGCAAGAAGAAAATTATTTATCTAAATTTCTCGGATATACGGTGCAAATATCGCAGAACATAATTTCTTCACGTCAGCAACTCCCTAGATAAATTTCATGATGCGATCGACATAAATGATATGGTCATCAATTTCTCTTTAAGCTTGATTTTCAGTTATACCAGCAATCAAAATCGACTTCGTCTCCACCCAGATGGAGATAATGGTCTTTGAAGACTTCAGTCAACTCTTTGACGAAGGCAGTCAAGAACTGGTAAGTGGTGTTTAGGGTTGGATCAAGAGGACCGTACTGTCCTGTGAAATTTCCATGACTGTAGCATTTCGTTAGCAGGTCGGTTATGCCCTTGCCCCAAGAAGTGGAATGACCTAGAATGCACTCACATTGAACCACACAATGCCTAAGTTAGCGTTAACCGCGTCAAAATATAACGGAAGATTATCTCACCTTTAATATAAAGTTTCTTTTATATCTGTCAGTTAAGAGTTATTGACAATTCCTCTTACAGACTGTGCACGAATCAATGTAACAGTTGTCTCGGCCAAGCAACCATATTTAGGCTATCCGTAACGGTCGTGGACAACGATTAGATCAGCAAATGATCGATAGCAAACTATAAACTAACTAACCACGTGCATATTAAGAACAAGCATGTAAAGTAAAATATACACTATAAGTGCATACAGGTAGCTTCATTTTGCTAATGCGAACATTACAACACTAACCCGACTTTGAAAACTCGCTTTTTACCATCTTAATGAGTACAGCGCACAGCTGCCGTATGGCAAATTCTTGCTAATCGATATAGGTCTATAGGCTACAAGTATTGCGTAGTGGTTACAATTATGTAGCAGTGGAAGAGAAAAACGCATTGGTGTAGAAAGACTCTGAAATTTTTAAGCCAAAATGCCTTTCTGGTAGATTCTTGTGAGACGCCAAACCTGCATTACTGTTCTTTAGTGGTTACCACTTACCAGTACGTACGGCATTGGACGAAACTACACTTGATTCTAGTAAGATTCTAAAACAGATTTAGACGTAAATGCTATTCTGACCTGGTGAGTCAAATTCCGGAACGACTCGTATTCCCCGCAATCGTGCAAATTCGATGACCTCCCTTACGTCATCCTGAGTGTAAACATGGTCGTATGACTGATATGCTCCCTGAAATAGAAAACAACCCATCCAGCTGTTGATGTCTAGGTTAGATCATTGGTAA
Organism: Bimastos eiseni; assembly: GCA_959347315.1. NCBI lineage: Eukaryota > Metazoa > Annelida > Clitellata > Crassiclitellata > Lumbricidae > Bimastos > Bimastos eiseni. Next base: position 53,981,546 of record OY365808.1, on the reverse strand, counting down.
TACGCGTGCGCTGTTCGTGTGTTACAATAGAAGCATAGTGATCTCTTAAGCAAGTTCTATCTCAAGCTAACCATAAGACATCCATGGACATGAAGTATTAGTGACTTCATTTTCTTAGCCTCGGCATATGAGAGCGGATGGCCAGTCCTCTCCAGCGCCATCTCATCTTCCTTCCGACAGTGTACGGTTGGTGTACTCATCATAGCTGAGTTGGCTAAGAGATGCAGGTGGAACTTAGGAGCAATATTATGCATAATCTGTAAAAAGATAGGACAATTTTATTGACTAAACACATTTCTGAGGCTAGTTGAGCCTACTTTATTAGTTCATAGAAGCGAAAAGAATTAATTCACTTTGTTGATGTGTTCGAGTCAAACGACCTAAATGTTCCGTGCGTCAACTTCAATGCTTCCAATTTCTTTTGGTCATCTAAAGAATATCTCAGGCGTATTCACAAGCATGGTCATTAGACTCATGACGATAATTAAGAAGAGCAGGTTTACCTTGGCACTCAACTGAGGAAAGTCTCGGCTTTGATATGGAAATGATTGATCGTCTACGATATGCCAGTGGAACACGTTGAACTTGTTATACGCCATCGCTGCCTAAAACAACGCATTAAACAATTACCTATGTACTAGCGATTAAAACATTGACCAAATAGCAATATGCAGTCAATTTGTATTATAAGACTTTATTTGATAGTATCAAATACGCTTAAAGTTGAAATTAAAGATATAGTGTTAAGCAAATAGAGTTAAAAACCACTGCCAAGAGCTATGTGACTCAAAACTATAAACTGAGATAGTGATAGTGAAAGAGATGGGATAGAGAATGTGGAGGCTGTGGAATGTGAAGTTGCTCAACTCTATAGTTGATAGTGCCTGGTTGGGCTGGGAGCGCTCAGTGGTAGGTTTCCTGTGGGAGCGCCATCTAAATTCTGTAAATTAATGAATGCATAACCTTAGGATGTGCTCATTGAGCTGTAGGCCTACGCCTAATCGTTTGAAGCATTAATTTTGCAGACCATTCCTAGTCCGAAGTTTAATTTTTTTAAATAATATTATATTTGAACTATTTTTAAATGCAAGACGTTCGTATACCAAATTCATGAGAATGGTTTCCTTTGGTATGAAATGACGTGAAGTATCTAGTAAGATTCCTCTCCAGCGAAACCTTGGTTCATCCGACAATATCGTTTCATTCAGCTGAAGCTGTTAGGAAACAAATCAACCAAGTAAATCTTTGTTTTATCAATTTCAATTTTAATAAATAAAGAACAGATATATCTCTTCCATCCCCTTTCTTCCGTAAACCTTTTCCGTGCAGAAATAGTTTTTGCCATTGAAGCACCGTGATGTAGCATTTATCTATTGTGAGTTTAAACAAACTGTGCAAAGTGCAAACGGAGCGCTTTTAAATTAACTACATATATAGGCCCACATGTATATAAGGGAACTCATAACATCTACTTCTCACAGTAAACGCAACTATTTACAAGCAAATGTAATCACAATAAACGATATTAGAATGATTAAAAGGTCACGCAATAGACATGTCGTCGATGTGCTTGCTGTGTCTAAGAATGGTCAATGGAGCAATGCACATTGCACAAAAATAGTTCACGGCATAGGTCTAGGTGTCAAAGAATTTTGGCTGCCGGCCGACGATATATTTCTGGCCCACGGAACCTTGTCTAAAGAATTAGATTTTTCACGATTGCTTGTTATATTTTATATTTATATTTTATAATTTTCCCAAATGAGAATAAAATATCTAATTTGTGGTTTTCGAGGCCTTATGAACTCCTTTGATATTTGTAATTGATAATACATATCAGATCACGTTTTCAAACCAAATTCAACTATTTCTATGGCTTCCTATGAAATCCCTAGATTCGCTATGACATTTTACTCATGCGCCTAAGGCACTCTGGCCCACCACTTGCTGGAAAATATTGCTACTGGCCCGCCCTTACAAAAAACGTGTGACACTTCTCGTGCATGACATGAGCCGACATAATACTTATAAATAATTGTCTATAGTATTATGAATAATACTATAGCCATCTATGCAGTTCTTATATTGCTGTCAAAAAGGATAATTTTGTAGTGTAAGTATTTATATGGCGTCTTCCATGAATCCTTCGAATGTGTTTTCTACGTTGAAAAATGATAATAGAGTTTGCTAGGAATGAAAACTTCGTCTGAATACTAATGAAGTTGGAACAGCCGTTGAAGACTTATGGCTTCACATGCGCAATGGATGTTTTCTATCATCTATGACAGCTTAGGCTTACGTATCCATCGTCACTCTGGTAGATCAGCTGGCTGAATGTTTCGAGGCCACGGAGAGCACCCCAGATGCCGTAAGCTTTCAGCTCACCGTTGCCACTGGATAAGGATAAAAGATCTGCAAAGAAAAAGCATTATATGAAATGCAAAACATGTGTAAATAAAATAATACTTTGATTAATCATGATTAGACCTATTTCTATTAAATACATTCAATGAAAATTTCAAGGTGATTGTCGATATAGTTATGAGTCAATGTTGCTCACACGATTCGTCCATTTCCATCGAAGGATATGTCTCACACGGATTCATTACATTGACGTCGAGAGTCGTTAGTTTTGTCTGCGATCGAAACTTCAGAGGTGTCCTCCTCAGCGGCTGGTGGTCGAAAATGATGCGGAAATATCGAGCAAACGCTGCGTCCAGAATGTCGCACGAATACCCGGTGACACGGAAGCGAAAGGAATTCCTGTATACGGTTAGAGTGTTAGCTGTTGGTGAGTTCGTAGTCGGCATCGGCCACGGTGACCCTCGGGATACGGCCCCCACTGTGGCCCCTAGGCAAACCACAAATACGAATAGACGGACTAGACTCCTAGACGATATCATATTGCACCGGAGAACAGGTGTCCGTTTAGAACAGATGACTGTCAGAACTGTGTTTGACGAGCAGTATTCAGCAAAATACAGCAAAAAATTGTTCAAGTTCTATTTGTTTAGAAAAGAATTTTCAGTGCGAACAAACAGCGGCCTATAAAAGTCCCTTCAGTCATGTGACGGCAATTAGGACTCATATGCCTAGGCTGCGACAGACGCAGGCCTTAGGCATCTACCAATAAAAGCATTCGCCAAAAATAGCAAGGTCTCTGATAGGCCAGCATTTATCGCCATATTTGTGTGCCCTCTATTCGTATCAATTCATTGGCTTTCAACTTTACATTCGAAAATGTAGACGCACCTGTAGATTCCGAAAGGAATATTATTAGCATATATATCTAATCGCAAACACAGTATGTTGAGAACATAATCCACGACACTAAGTTAGCATAATAGCCTATATATATAGAAAATAATGAGGCTGAAAAGAACCAGATATTTTTAGCTGAACCAGTTTATAATGCACATGGCTTTAACGACTTAGGCTTGGAGTGCTGCTCACATAAATTTCTAATAATAGCTAGCTTTGAGATCTATTGGGAATTTCACTGGACTAGGCCTACGTCGTTTGAAATTTCCCTCCTAGAAGAGCATACATACTGAATGCTTTCTTAATGCTTGCATATCATAGCTCCATTATAGACCATAATTAACGGTTATATCATATTATTAGCCCCATTTTTTAGCTGACCAGCTACTTCAACGCCACCTACATGTATGGCGTGTAGATGTGTGCGATCACGTACGTCAACTGTTAGCCGCGTATGGATTTATATTTGGCTGAGCTTTGCAAGCTTGAGCCACATCATCTCATAGGTGATTATGTTTCTAGTTTGGCTGTCTATGAGTGAATTGTTGTTCTCAAAGACTTCGCCAATCGCTCTCATTTACCATTATAACGGCTTTCCATTCAAACTTACCCCTCCACATTTTCACTCAAAACTGAAGTCGCACCCCATCAAGAATCTCCTCCGGTCCTCTAAAATAGCGACCACTCTCACCCTTTGACAAATGGAATCTGCGCTCCCTTTGATCGATCACCCTCTTTAGAACAACCCATCTGAATCGATGCAGCGCTCGTGAAAAAGCTGGTGCCCTGTGCTTGACTTCGATTGGCGCCTTAGAAGCTTGGAGCTTAAGCCTAATAATACGGACACGATCATACGATTACTAGGCCTATTTAGACTGGCGTAGGAAGCATCTTTGTGTAGTAGACCTATTTGTATAGGCTCTTTATATTAACTATACTAGCTGCCTCGATACTTGCATACCTGGCTACATGCAAACATACACAATAACTATATAAATACATTTTCCAATGTATACTACACGGAGTATCATTAATAAGCAGTTGTTAATTACTTTCTTAATGAATTCTTCTGGCCATATGCATTATGCCGACACTGAAGCCGACTCACCAACTTGGTTCAATGGTTCTTCTTGATTTGTTGGTGGTTGATTCATCGACAAGAGTTTCTGAGTCTCCGTTTCAGCGTCTGCAAGTGGAATTCAGTTCGAGCAAACGTAACATCTTTGTGAAGTTTGTGAGATAGCCATAACGCGTTGCATTTAGGTCAAGCGGTCAGTCACTGGGGTCAATATCAACCTGCTAGTCGGAGAGTAAACAGTGATTTATTTTATAGGAACTGGGCAAGATCCTTTGAATCCAAACCACATTGACTGTGCTAAGTGTGTCATCTATTGCGTTCTGTTGAGTTTATCTGTTGCCAGACATTAATTTCGTTGTGTGTAGTCGACATTTGTGCTTTGCCAAAGACAATCTTACGTAAAAACAGACACGGTGAAGACAACGTAGAGACAATGTTAAGACAATGTTAAGACAATGCCATTATATTGTAAAGACAAAAGAAAATGTACAGAGAGTAGTCACAATTCTTGTATGCATCATATGAACTGCGATTGAACTCGGACATTTATTTAAATAACAAAATATACAATAACAATATCGAAATCATAACAATATCGAGATATACAGTCTAGAGCTGGTAGCAACGTTTTCAAGTATTCTCACACAAGATGTGCGCCAATAATATGCAGAAGATTTTTCACATGCTTTCAGTGCTATCCCGAACCACTAATCCTCTATCCTATGTAGGCTATGTAATAAAATAAAGCAATGTATAGATGCCTTTACAACAATGAGAGAAAATAATAACAAAATACCCATAATAAGACTCTCACACTTTAGAACGAATTCCCAATACTTTAAGAGTAATAAGACTATAGTTCATAACTAGCAAAATTTATTAGAAACCAGAGTTTGAATAGAGAAGAAATTTCCGACACTATTATGAATTGTGATCGTCAGCGTTGTCTATGATAGGTCAACCTTCTCAAGACGCCTTGCTTGACATAACAATTAGATCGTTGAGAAATTGTATCAGTCTATCAAACTAGTGACGCTGGTCAAGAAAGGAGGAATGCACATGATACAGGAAGTCGAGAGAGGTAGACAGAAATCTACCAAAATCTTTCAAATCTATCGAATCGAAATCGAACGAAATCTATCGAAAGCCATCGAATTGAATTCGATCGAAATCGACTGAAATCAAGAAGCAATTGTACGAATGCCCGATTGTTCCGTTTATATGCATTTAACTCAAAGTCCATCATCATCGATTTAAGATGAAACGATATTCAACTCATTTAGTGCCAGCCTTATAAGGCACAGGCAAAGCAGGCATTTGTCCAGGGTGCCAGAATCTTGGGGTCACCAGTACGTGTTTTAGCAATTCCATGTTATTCGTTTTTCCCCCGACAATTCGAAATGCTTTTGCTTTTTACCATTCCCTAAAATGTGAGCTATCGACTGTTGCCTGTGTTAACGTAAAATCAAAATAATAATAAATTCTTCATGCGAGTTCTGTTGCTGATTTCTGAACCGCCCTCTTTGGGTTGAGCTGTGGGTTGGACCATGCAGTGCAGATCAGAGGGTAGTGCTAAATGCATGTTTGCCTGGGCGTTATTTGGGGTGGGGCAAGCGGTAAACGTATGCACAACCATTCACCTAATAAGCCCCAGCCCTACTGTCTTAAATCCAGTCAGGCGACGATCTTTAATTGAGTTGTTACAACGGTTGTAGTCAGCGTCTGAAACGTAATCGGTTGGTTTCAACTCTGTTTCTTGCGGATGGCAGCCTGGACCCCAGCCTCAGGTCGAAGCTCCCGGTATTGGCTCTGAAGAAAATAATAACACAAAGTCAGACGCAGTCACAATTCACTCAACAGACTAATATGGTTGTACATTTCATATAAGATCAGTAGGTAGATACGGACGGCATTTATGCAGTCCAGTTAAATGGACTGTTCGGGACTGTTGCATTTCTTATATTTACAACAGAGATTCAAGTTTAGACCATCTTCTCTGAATTTAACATGTCTGTCAACTCGGCGTATGGAGATACGTAGACCGAGGTCAGACCGTCAGAGTTTCCATCTTTGCACGAGAACTTACCGCCTGTGGTGACATTCAGTGGGTTGTTTTAAGTTAGCTTGGTTTAAGGTAATTCTGTAACGTAATTATGCACTGTAATTCCTGTAACGTAATTCCTGCAACGTAATTCTGCAACGTAATTCTGTAACTTAGTTCTGTAGCGTAATTCCTATAACGTTCTTCTTACCAGTTCTTTGTCGGACGGAACACGTGACAGGTAGTCAAGTAGTTCGTTGTTGTCGATGGCGTAGGGCGACCGAAGTTTCTTGGTGAATTTGTTGATACCCCAGGCGAGGACGATGTAACGCAGAGGTACGAGATATAGGAGAATCGTAGCAATGGTTAGGACGGTCAGCGCCAACCACGACAACCACGGAACCTTCCACGTCAGGGCACTGAAAGCACCAGAATGCATCAACATCACCATTGTCATCATCGCCATCGTCATCATAGTCATCGTCGTTTTCATCATCGTCATCGTTATCATCATCATAATCGTCATCAACAACAACAAAGTCGTTGCAGCTATCAGTATATCATCAATATCAGCTTGATTATCACCGTCGTTTTCATCATCACCGTCATCATCACCACCACCACCATCATCATCATCCTCGTCGTCATCAGCAGCATCAACATCAGCAACTGTGCAACATCGTCATCATTATTATCGTCATCATCTTCGTTGACGTCGGCATTAACTATCTTCAAAATCTTCAATCAGGTTATTGAGACAGAGAGTCAGAGTCAGACGTATATCAAGAGCGAGTGTGTATTCATGGCAAAGACTGTCTCTTACTTCTTGATGCGTTCCGCCAACGTTGCCACATGGTCCATCGCTTGCTGAACCTGGAGACAGACTTCCTGAATCGACTGTAGCTTCTCCACAAAACCTTTCGACTTCTCCGCCTTAAGTAACAAATACAATAATAGCAATAATCACTATTATTATTATTATTATTATTATTATTATTATTATTATTATTATTATTATTATTTCATCTAAGGTACATTTACTACCTAAGATATTCAGAGAAAACAAGGAGTGGCATTGTTCTGGAATGGTTGATGACATCGTGAGTACCAGAAGTGTCGTGAACAGCGATTTGGTGGAACGGTTGGATGGCGACAGATAAGCGTTGGCAAATAAATATAGTTTCCTAGCTATTGCCTTCAATTATCTGAGCCAAGCGGTGGACAAGGTTGTTGAAGAAAGCCAGGGCCTCACGATTGATTGAGCTAAGAGTTTCAGAGGCCAAGGGCACAAAGAGGTATGAGGGCAGAATTCCAGTGTACTTAGATGACCTTCATCTCTCAGCTGCTATTTCAGAAACAACGACAGTAGTGACATGCCACGTCGAGATAAAACAACAAAGAAAGCACGTTCTGCCTCTGACGATGTGACCAACAGAATGAATCACCTTTTCTAACTCTTCCTCGTCGTCACAATCGATGTCAACGCTCTCCTGTAACAGGAAAGAAATTTAATTATTGCAGCTTTCCAAAAAGTAAAGAAATGCTATTAATGCTTCCTACTAAACAGAAAAGAAATATTACTAATGCTAAGTTCTTAGCAAAATAGAAATGTTATTAATGCTACCTTTTTAACAACATAGAAATGTTATTAATGCTACCTTCTTTAAAAAATGTTATTAACAAAAAAGAAATATTACTAATGCTAAGTTCTTAGCAAAAAAGAAATGTTATTAATGTAACTTTCCTAATAGTAAAGAAAAGCAATTAATGCAATCTTTCTAACATGAAAGAAGTGTTGTTAATACTACCTCCCTAACATAAAAGAAATGCTGTTAATGCTGCCATCCTAGTCCTCTTTCATTTCTGGCTACTTCAGTTTCCACTCTTTCTGCAATTCCTACCTCTCCCATAACTTGTTGGGAAAACCATGTCGTCTCACGACTTTGTCCAATAACAGCACAAGATCCTACGACTATAGCAGCATTCCACATCATGCATACAGACATATATGTTTATATACATATGCATATATATGTATGTATATATACCAGCTGAATAGTTCATATTTCGACCGCCTGAAGTGGTATACTAACATCATTGCTGTTGTCCATCTTGAACCCTTCGACGATGTTTAGAATGAGAAGATTCTTGACAAAGATGAAGGCAATTGTCGCTGGTAACATGTACAGCTCGAAGTTGATGGTTACCAGGAGAAAAACCTTCGTCGATAAAGCAACAAGAAACCGAAAACATTATGGTTTCAGTTGAACTGACGCATCCAATTATATTGACATTTACGGCGTCAGTGTTATGTGCGCAATACCAACATTGATTAGACGCAAAAAGAATGGTATGCATGCTCAATAATAAGCCCGGAAACATTTTCACCCCCTTATCAGCCCTACAATTACCACTCAACCATTCTTAAAGTCTACCAGAAAAATTGAAAGAAGATCGATTCACTATTTCTACATACTTTCATTTCAGAAAGATCGGCAAGAATCTACCAATCATCATTACAATTGATCACACCAGTGACTGCATGATTCACGCTGAAGGAGCTTCTGAGCAGTCATGCTCCTCTCCGTATGACCCCTCTTCACCAGAAAATAGGCTGCTCCATCTTCACTTCAAGAACGGAAAACTCTTCACACTGAAAGGAATCTAAGCTTGAGGCACTCACAAAAGACATGAATGTGCCAAATCTAATGAGATTGCAAGCATGAAGACAGATGAAAAATTTTAAACATGAGCACATCTTTCCTATGGCTACACATTGAAGAAGCAGAGAAAATCATTGACTCCATCTCATTCCCGTAATCTCCAGTTGAATTCCCAATGTCATCCGATGAGCTTCTTGATCAGCTTGCAAAATAAAACGAAGCTGTTCGCCAATCCAATAAGAATGACCCTTACCTAATTTGAACCCTAACCACTTTATTTCTCCTGGCGTATTGCGTTTACGAGGTTACTTTACACCTGAAGTTGATAGACACCTCAATGACTCTTCCAGTAATCATTGCGAGCTATACTCCTTCCCAGTTTGGCTTATAAAATTTCGTCTCTTCCATGTCTTTGCCAATATGTGCTAAAGAATAAAGTACGAGTACTTGAACCAACCGCGAATGCAACGAGGCTTCTTGGCTTCGATTCCCAATTGAAGCAACTCCCGATGAACTTTCCTGTTTCCACGACTGACTGCACAATCTTTGACACGCGGTCGATGTTACGTTTCATCACCTACGAACACCGAACATCCTCTGATCTTGTATAATTAATCTAATTGATGTAATGCGTCAAAATGTCTAAACTATCTAATTTAATTCAACATACATACATACATACATACATACACATACATGCATACATACATACATACATACACATACATGCATACATGCATACATACATACATACATACATACATACATACATACATACATACATACACACGTACATGTATGTAGGGCCTATACATGCATGCATATATACATACACCTGCTAAAGAGCCCCTATTTCACAATCTGATGTGGTATACTAATATCTTTGCCGTTGTCCATATTGAAACCCTCAATAATGTTTTTAACGAGAATATTGTTGACATAGATGAAGACATGAAGGCAACACAATCAGTCTTAATCTAGAGTCCTATTAATAGCTCGTTGACGTCAGATCGAACGGAAGCCAGGCTACTGTGGCAAATCTATTGATGGCACTTACTGATACTCTGAATTTCGGATCAGGAGTTGTGTACTTGACTTCCTTAGGATTGAATGTTCGTATCGTGGCTTTCAACTGAGATCAGAAATAAGAAAATCCGGATGCTCACTCACTACTGAATGACATCAATATAATCATCAACATTATGCAATGTATCAACAATGAATGTAATTATGTATGTATGTATGTATGTATGTATGTATGTATGTATGTATGTATGTATTTATGTATGTATGCATGTATGTATTTATGTATGTATTTATGTATGTATTTATGTATGTATGTATGTATGTATGTATGAATATATGATTTTATGTATTTGTGAATCAAGGCGCGTGGTTATGCACTTCTATGTAACCGTAAATCGCACTTTAATGAATATGCAACTATATATATATAATATGTATATATATAGTCATGACTCTTAATAAATAGGCTGTGAGAGAAAAGGTTATCAAAGAGACGATCTGAGCACGCTTTCCCAGTGGTAGACCCCTACACTGGAACAGACTCCCGTTGGCGTTGCGGTTGTCCCCCAGGGTCAACTCTGACTCTTTTCATACTCGCCTTAAAACCGTTATTTTCAGCCGTGCTGGGGTTGGTTTCAATCCTGAGTAGTAACCTTGAAAGGGCGCTATATGCATGCTCGTAACGAATGAATGAATTAATGAATGAATGAAAGCTGTGACAGATCAGTAACTTCCCCCATCCAACTAAACTCTGTTGTAAGAAAGGTTTAAGAGGAGAAGATTAGCGGTTAGGTTAGATTACGCAACGATGACGTAAGCATGAATATTCATATTTCATACCGTGTTGAATGCGCAGTCGATATCTAACTGGATGACGCCTTTTCCTCTTTGCGCAAGTCTGGCGTCCTTCAGCTGATACCATCGCCTCTCTCCAGGTCGAATCTGGAAAAGATGACCAGCAATCCACCTGTCTAAGCTTGAGTATGAAGCATAGACGACGTTATTGTCTTGGAATCATCACATGAGGACTTGCCCTTTAACTCACCATATGGGACTAATAAGTTATGTCCCTCGCCACGGTCGTCAGTGCATCTATCGCATCAGCTTCCAATTCCTGCCTAATTTCTAATAATTCCACTTAATTTCTAGTAATTCTACTTCCAATTCCAGTTCATGCTTCTGTTTCTTGCCTACAAGGATTTGGTCCACCTCGTAATCATAATCGTATCGCAATCGGAAGCCCCATCGCCTAAGCAAACCTAGAACCTAAGCCAGTCATGGGGGAAGAAATTCGGCACCATGACCTTTTGAATCAATTGGGGCATGTCCAAAATAAATCGCTAATTTATGAGCAAGCCTTCCAGCCATCGCCGTATAGCTACTTTTGACACAACTGATGTTAGTATAATCGTAATGCGATGTGTGTTTCAGGCGCAACATCAAATAAGTCATCATTATGCAATAGCCAGGTTGTTGAGTCAGCTTTGGTGCCAGGCCAGAGTCCGGGGTTGGTCAAGCCTAACATACAGTATTGTTTTATAGAAATCGCTGGCATGGATGACATGAAATGCTTCTGGTGTCCCCTTACAAGCACATCGACCATCAACCGCCTTCTCAGTTGATTGCCTTTCCACCTGGAACACAATTCCCCTACAGATGCTACTGTTTCCAAGTAGTAATGCGCCTTTTGTTTCACAAGTTGCTTAAGACTGATTTGTACGCCGTGATTGGGCTGGGAGCGTCAACGAGTAGACTTGTAGAGGGGCGCTAAATAAATGTTAAAATGAATGAATAAGTGAATTAGATGGCGTTATAAGCAGAATGCGCAGACGCAAGATGAGATATCTTGAAGAGTTTACTTGAATTGATGAATTGAACATGGCGAAACGAATTGAACTCACCCGGATCAGAGGAATCGCAACCTTCCCGAGAAAGTCCAGTTTCTTGTCTGTATTCTCGTCGAAAACGGTCACTTCGAGCACAGAGTGAATGTCGTATATTGTGCTTTGAACAGGACCACCAAACATTTGCATTTGGTCGTTTAAATAAGTTGAACACGTGTAAGCCATATCAAACCACATGTACAAATATATCATCATGAAATAACGTAACAGATGACCCCATATGATAATTGTCATCTATAGGCGCAGCTTTGTATTTTGAAAGAGGTCTCCTGTCACAAGTTCACAACCAGTTTTAGATGATGTGGTGACAGTCATCATCACTTTCTAACACTGTTGTTTGCCACATTACATTCCCAGTTTGGTTAGAGGGAAACAGGAAGGCAGATGGAATGTAGAGAGAGCGAAAGATACGGGAAATGAGGACAGAGGATTGGTCAACATCAGTGTTTTAGGCAAAAAGAAACTATTGGAATTACTTCCCTATTGTCCTATATTCTATACATATATACATATATATATATATATATATATATTCTAAATTCTATATTCCTAGGTAGTTGAATACGGATTCAACATTATGGGACTGGCTGGTAACTACATGTAACTTGTATCCTTCTGATAATCTTCGTGGGCCTTTACTGTAGTATCCCATATCCCGTATCCACCGTAAGGTTAACTCTTCCTTCTTTCGCTAGGCGTTGGCGTTGGTTAAATTAGATGCATAACGTAATGGGCGCCCTGCGTGACTGCCGACAGTTAGACTCAATTCCTGCAACAACCTGTCATTATTCGTTCACCCTATGTCTGTAACCATGCTGCGGTTTGTCACTTTGCAATTAGGTCTTAAACGTACATGTATGCTAGTTTAAGAAATACGTATTACAATGTGAAGGTCCTGTTCCACTCTGGCGTCAGGCATTTGTAGATCGTTTGAGTCTGGAGTCTGGAATTGACTAACTCCAATACACAGAACGGATCACTTTTCCCTCCCATATCGACAGCCGCCAGACCATGGGCTTTCAAAACTGACAAAGAAGACAGACAGACCAATGAATAGCATTTTAGTCTACTTAAAATTGACAAAGCCTAACATGATCACAGTTCTGTAATTCCCTGATCCTTTGATTCCATTTCATCACGCATACGATATTACACAGAATCATTTATATAGCGATGTTACTATTATTAAAACCACGGCTGCAAATAACTATAGAGTAAGACAAAATGTCACGTCATGTGACGCTGTAACAGCTTCGGTACTTCTTTTGGTTTGCTATGCTTTGGATTACCCTACGGACTGAAAGAACTAAGTTGGAACGATTTTTTAAAACTGACAACCTTTAACTTGAAGCCATCCAACATCTCGGATATTTCGGAACGAATTAAGGAATTTCTGTTTCAAACAAAGTCACAAAACAAAGCGGCGATTTAACATTTATATAACACAATGCACAGAGACAATGCCAGTTAACCCAACGTCATCATATTCATCATTAATTGCCTTTATCATCGTCATCATTATCATCGTCATCGCCATCGTCATCATCATCATCATCATCATTTATTCATAATCATCGTCTTCGCATTCGGTGTTCTTTCGCTTTTTCATCATTGTGGCCATCGTTGTCGGTGATAATATGATAATAATTATAGTGATAGTAATAATAAAAATCATCGTCACAATCATCATCATCATCATTATCAGCTTTGTCATAGGGGCTCTTATCGCTATAGAGCTTATAGCCGTCATCGACAACGTTTTATTAACCACTAATTAGCATCGGTCTCATTAAGGAACCATGAGAGTGGTTCTCACGTATTTGGCTGCAATCGCTTTTCTGTTAGAGGTCGTCATTTGCGAAGACTGATCTCCTTGGATAGTGGAAGATGATGATGAGGATGTAGAGGAGGGTGAGATGGAGTGCTGCAACTGCTGCTGCTCAGCCGATGGAGACTTAGGTTCACCGATTACAGAACAGACTGTGATGAGGAGGGATAGAGTTCCAGCGTCATCATCCATGCATTGCTCCACTCTGTGAGTCGTCTCCTTCTCCAGAGTATCCAGGTCAATCGTCGTGCTAAAAAAATTAGAATTGTTGCTAAGACCCCGTTGTCTTGTTGTTAGCTTATGTGCTCTATCAGACAACACTCTATCGGATTCAGACTGGTGTGTGGCGATTTTAATTTGCTGTTATAACTGTTATTGTAATGGAACACTTATATAGCGCCACTTGAGAGCAGAGGCACTCACGACTCAATACATATAGCTAAACGGAGAACAGAAAAGCCTTCAGACGCCTCCGGAAGGCAGCAGAGGGAGGAGAGAGCAGCTCCTACTGAAGAGGGAGGGGAGTCGGTTCAAGCTAGTGGGACCCAAGTAGGCGAAGCTCCTGGATACTAGAAGCCAGGCTAACGAACCTACTGAGTTTTATTGTATATTTATTTATTTTTTCTGAAATTTGATATCGCCCTTCTTCCAACTTTTTTCCTCAGAAGTGAACACGCCTCAACGGCGCAACTGCAACTATACTGCAGAGCAATTGTGCGCGAAGGACTTTCTCAAGGTCCCTACACAGTGACTGACGCCTCTGACGAGGGTCGAACCCGCTCCCTCAGCGCACACTGAGTGTTACGGGCCGACCGCTCTAACCGATCAGCCACCGTGCCACACGATGTTGATTAAATAAATGTATCGGTTCCATCGCAGTACATGCTTACAAGCATTGTGGCCACTCCATGAACAGCTTTTGTTTTTGTCTCTATATTATGTTATAATTGTGTTTACATTGTCTTTGCATTATCAATCAATCAATCAATCAATCAATGAAATTTGATATACGGCCTTTTCAAGAAATCTACTCATAGTCGTAAGTGTAGTTAGTTACAGTTTAACGACGCCACGTAATAGCAGAGATCAATAGCGTCGCCCTCCTCTTTTATCAATTCTTGAGACTGGCACTATCAGAGTGTTGTTTGTCTTTGCATTAGACTGAGCGAGGATCTTTCTCAAGGTCTCTAGTCGCCATACACAGTAACAACAGTGTCTAATGGAATTAATAAGGCACAACCCCGAACTCTCCGCATCACGAGGCAACTCAGGCAAGCGCTCACACAATTAAATGTGATGCGTTCTGTTATTTCTACCAGTTTTTCTAAGTAGCAAACGACGTTCGATATAGATTAATTAGATGCCCAGAGTTAAAAATTGAATACCATAGTGATTGATTAACCGACGTCATGTGTCTGTCAGAATAAATTGAACACTTATATGTTTTGAGAGCCAGGCAACAATCAAATAATTGCACATTATTATTAAATGGCGGTTGCATGCAGGGCAGTACCGATGAAGGGGGGCAGAGGGGCCGTGGCCCAGGGCGCAGATATCAGGATGGAATAACTTATTATTTTAAAAAATGCACTATTTTCAAAATGTGGGGTCGCCAGATTGATACTAGGCACAGTGCGCAATTATAGCTCGGTACGGCCCTGGTTGCATGGTGATGTTTTGTGGTCCTACCTGCCAAGTACAACCTCCCTTCCACCCATCTCGGTGTCTCGTACTGATATCTCGAGCACTGATGGTTGGTCCTCGTACATGTACATAAGAAACTGCTCCAACCACCTGGGTGCCAGAGTCTTCGGTTTACTCTGCAGCCGCAAAGACAAGAAGGAAGAAATTTTAAGTCATTGAAGGAGTAACCTATTGCAATTTATAGATTAAATGCTCTCCTGAGCATATATATATATTTATATATATATATACGTGTGTGTGTGTCATAGTACTGCACTTATAAATTCATGTAGCGCCTCTCACAGAATAACTATTCAGAGGCGTTCTCACCATTGGCCTATTATAGTGTTAAGTGTCATTTCAAGTAAATAGTGTCACAACAATTAGCAAAATAGTTCATGTGTGCATTTTTGTGATGGTTCACTTACACGTGCAACAAGTCAGTGGTATTGTATTTCTGTTCAATGGAAAAATTTACAAAGCTACTTATATACCGATGCTACATAAGAGTTAAATATTGATGGACGGATGGACGGTCCTTGGGGTCAAATTCTCTTTGCCTCGGAGTTGTATTTCTTTAGCCTTTGATGCGTTTTAATCCTTGCCTCAGATTCATATTGTCCCAAATCTTGCATTTGCGTTTATTTGTGACATTGAGCTTTGTAAATATTTTCGCAATATTTTTAAACATACACACAGAAACACATAATAATCCTACACGAAAGCAATAGTTGAGGTCAATAGTTGAGGAAAGCTTTGAACATTAATCTGTAGGTTATGAAGAACCTTCGGAAGTAAAAAATTTGAGTGCATATTGTCGAAAGTTTCTCTCAATTCACTTCAGAATGGACAGTTGAGGGAGTTGACTTGTGGATCATAGGCTTAGATAGAATCGTGCCAAGGCAGATGTACAACACATTAGGCCTAATGACTAAAGTAAGCCAAATGCAGCTTGGAAAACAAGTAGTTAGTCGGAAACTGAAACTCGGCGCTCGTGAATAAGCTGGTGCCCTGTGCTTTGCTGTCGAGTGACGCTTTAGAAGTTTAGATAATACAATTACGTAATTACGATTACAAAACAACTTAAGAAAGGAGAAATTCACTTAATGATTGGCATTTAGAATGAGTCATCCAAAAACCATTTTTGATATCATTTTTTAATTTTGATTTTCTAAATTACTGTTGTCATCACCGGATGATTGCTACTAGTAATACTGGTCTATGTTGTAGAATACGTGATTGAAGCATGTAACTGCAGATGGATAAAAAAACTCTCGGTTATTCAGAAGAACAAAATCCCTTGAATCCAGCTTGAGATCAGCATAACGAAGAAATAATAACTCAAAATGGATTCGAATTAAATGTATGAGTCAGAAACGCAGCATATTAATTTTTTTTGAATGTCAAAGGTCAAATGGTGATTGGATGAGTGACAGATGCGGCTGACGTGTGATATACAGGTCGCTTCGGAAGAAAAACAGATGCTAATAATAGACTGACTGAAATATATCGCTTTTAGATGTTTATTGATGCTTCTTTTGGCGACATCTGTAGACTGCGGCGCTTCGCAATTATTTATAGGACAGCACTAAACCATATGTATGCCTGTATGTTTACATGTTTACAAGAATTTATATAGGCATTCATGTACGAATGAAGGAGATATCAAGCAACAGTTGCAAAGTATTTTAAATATGCACGTTGTTCGCGAGCAACCACACCGCCTAGATTCCCTAGAACCTGTTCAATTTTCTAGTTAAATTCATTGGGCTTCAAGTGAATTTATCTGGCAAGAGCCTTCACCAATGCCAAACGTTTGAACGGTGTATATAGCCTACCAGTAAAGGATCCATTGTATTACCAATGTGCTAGCATGAGTATCAAATCTCTTTTAAGCGAGCCACAAACGGTAAACGAACCGACATCCTCACGGACATGTGCACGTTGGTTGCTGACAATTTTGTATTGATTCCTGCGGATGTAGGTTACGTACTGATCGACCATTTACTGACGGACGAGTTCTTATTGTTTAGGCCTTTTATTTATTTACTTCTCTCTCTCGCTGCTTCTGTCGCTGTCTCTGTCTCTGTCCTTGTCTCCGTCTCTGTATATGCCTATAAGTCTGTCTATTTCGGAATCTGAGGTACAGTAGGGAAAGGCAGCCGTGAGGAAAATACTGAAAATGAGACAAGGCAATGTAGTTGTCGACGAGATGTGTAGACCAGACGACGATGATGCTAACAATGTTCCTACCTTACTCTTACTTCTCTCTGTTCCCAGCTTGAACTTGACGAAGGGATCTGGAAGGGTGTTGTCTGCCTTCGGAAGAAGATCTCGGCCTTCGACCAGAACAACGCTGACGACGCTGTGCCACACCTTTGATTTCACCTTCTTTGACTCGTTTGATTTCGTCGACAGTCGATTGAAGACCTGGCCAATACCAATCAATCAATCAGCCAATCAGTCAATCTATCTGTCTCTCAATCAAACAAGCAGGCAAACAATCGGTCAAGCGATATATAGATTGATCAATCACTCACTCACTCACTCAATCACTCACGCACTCAATCAATCAATCAATCAATCAGTCGATTAGTTGGTCAATCAATCAATAAATAGATTTTGTCAAATATGAATACAATACATTGCACTACCTTATATTATTATATAACATAAGATAATTATCAAATCTCAGGTTTTCAAGGTAAGCGTTAGCCGTTAAATATATTAATCAGAAATATCAATCGACCATTTAACTTAATTGTTATTAGGAAATATCAATCAACCATTTAACTTAATTGTTATTAGGAAATATCAATTGACGTTTTACCTCTCATTTTGAAATATCAATTGATCATTCAGCCTTCTATTCCGGAATATCAATTGATTTAACTAATTATTTGAAATATCAATTGACAGTTTAACTTCTTATTCCGAAAAATCAATTGACCGATTAACCTTTTATTTCGAAATATCAATTGATTGCTCAGCCTCTTATTCTGAAATATCAAGTATTGACAGTTTTACTTCGTTTTCCGGAATATCAATTGATCGTCTAACTAATTATTTGAAATATTTATTGATCGCTTAACCCCTCTTATTCCAAAATATGGATTGATAGCTTAACCACATATTTTGGAGAATGGGTTGATTAATTCTTCATCTTTCCTGCACGATGTTGCTTAACTTCAAGTTGCTTATCTTGTCGTAAAGTGGGGGAAATTGAACATCGGACGCAGAGATTAGCAACTAAACCATTTCCAAACGGCTTGAACGCTTACGTTTTTCACGCTCAATCTGGACAGGAAGTCGACGTCATTGGTCGGCGTTTGAACTTCCGGTTGTTGATCCTCTTCTGGTTCATCTCCAGCGAAGTTCAGGAATGGATTGGTCGAGTCGGAGTCATCTGGAGCAGTTCCGTTTGCCATGAAGTCGAATGGCTGTGACATCCTGGTGTATCCGTCGCAATAGTAATCGTAATCGTCATCCAAATCGCAATCGTAATATAGTAATCGCAATTCCAGTCTTAATCCCGACCTTAATCGTAAGAGTAATAATCGAATTCCTTAAATATTCTAATTCTCTCAATTTTCGAATTTCTCCAGTAGGCCTATTCCATAACCTTTAATTTTGGAATCCTTCAATTTTAGAATTACTTCAATTATCGAATTCCTTCAGTGCGCGAGAAATCGTCACGTCACGGGAACGACCCTCTTCACAGGCGCTCACTCTAAGAAAGATCGTTGGGAAGACAGAATCAGGTAGGGTTCCAGATCACAACCCAAAGAGCAGCAGGGCGATGGGCAGACAGACAGTCGACTGAGGCGTATGGTGCCTGGAGGCGAAGTGGAGTAAAATAGATATCAGAAACGGCCAAGCGTGATGAAACGTTGTATGCGCAGTCACCTGTTCGATGAAGCGAGACCAGTTACTGATTTAGAAAACTAAGCCAGATGGAACACCTGGGATTTGACAACAAACGGCCGGCCACTTGTTGCTTGTTTCGGCGGCTGAGCGTGCCTTGGGCGTGCTTTCTTCGTCGGTTGAACTCGATGCGGTTTCTATATGGGATTTGCCGTCGTACGCAACATAATGTGTAACAGATGTTCGACTGTTCGCTCGATCGATCGTCTGCAATACTGGTGATGATGACCTACTAGAGAGAGCTTCATCGATTTAAAAACCTTTATTATATATAGAGAGATAGAGATATAATTTTATGGAAAAACAGACAGGCATGCAGGCAGAGAGACAGAGACAGAGAGACATAGAGAAAGAGTTAGGCAGATAGAAAGGCAGAGAGCCACGCTGCCTCACAGCGATGTCCTATAGACATACATATTATATTATATTCTTGAGCTGTATATGAAATATGCAATATGTCACTGTGACATTTTAAATACTCAACCACATGTATTTATGTTGGCATATACATCTGTACTTGTCATATCCTAATGTTCATATCCCCTCACATTATTCCACATTTAAAGTGAGTTGGATGTAGATCACGTACTGAAGAAAGCATATGCAAAATAGATGTCTGACAATGAATTCGACCTATGTATGTATGTAGCTTCTTTAGGTTACATTAAAGGTTTTTGCATACATACATACATACATAAATGCATACATACATACATACATACATACATTCATACATACATGCAATGTCACACATGCATAGATACATACATACATACATGCATACATACATAGATACATACATAGATACACAGATATACATACATGCATACATACATACATACATACATACATG
>OY365808.1:53941285-53956285 GCA_959347315.1 Bimastos eiseni | reverse complement strand
TTGGGTTAGGGTTAGATTAGGGTTTGGGTTAGGGTTAGGTATAGGGTTAAGGTTTGGGTTAAGGTTTGAGATTGTTAGAAGTAGGGTTTGGGTTTGGGTTGGGATTAGGGTTTGGGTTAGGGTTAGGGTTAGGGTTGGGGTTAGGGTTAGGGTTAGGGTTTGGGTTAGGGTTGGGTTAGGGTTGGGTTAGGGTTGAGTTAGGGTTTTTGTTAGGGTTAGGTATAGGGTTAAGGTTTGGGTTAGGGTTTGGGTTAGGGTTAGGGTTAGGGTTAGGGTTAGTGTTAGGGTTAGGGTTAGTGGTAGGGTTTGGGTTGGGGTAGGGTAGGGTTAGGGTTAGGGTGAGGGTTAGGGTTAGGGTAGAGTTTTGGTTAGGGTAGGGTTTGGGTTGGGGTTAGGGTTAGGATTGGGGTTAGGGTTCGGGTTAGGGTTTGGGTGGGGTGGGTTGAGGTTAGTGATTGATTTAGGGTTGGGGTTATGGTTAGGATTAGGGTTAGGGTTAGAGTTAGGGTTAGGGTTAGGGTTAGGGTTAGGGTATGGGTTAGGGTTAGGGTTAAAGTTGGAGTTAGGGCTAAGGTTAGATTTGGGATTAGTTTAGGTTAGGGTTAGGATGAGGATTAGGGTTATGATTGGGATCATAATTAGGATTAGGGTTATGTCAGGGTTACGGTTCGGGTTAGGGTTAGGGATATTTTTGGGGTTAGGGTTCTAATTAGGGTTATGGCCAAAGTCACAATTAGGGTTATTATTGGGGTTAGGGTTAAGGTTAGGGTTAGGGTTAGGGCTAGGGTTGGGGTCAGGGTCAGGGTTAGGATTATATTTAGGGTTATAATTAGGGTCAGGGTTAGTGTTAAGGCTTGGGTAAGGGTCATAGTTAGGGTTTGGGTTTGGGGTTTAGATTAATGTTAGGGTTATGTTTGGGGTTGGGGTTTACAACTAGGCTTATGATTAGGGCTATCATTAGAGTTAGGTTAGAGCTAGGTTGGGGTTAGGGGTATGGTTAGGATTAGAGTTTGGGAAGGGTCAGGATTATAAATAGGGTTATAATTTGGGTTAGGGTTAGGGTTAGAGTTATTATTTTGGTGAAGATTAGGTTTGGGGAGAGAGGGTTAGAGTTAGGGTTTGGGGTTAGGGTTATGATTAGGGTTTGGGTTAGGATTATAATTAGAGTTATAGTTGGTGTTAATGTTATTATTAGGGCTATTATTAGGATTAGGGTTAGAGTTATGTTTAGGGTTAGGTTAGAGTTAGGTTAAGGGCTTGGGCTAGGGTGAGGGTTATGGTTTGGTTTAGGATTTCATTTTGGGTTTTTGTTAGAATTAGGTTTTGGCTTAGATTAGGGTTGCGGTTTGGGTTAGGGTTATGACTAGAGTTATATGTAGGGCTAGGGTGAGAGTTAGGGTCATTTTGGGGTTAAGGTTAGGCTTTGGGTTGGGGTTAGGGTTAGGTTTAGGATTAGGATTAGTCTTAGAATTAGGGTTAGGATTAGGGTTGTGGTCGGGGTCGGGGCTAGGGTTATGATTAGGGTTTGGGTTAGGGTTGGGGTTTGGGTTAGGGTTGGGGCTTGGGTGTGGGTAGGGGTTAGGTTTAGTTTTAGATTATTTCTAAGGTTAGTGTTAGGGTTATGTTTTGGGTTATAATTAGGGTTAGGATTAGGGTAAGGATTAGAGTTAGGGTTAGGGTTTTATTTAGGGTTGGGGTATTTGCGCATTGATGAATCGGGGTGGGCGATGGAACGTCGTGAGGGCAGCGAAAGGTAGAAATCTATCGACACCCGAACAATTATCGAGCTTGTTGACGAACTTATTTGCGTACCGAATAGCAGCGTCTGAAATCTGCGCAGTACTCTGCGTTTTGAGCAAAGTTGCACATGCACCTCTGTGTGAAGATTTGCCAAAGCATATCTGAACCGTACTGCTTTTCGTGTCCCTGAATAAATTATCCCCGATGCTATAGTCCGCAACCAGGTCCGCAAAACTTGCCAGGTAGACTCAGAATACGTGTGGCTGCTGGTGGTAGACACAGGTTATGAAACAATATGATATTTGTCTTATAACAATTACTTGAGATATGACCTCATAAAATCGTTTTTTTTACTTTTGCTGCCTAAAATTATATTTGACTATCAAAAATCAGTGGTTGCACTCACTAAAAGTGATATAACTTTTGTTCTGTGTAAAATATTTCAGTCAAATTTTGAGGTTATATGTACATATGAATTATATTAGAGCCGGTATAGTTTCATTTACTGGTCTTTACCTTTGGACGAAATATTAGTAAAACACCGGAGGGGTTACTTTTTAATGGCCCACCCTGAATATGATCTGTTGTCCTTCTGCTACAGGCTCACAAGCTCCATATCCAGAAGCAATCGGTCAATCAAGCCCCATATCCCAAAGCAATCAGAAATCAAGCCCCACATCTAGTAGCAACCGGTCAATCAAGCCCAATATCCAGAAGCAACCAGTCAATCAAGCCCCATATCCAGAAGCAATCGGTCAATCAAGCTTTATGGCTATACTCGGAAGCACACAAAACCAGTGGTGATTGGATAGTGTTTAAATGGCAGGGCTATATAAATACATGTACGCATAGATGATGCATGCGCAGTACCATTATTAGTGCTCTTATAATTAGTAAGGCCTTGCAGGCCTATATACAGGTATATTCTAAATATTATAAACCAGACGATGTGCACCAAGTTGACACAAATAAAAACCTGTTGTGTCTATTATGTTTAATAAACTGAAGATATCATTCTGATGCGCTGACTGCATGTTATATATATATATATATATATACATTATACAATGTACATATATATATAATACTTATACATAATAATAACCAGTATAATGCAAACCATTCAGACCAGATATGCATGCTTATCTCTCAAGCCTATGTTCACGTCATAACATTATATGAATGAGATTGTATATTTTTTAATATGCATAACGCACAATGCGCATATATGAATATATATGTATATATAAGCACATTATGGGGTCATATATATATACATAAACACATTATGGCGGTGAGTGACCTCTGTGTTAGATATATATAAATACACGCGCAAATAAGCTTTATATGAGGATGATAATTGTATATGGCCTAAGCAAATTAGACTTACATATTTATAAACTAGAAACAACTGTATATGTATCATATTTATGTAATTATATGCATATACTGTACATCTATGTATTTATAAGTATGAGTATAATATATGGTAGATGTGTATATAGATGATATTCTGCCTGGGCCTCTCCCGTCGACTACCCTGGACCGTATTGATCAATTGGTGAAGAGTAAACGGGCTACGGAACAGCCGAGACACGAACCACCACCCACATCCTTCTCCTCCTCCTCAACTCCTCCTCCTCGCTAGCAGCAATCGACCGACTAAGACGACTTCCAGGCAGTTGAATCTGGGAAGAGGAGAGGGCGATGGAGAAGGCCCGATCCCTTGGCTGGCTATCGACCTCTCATCCTCCTCCATCATCCTCTGTCGCTGAATCCCAGGCTGCGTTGCTGCTGCTGCTGTTGCCAGAATACAGACCTTGTCAGCCTCCAGGCACCAACGACGCCCGCCCCAAGGACAACGCTGAACATGGGGGTGCTTGTGTGCTTGCTTGTGTATGTATGTGTGCACATGTGTGTGTTTGTGGGTGCGTGCGTGCGTGTATGTGTATGTGTGTTTATGTGCGCGCGCCTGTGTGTGTGTGTGCGCACCTGTGTGTATGTGTGTGTGTGTGTGTCGGTATAAAAGCGGGATGCAAACAGTCGTACTCGACGACCGTTCCATGTGTCGTGGCAACAGATGGTTTAACCAGGATCCTTGGCCTGTACACACTACTGGGCCAGGCTCACGTCGGTATAGGCCTACGTTTATGGCCTCTTTTGTAGCACTATAGCTATAGACCGTGCGTATTAGGACTACACGGTCTTCTGTTGTTAGTCTGAAGCAATTTAGGCCTCTGTGAAGAGCTAGCAGTAGGCCTTCGTGTGGGGAATAAGCCGAATGTAGGCCTAAGTTACAGCGTGACGCTTCTTGTGTGAGTTATAGTCGTATGCTGACGGCTTTCCATGAATGCGAGGAGGATTGTTTGGTCCTTTGGTCAAGTGATCCCTACCACTCGATTGCTTACTTTTGCGTCGACTTCCCTTCGCATTTCTTCGAGAGTCTTAAAATGCATTTTACTCTTCTGTCGGCAAACGATATGTTTTCTTCGGGTGAATGATAACTGTGAGTTACTAAATAATGACACGATGTTATAGTGAGGATGATCAGCGTTGCCCTCCTCCTTTCACCATGCTTGGGACTGGCGCTGCCAGAGTCTGAACAGCGGTGGAGTTTTCTCTTAGTTTCAGGAGATAGCTATAAACCCGTCTGACCGACATATCTCGGTTTAGAAGGCAAAACCGACGCTATTCACCAATCGCTGTTGTAATTCTATTGGAAAATATTAATAAGCTATTTCCAAGAATTGTAGAAGTCTCGAGGTTGCGATTGCGATCATGGAACAGAAGCCAGTCAACTTCGATATTAGTCCTAGCCAAGATGCGTGCGAATTTCTAATGTTTGCTCTATCAAGTTTTCGGACACCTTCTCGCTCGTGAAAAACATGGTGAACTACGCATAGCTTTTCAGCGGCGCTTTGTAAATTTTGAGTTTGCCTGTTGTTAATCAGTGTTACAGGCAAGATTTATTGACGCCAACCACGAGAGATTAACAACCAAGAGAGATATACCACTCACGAGAGATCAATCAATCAAAAGAGATTTATAAATGAAGCTAGATTTACGAATAAAGAGTGATTTCCCAATCACGAGACATTTACCTATCAAGAGAGATATACCAATCACGATAGATTTAGGTATACCAATCAAGAGATATTTACAAATCAAAAGAGATTTACCAATCACGAGAGATTCTCTTGACTAAAATGTTGTCCAGCGCAGTCTGATTGTAATGAAATCGAGCACTCGTAGCGTAATCAATGTGACCTTGAGTACAAGGTCAGAGGTCGACCACCTGTCAACTCAAGGACATCAAGGACACATGATACGTCATCATTGGACTGATGACATCTGCAACTCTAATTACTGCACCAAACAGGTGAGTAAGGATGGTGCTTCGATCAATAAAGACTTAATCAGCGAATAATGATGTATTCGTCTGATCTTAACACTCAATGGAAACCCAAAATAGTTTATACAGACATACGCAAATGCTCACACACACATATATATTATTTGTATATATATTATATTTTTATATATTATATATACTGTATATATAATATATATACTATCATATATCTTTATATATATATATTACGAATATATATGCACATACATACACATGCATGTGTATGCACGCATGCATGTATGTATGTGTGTTTGTCTACATACATGCATACATACGCATTAGATACATAAATACATACATACATACATACATACATACATACATACATACATACATACATACACCCACACACATGCATGCATGCATGCATACATACATACATACATACATACATACATACATACATACATACATACATACATACATGCATGCATGCATACATACATACATACATACATAAATACACACATACATACATACATGTATACATATTATTATCGCATGAACAAATGACAGGTATACGATGCATGTGAGGAATTTTCAGAAGCTTTGTCGTTGGCGCTATCTAGCGATCGTATTGTATGCTAAAGGCTGACTTTTGATTAGCATGGAGACTAAAAACCAGGAACACACAAACAAATGCCACAAAATGGCTCATAGACGAGATTAAAAAAACAGAATCGTTATCACAATATCTATGATCTCCCTTGTTGGTTGCATATAAAATATGAGCCTACTTTGACTATACACTTTCGGTGCCAGTGCCATAAATTGATTAATGAGGAGGGTGACGCTATTATTTGCCATGACAATAGCAACTGGCAGCTATTATTTATCTCCAAGGCGATGCATATAACAATTATTGTGACATCACTTAGCGCATTACCTTGCATTGGCAAGAGGGAATAAATTGGGCCTACCCAAAAGGGGCATAAGTCCCGTTAAAATTAGGGTCTCCCTATTCGTTTAAATTCGCTGCTGTCTTTTTATTCAGTTGAAAAAAAATTGGTTGACCATCTCAGTTGATATTACTTACTAAAACCCAGCATTTAATCTTTCGAAACAGCTTAAATAAATATAAATTTATTTGAAATTTTATATGCTATCCAATGTTCGAGATGCACCCACGCACTTCCTATTTAAGAAGCTTTCGAGTAGCAGTATTTATCCTCAGTTGAAGGACTGTTGAACGATTAGCCATGTTTTATTACAGCAATGTTTCATTGTGGAGCTTACATAGCTATTGAAATATGGAGTTCGTTCGTGTGTGCGTTTCAAACACTCGTGATACTGCATTTTAAATTTTAGGACCACTGTGGCGAACATTAGATGGACGATTAGGCCTATTTCTACGTGCGCGTCACAGGCTTAAACCTCCACAAGCCCTTTTGCGATGACATTTGTTACCTTAATGAAATAGTTGATTCAGGCAGAAACTTGTCAAAATTATCCATGAAAAAATGCACTTGGGAGATTCAATTACAATTACAAGCTACAATTCTCAAATTTCATAATCTTTGTAACTGAATGCCGTGTGGGTGTAGTATACAGGGACCTCCATATATATATATATATATATATATATCCTCTTCCTCCTCCTCCTCCTTCTCCTCTCCTCCTCCTCCTCCTCCTCCTTCTCCTCCTCCTTCTCCTCTCCTCCTCCTCCTCCTCCTCCTCTTAATCGCTCTCTTCTTATTCTTTATAATGCTGCTTATCATTATACATATACTACGAACAGCACACAACTTTGGCTGTTAGCACACGATTGCCTCCTCAATCATGGTATCATGTTGTTATCGGACTATAAATAGTGTAAATCTATCTACGCAATAATGGGACTTAAAAATTATGTCATAGTTAGAAATAAGTGAATGTCTCATATTATGAGATCTACTCATTTGGCGCTATATAAATCTTTAGTTACGATATGGTCTGTGTTGTCGATACGTAAATAATCTCCAATTGAAAAAGGCGAGTAACAGACGCGTTTAGACCTCTGGCGTGCTGCAGGTGTAGCGTTTAGTTTCTGTTCGGTTGACAGGTTGAGCGTTTTTATCCCAGGGCAATCACCAGCTGAAGCCACTATAGGCCTACGACGACCTTGGGCAAGTTGTTAACGTACGATTGCTACTGCTGCTGATATGAGGACTTGCTTACGTATGATCTACTATCCTATCTTATGAAGTTATAATGCAGTTGATTTAAAAGACTAGCATTTGGAAAATTGTCTATGCATGATCTTCCCCTCTCTCACGACATCATAGATCTAGTATTGGGAAATTATTTTAAGTAGTGTCTCCTCTATCACGTTGCAGTGGATCTAGTATTAGGAAAGTTGTTGCGTGTGATCTCCTCTATTAGGAATGGGCAATATTTGGAAAGCTGTTTAATGTCGATTGCTTGCATTGCCAAGTAATATTATGGGGACGCTGCTTACGTACATGTGCAAACTAACGACTGCCTCTTTTACTAGACAGTGGCTTGGGGAGTCATTTCATTAGTTCTATTATCAAGCAATCAGGCAGTTGGATTGGGAAGCTACTCTACCCTCTCTGAGCAGTGACTGAAACTAATAAAACAGGTGGTTTATAATGGATTTAATTTGACACAAGTACAACGTCAGTGGAAGCTCCCTGCGTACGTCTGTTCGCTTTGTTATGTTTAATATAATGGACAAGCGTAGGCGGACAGCCGACACAAGATGACTAATGGATTCAGGAAATAGAAGGTTTCAAAGTTTTAGACTCTTTCCTCGACAGCAGAACCTGATGCATCAACAGAGTCAAAACACGGCATCGATACTTGTTCTCATGTCTCAGGATAACTCTTTCCGTCTAACCTTCTCTCCGCGAATCGTTCCAGTCGCTCGCAATTGTTCTGTTCACCTTTCTGGCAGTTTCGTTTTCAATTGAAATCGTTGCCAGTGATGAAGAGCGGATTGACGACCTCCTGCTGACCCTCTGCTGACCCTCTGCTGACCTCCTGCTGACCCTCTGCTGACCTCCTGCTGACCTCCTGCTAGCCATCTGCTGACCTCCTGCTAGCCATCTGCTAGCATCCTACTGACCTTCTGATGATCTCCTGCTGACCATCGGATGATCTCCTGCTGACCTCCGGATGATCTCCTGCTGGCCTCGTGCTGACTTCCTGCTGATCTCCTGTTCACCTCTTCCTGACTTCCTTTTGACCTCTTTTGGACCTCCTGCTGACCTCCTGCTAACCCTCTGCTGACCTACTGCTTATCTCCTGCTAGCCTCCTGCTGATCTCCTGCTGACCCTCTGCTGACCTTCTGCTGATCATCTGCTGATCTCCTCTTGGCCTTCTGTTGATCTCCTGATGGCCTCCTGCTGACCCTCTGGTGCCCTCCTGCTGAGCTCGTGCTCACCTACTGCTGAACATGGTGGAAACATTAAATGTTCTAGATTGCCTGAATGTGCTGAAACTGTGGTGAGGAGAAGCAACTGTAATTGGGAGAAGGTCAGGAGAAACCTCAACGCAATAGAAAGATTTGGGCTAAAGTCGTGAAGTTCATTCATATATTTATATACAAAGGTATCGTAGAAAGTCAAGTGACTGACTGACTCCACCAGTTACAGCAACAAAACGTGTCTAATTTCATTTAGAAGCGTCTCTGCGTCTCCCGTCTTCTTAATTGCTCTCTTGACTTGTCCTCACATGTCCTCAGTTCGAAAGTTTGCTGTACCATGGACAACTCTGCGCATTAAACACAATGTTGAAGTAAGCATAATTGTTTTTGCAGCTACTCTACATCATGCATTTTAATGAGTGAGACCCAAAATGATGTTCCATCCCTTGGTCGGCTGGAACAGTTACTGAACGGAAATCAGCGCTAATCCAGAAGTCTGTAGATAAAATCTGCCTTGAATCGTTATTCGTGTGGATATTTATCTCTGTCGTGCAAAATGGCTTCAATTTTAATCTCAGGGTGATTGGTGTTCACCTCCGCAACGTCTGCAATTTTCTGTGCACTTAAAATAACAGATTCAAATCCAATTTCGACATTCACGGTATATCTGTCTTAATCATAATAAAATAGTTACAACGATAATAATGGCTATGACGATTTTTAATTATCGTTTCTTTTCGATCATTATTTTAACGCAGTAGCTTAAATAAATGTGTAATTACATGCGTGGGTTTCAGAAACAGTTCGAAATAGGCATAATGACCTACTACATTTGGAGACTTCCTACAAACTAACTGGGTGGGTGGGGGTTCTGGGCCCTAGCACTGAAGCTGGTTTAACATCAGTATTAACTGGCAAGTGTGGGATAAACAGTATAATAGCTTAATTCATTCATTCATTTCGATAATTTATATAGCGCCTCTTCAAGGGAAACTATTCGGAGGTGCTCCCAGCCCAGCCACGGCCAAAAAGAAATGACTCTAGCAGATTACAAAAGGTAGGTAGATCATTGTAAGGAGGAAGCGGAGGGCAACCAGTAATACGGTAACATAAATAGCATAAAATTAATACTACATAACACAATCATCTGTTGCCCCGTGTGCTCCGCAATAAGGCGAACCAAGTGTGAAAATGGATTTGCCCGAAGTTAAATATATAGTTCAACCTTCTATGACGATTTGTGTCTATCGGATCAAAAGCGTCGTAGCAGTTATCGAGTGCAGTGGTGAAAGTGAAATTGAAACGTTTCGATCGTACCGTGTAGGCCCTATTTCGTACAAAAAGGTTGCCCAGATGTCACATTCAATTGCCCTTCTGACTGCAGCGTCCCGTGCGAAAGTATTCCTAGTAGACTATACCACAGCTGTTGGGAATAAGTGAAACTGCACGTAGTGCAATAGCCCGACCATAAAATTTAATATACCACACCTACATGTGGCCTATGTTGCATTGGACCTGTCTAGAAATGTGGCCGCATATTCTGGATAGGTACGAACGATGAATCCCATTGAAATTGTGTAGGCCCTACAATCGCGCATTTTAACAATTTTAACAATCGCGCATTTGAAGTTGCAGTTCTCGGTCAAAATGGAATGGATAACAAAAGTACTGTTACAGTGACTTGCAATATATATATATATATATATATATATGCAATATGAGATCTGAATGAGTGAGTAAGTAAATGATTAAAGGAATAATTGATCGTGTGATTGGTTGAGTGTTTGAGTGAGTGACTGATCGAGTGATTGATTGATTGAGTGATTGATTGAAAGACTGATCGAGTGATTGATTGATTGATCGAGTGATTGATTGAGTAATTGATTGAGGGATTGATTGATTGAGTAATTGATTGAGTGATTGATCGAGTGATTGATTGAGTCGTGTTCCATAGTTTAGGTCACACGGAGTTTCCAGGTTCTGTTCTCCAGTGTTTAGGTCTTGTTAGTTCCCTCCCAGCTAAAGTTATTCTAAACTCTCAGTTCTGTTGTCGTCCG
This sequence comes from Bimastos eiseni, assembly GCA_959347315.1. Lineage (NCBI taxonomy): Eukaryota > Metazoa > Annelida > Clitellata > Crassiclitellata > Lumbricidae > Bimastos > Bimastos eiseni. Next base: position 53,945,708 of record OY365808.1, on the reverse strand, counting down.
ACCTGCTGTTCGCTATCTTATCGGCGCATCATCCACCAGCGATGATTGTGCGTGTGATGCTCTTTTGATGTTGGCTGCGATCTGATGTCGAGTCTACGCTGGGGAAGGTGGCATTATTGCTGTTGTTGGAAAAGATTATAATATTTATATTTATATTTATTTTTTAATCAACTTATAGAGCATTTTTTCTTCAATCAGTGATAGTATCTAGCAATATTTTACAAATAGCCTATAACGGCAACGAGAAAAGCTTAGGCCTAAGGGTCAAAAGATAAATATAGAAAAACAATTGAGGCCACAGTGAAGCTATAATTGGTCACGATAAACGCCATTTCGCCATTTACAAAAGTATCGTTGACAAATGTTATTGAAAGATTCTTTGTACCGATAAATTGTTTGTTCGAACTCGAATTTAGATCATCTGGAAAAAACTAACATATAAAATACAGAAAAGAAACTGCAAATCAATCATATGTCTAAATTATCCAAAATAATTGGCATCCAAGCCAAAAATGACGTCAACACGAGGATGAAGTGAATAATTTTAATATCGTTATTTCCATCGCCTCAAACAACTTGCAAGACACGAATAAAATGATGAGAGAAAAAAGAAAAACGACAGAGGAAACTCTTAAAACCACTGATTAAAAATATGATTATCATGAAAGACTAAATTGTCTTTAAACTTTGGATTAATGATATCAATAAAGTTTATGTCAATCTTTGCCATGTAATCAACCAGCTGGTTAGACTGCATGCCCATAGATCACCACGAGGAGGTTTTGACAAAGATCTCCGCAGTCCATTCACATCAGCTCCCAAGCAGTAGATATCAAAAGTTTTGTATTGCCCACAAAATGTCCAATTTTAAACTTTTAAGTTTGAGGGATTTGGTTTAACTTGGACGGAAATGTAAGACTAACATTCGCGGTGGTGCAAATCGTGACGAGACGCAACTTGAGGACAGGAGATTTATAATTTATGCGTAGAAATGGCAAAAGGTCAGAAGAAGGCCTACATAAATCAAGGACTGAACGAATGAAATAAGACTGGTTGGATATATGACTAAAATGGAATGAGAGAGCCAACTAAGAGCGAGGGATGGGACATGGAGGCAGGGATATTCACGGAGCGAAGCAGGAAAACAAAGTTTGATGATAGTGAACAAAAAATAGCGTTAGTGATAAAGTAACAAAAAACAAGAGAGATTATTTTGGTTAGAGACAGTCGGCCAGAAAATCGAGAATGGTTGAGAAAGAGAGAGACAGTAGGAGATAGAAATATTGCATGAGAGATAAATACTTTGATATTCAGACAGACAGACAGACAGGCCAATATACATGTCTACATACATACATACAAACATACATACATACATACAAAATACATACATATACATTCACACATACATACCTACATACATAATACATAATAGATACATAGATACATACATACATAAATACATACATAAATACATACATACATGCATGCATACATGCACATACACGCATACGTGTACATATATCTACACAGACAGGTATATACATAGACAGACAGATACACCTAGGCCTCCAGAGAGATGAGAAGGAAGACTGTCAGATGGAAGGAATACACCAGGTAGCGACGAGAGGTGGTTATGTTAAAAAGATTCGTCGAGAATGAGACTGAAAGTAAGAACGTCAGATAAATCAAGAATATCTTGGAGAGGGGAGAGTGAGACGTATGGTTAAAATGAGACAGTGATTCTGAGTATATATTAAGCAGAGGTTTAGATCGTCTGCTTAGCCAAATTTAATATTAAAACGTAAAAACGTTTAATCGAGACGGCCAGGTCAACTTAAAGGGCACCCACGTCAAAATGGAAACGCAAAACTGCTTGAGAAACTTGCAGTGATTAGACTACCCAAATGTATTATTTTCTACACTATAAGGCCCTGCAAATTTATTATTTTCTATGCTATGACATTACAGATAGTGTGATGATGCATTTGACATATAGCAATTCTCAAGCATATAGGAAGATAATAGGACACCTACGTTTACTCAAATGTATTATGAAAAATGTGATGCATTTGACACATCATAATAATATTCTCAATAAAAGCAGTTAGATGATAGTATGTAAACCTACGTTTACCAAAGTATATTATTTTCTGTGTTATATATTGCCAAACTGTGATGCATTTGGCCCAAAACAATTTACAAACATGCAATAAGATGATTGTATACCAACGTCAACTGGAACGTCTTACCCGCTGCTCTCTGGAGTTGTGTACCTTCGGACAATCAGCTTCATTCTTCCAGTGGTTGACTGCATCAGAGGTGTCCATTGAAATACTGCTACCGGAAATAACTTGAAGGCAAGAGCCAGCGAGCCATGTCAGATGACAGAGTAGCGGTGTCAGTGGCGGAGGTGACAGAGGGCTGACGAGCTAGTACTTACTTGACAGAACAAGACCCTCACGATACGTGTCAGAACTGACAAGATGCCAGGACTGAAAGTTCCAAAAACAGCCGGAGTACTCTGACCTATGAAATTTAAACTGACCGCCAATACTGACGAAGCCAGGGATTGACGGTGCCAGAGCTGACAGAGCTGACAGGCTGCTAGGACGGTACCCAAACTGCCGAAGCTCCTATGTGCTGTGTAATTCATCAACACGATTTTGCTATTGTATACATTTACAAAGCTCCTTAATTCAATAGATATATGTCGGTTATATATTGTATACATGTAAGGGTTGCAAAATCCTTAGGTAAATAATCGCACACTTACTTTTTAATACCAACTACGTTTGTCATTTTATGACTGTTTGCAGGGAATGCTTAAATTATGGCTAGAATAAACAATGCCAGATCTTACAATCCAACGCCGCGAGGCCAATGCAGGTTTAAGTATTCAACGATCCAGTAATTTAAAAATAATTAAATGTTGACAGTTTCTATGATGCAGCGGCGCTGGACGGTTAATATTGACACGTTGAATATGAAACGAATTATTACATTGAACAGCGTAGCCTAACTAATTTACTATAAAATTACCACCAGACGCCATATCAGAAAGAAATGGGCCCTACAAGTGAAAGACAGAACATTTCCAGTCAGAAAGACCTAAGTAGTAAGATATTTAGATTAACACACCGCTACTAACCTAAACGACCTAAAGATTTCATCTGAAACCAATCTATCGCACGCATCGCAAGCATACAAAATTCAAACTTACCATTTCCACGAGGCTCGGTCAACTGGAACGTCTTGGTAGCTGCTCTCCGGAATAACTTACCTTCTGGCAGACAACTTCATTCTTCCTGTGGTTGACGGCATCAGAGGTGTCGATGAAAATACTGCTGCCGGAAACAACCAATGAAATTTAAACTGACCGCCAATACTGACGAAATCAGGGATTGACGGTGCCAGAGCTGACAGAGCTGACAGGCTGCTTGGACGGATAGTGCCCAAACTGACGACGATCCCATGGGCTGCGTAATTTATCAACACAATGGTGTTGTTGTAAACATGAGGATAGCTCCTTAATTTAATAGCTAAAAGTTGATGATTAAACACTGAAAGGAATGCGGAATCCTGAGGTCAAAACTCAGACTAATTTTTAAATAACAGCTATAGAGTCTTCTGAAAGCCACGCTACTGGATGCTACTATAATAATATGAATATTAATTATTCGCTAGTTCTAATTCTTTGACATATATCTTAGTGATTAATTAGTTGTGGCAACCTTTCCTCACTATGTGCAACCTTTCCTCACCAAGTGCAACCTACATGTATATGCAGCCCTGTTTCAGCTCTATAGCTGGCCGTCGGGTTCTTCGTTCTTCCTCTGTTGGCGAGCTTCTGGTGCTCCATGCAACCACCTCGACCAGGCAGCGCCCGGGCTTCTTAGTTACTGACCCTTCCACCTGGAACACACTCCCCTTAGATCTGCGACTGATGCCAAGGAGTATTGCGTCTCTGTTGTACAAGTTGCTTAAAACTGATTTGCATCGCCATGGTTGCGCTGAGAGCATCTCCCAGTAGACTTCTTCAGGGAGTGTCATTTAAATGCTGAAATGATTGAATGACTGAATGAATGAATGAATGAGTGAATAAATGAATATGAAACATTGGCATAATAAAAGATTCACCTCCTGGTGCTGAGATTTTTCTGTTCAAGCAACGTCCTCTTTGTGACTCGAGTCGAAGGAAGCTAATCGTCTTCCAATGGAAGCGACAAGCAGGTCTTCCTTCTACATCCTGTAGCAAAAACAAATTGCTTTTATTCAGAGGAGATAAAAATTGTGGCGATTAGAAGTCACCGAGTTCCAATAACTTATCCAGCGCAAAATGAAATAATGAATTAATTTGATAAAAACCATAATCCTGATGAATAAATTCAATGAAAAACTTACATTTTAATATGCAATACAA
>OY365808.1:53701285-53936285 GCA_959347315.1 Bimastos eiseni | reverse complement strand
GCGACGGCACGTGTCCTCCCGAGTCCCAGACAATACGTTATATGCTCGTGCAAATAACATGTGCCAGACTTTTAATCTGTGATGTCTATTCGTCGCATAAAACTGTTCGTATGTCTGTCTTTTTGTCTCTTTCTTTGTTCGTCTGTAGCTAATGTTGGCTTCTATTTCTCTGAAATGATGACTATTTCCCGTTTTCGGCATCAGTTAAGATGTTAGCTTGCAATATTTTTTACAGAGCGCACTTTTATGTTCACGTACATATGCGTAATCCAATCATACGTGAATAGGTATCACATGCATCCTCTACGCTGTACCTGCCAGGTAAAGAGTCACCTTGACAGAGTCAAAATGGAGCGAATGTTGAACCGGATGCCATGGCAAGATTCGGGTTCTTTCCGGTGAAAGGGAGATGGTAGTGATTGAGCTGATGCTGAGATGCTCCATGATGTGATGTAGGATCACAGTCACGTTTTTACTTTTTCCACCTCTCGCCAAAACTCACCACAATCTGCGTCCAAGGCAGCATCCATTTTTGTTAACGGTAAAGTGCGTTAACAATTGTATACAGAGGGAACCCTTCGTAGACGATCACTGACAGAGTTCTGTTACATCTTATCTTTTAATTCTCTGGAATGCCCTTTCATTTGCAACTGGGTGCTGTGTTTATGTCACTCAGGTTCTAGTAAATGAATATACATAAAATAATCATAAGAAGGTAAAATAGGAAGATAAGTTGACGGAGAAAGAGGAAGTTGCCGAATAAGACAAAGAAGCATAGGCAGAAGAAATAAGGAAGACAGAAAAGTGGGAGGAAGAAGAGGAGACAGAGGTAGAATATGGATGATAATGCTGATGACGATGGTGATGAATGACGAAGGAGAAGAAGTAGAACGGAAGACCAAGAAGAGGAAGCGGAAGCGGAAGAGGAAGGAATACGAACAGTCCCGTCAAAATAGTCCCGAGAGGCCGTCACGGGAATCTGAAGTGTTAAGCACTTCAGTTTACTTAGCCATGGCATACGAAGCCAAATATCCATCACTAGCCAGCACTCTCCCTCGTCGCCAGATCCTCCCACTGACAGTTTACTAGGAGCTCAAATAGACCCAAAATCCGGAATTTACAAACTTGGTTAGGGAACGATTTGAACCCCATACTTAACTACCGACATTCCAGCACTCTAGCCAGTCATACTACATCTCATCACTTTACAAATCCTTATTAGCTGGCTCCTCATTGCGACCATGATATTCAGAACTCTGAATATAATCGTGACTCCTTCTACTGGCGCCAGTTTCGAGTGCACGCATTACGCGGGCGGATCTTAGCCGCCGGGTCTAATAATTATACAGTTCCGGAATTAATCTTATATTGGCTTTCCAGAAATACGACGTATCTCGTTTCTCTCTTGACCAACGTCACGGGTGCCAACAAACAGTCCAACGACTGGGTTGCTGCTGCGCCCTCTCTCGCTCGCTCGTCGGCCCATTTCCGATTTAATTGCAAATGTATCAAGGTTCGTTTGAATCCGGTTGGACCAGAGAAGTCGTCTGCTGTGCTCTTTCAAGAATGAGTCATATGAACCCCGATTGAATAATTAACAGACAATGACGTTGTCTAATTTATTATAACAGTTTGATCGGTTTTATATCATATATTGACCATCGTCACCGAATAGAACACCTGGTTGTTCTACTCCAATCTAAATGATTGATTTATAGAGCGACTCTATTAGGGCGAATCACTCTGAAGCGCTTTTAGTGCGCAAGGACCCGCGAGGAGTATAAGCTTATTTTGAGAAAATCAAAAGCGAATGAGAGACTACCAGATAGAATTTTACTATTATTTTAGAGCAATTAAACGGGTGGAAAGCGCGTTTAAGAGGGAGGGGGGACCAATTGAAGCAAAGGATTGAGACTGAGCTGGCCAGAGCTGTTCTAATTCGAGCAACCAATAGGGTCAAGTCTATTGAACGAGCGAAGTGAACGGGGGGGGGGGGAGGAAGTTGAATGAGGCCGAAGTATTACGTCAACCAGGTCTCTAGGAGTAAGACCCCGCTCAGCCTTGAAGATTAGAATGAGGATCTTAAATTGTTTGCGAGCATAGAGAGGGAGTAAATGAAGTCAATCTAATACTACTAATCCGACTAATAAACTTGCTTTTATCTGATGATAATTATTATGAGTTGATCTAACCTGATGGGTTGTCAATAATGCTCATTGTTGAATAATACCCACTTAATCTTGTAACGACATTATTTGTAGGATATCGTTCTTGTGTTTTCTTTGCAGGCGAGTGAGAGATGCCTTGGCCTGTACGAAATGCAGTCTCTGCCAGAGAATGGAATTCCACTGCAGACATTGCAAGTGGGTTATCGTCTTGCTTGAATAAGTTGATACTTAATACTCAGGTGCCTCTGATATCGAGAGGCGCTATATAAGTGTTCCATTGCCATTACAATTTTTTTTAATAGGACAATTCAGCGACAGACAATTTGGCGCAGGAACAAATTTGATTGGTTTGTTATAACAGGTTATTGACTAAATCGTTAATTAGATCGTTGTTAACTTCCTTCTTTATTGTGTCAGTGATGTTCCATGTGTACTGAGCGCCTTTGCCGAGTTATTTCAATTACAATGTAGAACACAATTTGATGAGCTGATGCATCGCAATTAGTTTGCGAGATTTCCAATATGTAGGCCTACGTTGGAAAAAAAGAAACACAATAATAAAGTCATAGAATAAACGTCGTAAACAGCTAAATATTACTAAGGATACATTGATTAATATAACTACTTTGAAAATTATCAGAATTAGCAATAAATAGCCTGAAACATAATCTGTGCTATATTTTCTGGCGCCGAATTGTCTGGTGCCTAATTGTCTGGCACCCGAATTGTCTTGGGTTGAATTGTCTGGTGCCTAATTGTCTGGCACCCGAATTATCTGGGGTCGAATTGTTCTGGTGCCTAATTGTCTGGTGCCGAATTGTCTGGTTCTGAATTGTCGGGTGCCTAATTGTCTGGTGCCGAATTGTCTGATGTTGAATTGTCTGGTCACCATACTTAATATGTAATCCGACATCTGAATAAGCTGATCTCATTGCTTGCCCTAACACGTAGCACTTACTTGTGTAATGTCACAAGTTGCTTAGTCTGAATTAGCTGATAATGGCACACAGGCCCAACAAAAGGGAGGCAGAGTAAGGGCACATAATCTTCTCTTAGAGCCTAGAGATTGCTTCGTGGCCCGTGACTACCTTGCCTAGGGTTCTGAATTCCTTCATCTCTTTTCGCCAGGTTATCCCGTCTCGTACTAATAAGAAACGAAAGCTACTGTTGATGTTGATAACAATAGGAAGAAATAATCCTAGCTCTAGTGATTCGATTTAATCTATTCCAATGACGTCTATAACGCTGGTCTGAAGAAGCATATGACGTCAATCAATGTTCGCTACGAGTGAAATCGCGGTTTAAAAAACCCGCAATACAATTGGTGGAAACTAGTTGGAAATAAAATCAATAGATCGGAATCTAATCTTAATCCGGTCTAGTTGTTGGAATATTCACTAGGGCCAGTTTTCTGCAAAAGGGCATTAACTATCTTACGCGTGTTAAATAAAGCAGTCACATAGACAAACAGTGTTCCACACTTGACATCTGTCATTCCGGTATTGCTGTGTGGATCTGAGTGCTGGTGCATGCGCAAAGTGGGTGAAAGGAGGATCCTAGTGGCTGGCTATAAGAAGAATAGCGGATATGAACCATATGGGACAGCATTTGCAATGAGGTAACCCGGATAAAGCTGGGACAGAGAGAAGCAATGGTTGACAGGATCAGGAAAAAAGACTGACATGGTTTGGTCATGTAACACGAATGGATTATAACAGGTGGCCAGCAAGGGCATTATATTGCCACGAGGAGGCAACACGGAGTCGAGGAGGACAGACAAAGACATGGATGAAAAAATGAGAGACAAGATCTTGAAGAAAATAACCTGGACATGAGAAGCAGCCCTGGATACAATCAGAGAAAAGGCAGACACGGAGCTATCGTGTAAAAACCTCAACGTCGATCGGAATACACCTGACGGAAGAGGAAATAGAGAGAGTGCGTGTGTGTTAAGTAGCAGTTCGACAAAGAAGACTTATGCAACTATAGTTTGCATAGCATAGTCTAGTATATATGTGTATACATATATTCATCAAAGCATTTATATAGCGTCTTCTCTGTACATTACTATGCAACAATGACCACAGCACAGCACAAAGGGGATAACATTCAATAGAGAGGCGTAAATGAGGAGACGTTTCACTCTGTCTTCAGGTAAGGGATTGTTGACAGGGACCTAGATTGAAACATTCAGAAACAATCGTAACTGTCAATATTTCATTTCGTAATGACACGGCTGATTTGCTACACGTTGGGTCAAGCAGTGCATCCTAAAAACTGACGATTCGAGAGAAAAAATTATAGACCGAGTCATCGACCCAAAGTTTAATTGACAGAATGTGTAAATATACATACACCGAACATAGTTACAGGCATGCCATATACAATATAATTTTGCATACAAACGCACTTTAGAAAATTGCTCTATTTAAAAGTATGCACTCAGACACACTTTAAAAATTGCTTTACTTAAAAGAATGCACTCGGACACACTTTAAAAATAGCTTTACTTAAAAGAATGCTCTCAGACACACTTTAGAAAATTGCTCTACTTAAAAGTATGCACTCAGACACACTTTAAAAATTGCTTTACTTAAAAGTATGCATTCAGACACACTTTAAAAATTGCTTTACTTAAAAGGATGCACTCGGACACACTTTAAAAATTGCTTTACTTAAAAGTATGCACTCAGACACACTTTAAAAATTGCTTTACTTAAAAGAATGCATTCATACACACTTTAAAAATTGCTTTACTTAAAAGAATGCTCTCAGACACACTTTAAAAATTGCTTTACTTTAAAGTATGCACTCAGACACACTTTAAAAATTGCTCTACTTACAAAATGCACTCAAACACGCACTTACAAACACTTGCTCCACTTACAAAAACGCACTCAGTGACAGCTGCGCTTGAACCTGCACATACATAATTTGCTTCAAACTTGACTGATAACTATATAAATAGAACTGTTTTGCCCACATAAGATCTGACGTATTTTTCAAATATCGATTAAACTGGCCAATAATAGGCCTGGGTATCTTATCACGCATCTCCAATAAATTACCTATCCCCATTTTAATCGACCTTTTTTCACTTATTATGATAGCTCACCCGTATCTATGGCATAGGCCTAGTATTATATTTATTTTGTTACAGGATATTGACCTCAAAATGTGCCTCACGGCCTACACATAATTTTTTCAAGTTTTTTCACAGAAAAATCCTTTTAATTTTAATTAAATATAAATAAAAATATTATTCTAATGAATTTTTCCTCCGCCACCACATCTGAACATTAGATCGGCTAGGGATATTGCGAACTGGTGGATTCATGTTTCGCTATACACTTCGTTGGTTATTTTAACACCAGATCGGCCACTCATTCTTACAGTAGACCCTTTATAGGACAACCTTCAATTATAGGACGATCTATTCTCCCACGAAGACCCGTAAATTCTCTTTTTATATAACTGATCCCATGCACTATTTAGAGTATCCTTAGCTTGTTTCGCCTCCTACTATGTAAGAAACATTTGCGTGCCCACCAACTTACTCTAAGTAGATGACTATTTCTTATCCTCTGTTTAAAATTGTGTAGCGCTAGACAATACTAATTGAGTATTAAGTTCAGCTGATTTGAAATTTAAACCACTCCCAATGCTGACCATTGTGTTATCAAACTCCATCTAACAAGACTGGTACATAGGTGACTGCACAGCGGGACTCACTCTGGTCCCCTTAGATCCTCATATATATTGTGATCCAACTTAGTACTGGGTTATCGTATTTCCTTTTAGACGCAATACAAAGCCTATATAATATATATATATGCTATGTTGTGTTACGGTTGTACAATGATGGCCTATTCAAGCATATTATTTTATTCTTGTCCCTTTCTCTCGGACCTCTACTATGCAGTATCGTGCTTTTTTCGGACTGCCTGAAATAGCCTACCATTAGATCTTCGGCTCTTGCCTAGGAACTCACTACAGTTTACCCCATTATTATGCCACTCTGAAATCTGTCTTATTTGGCCTCTGAGTTGATATATTTAAGAGACGCTATATTAAGTTTCATTGATTGCTTGATTATGTATCTATGTCGGCTATCGAACCAGACGAAGGCATGTTACAGAGGTCCATTGTTTTAGATCTATTATACCCGGGTAACTCGTACCTGTTTATTTTTGCTTCACGTAGACATCGATGTCACAAGAAATGTCCGGGACATATGCACCACTGCGTCAAGAAGAGCAATCGTCGATCCGGCAGCAGCAAGATCTACACAGGTCAGTATCACTCACGTCTTTCTTTTCTTGCGTATTCTCTCCCTTTTAAATAACGTCGTCATTTACTGACAGTGTCAGTAGATGGCGCTAATCATGTTTTCAATCACAATCGTAGTCGTTAACTCCAGGCTTCTAAAGCGCCATTCTAAGAATAAGCGCACCAGCTTATTCGCGATCCGTGATATACTAAGAAAGGTAGCCAGAAGGATGTTCTAGTTCAGTTGCGGAGTTGGCAGAGTAGACCCTAGCTGTTCAGGTGAGTATTGCCATTGTCGATATGAACTCGCTCCAGTAGCCCAATCCTACCACACGCGAGCGGCGTGATGCTAACATATAGGGTAGAGCAGTAGTCAATGCGACTGGTGACGAAAGCGCAGACAAGGGTATTTCTGAAGCACTGTCAGAGAGTGAACGGGAGACAACCCGTAGTTGACGCAACTGGTAAACACAGCGGCGAGTTATAGAGTTAACAACTTAACATGCTGGACAGAGGAAGATTTAACAATTTGCCGCTCTTTGTCCAGGATTTCTATGCCGCCCCTCCCAAAATTGAAATTGCATATTGAAATCCACATATTTTAACAGACGTTATAGTCGGAAGAGAAATCATCACTTTTCTATGAAAAAATGACAATAAATAAAAAGTATTAACTTAGTGAGTGTACTAGTTTAAACTTTAGTAACAGTAGCCTAGAGCACAATGATTAAATATTTCTTCCTTGGTGCACTGGCTTCCTGTCATTTACTGAGAGCTCGGGTAAAGAATGATCCCAAGGTCGCGCATAGTAAAGATAGGGAAGGCAGCGAAGAGTTCAACTAAGTCAATCTTGCCAGTATACTTAGGGGCCTACATGGATCTTCTACGCCATAGGTTTCTCCCTATCGAACCAGACAATTAGTCTATTGACTCAGGTTTCTCCCTTTGTTATCGTAAATTAGCCTTCGGCAGGCTCGTGCCATTCATTCGCTTAATGACTGCGCTCAGTGACTTAGGTATACTTACCGATCGGGACTATTGTCCCTTCTGGGTCCCTTTTAATGTTAATGGTGGAAAAATTGCTATGTTTTCCAGTTTTGCTATTCAATGGCTTCAATGAAATGAAATGAATTGAATTAGTGGTCATAGATATACAATGTGCATTAGCATAGTCATAGGCGTATTTTAAAGGCTGCGTTTAATTCGGTCAATGACTTTAGACAAGACTGTCCCCATTTACGACTGTTCACAGTTATTGAATACTGAATATAGGATATTTTAAGCTCCTTTCAGAAACGGTAAAGATAAATTTCGTAAAAACTCAGAGCAATAGTCGCATGGGCATAATTTACAACCTGTTTACAATTTTGTTGCAATATTTTACGATGTATTTTCAAATAAAAAAGCAGCGACGATATCTTAAAATTGTTCTTTTCGTCGATTGAGACTTTGAACAAAACGTGTTCAGTCTGTCTTATTTTGTTCCGTCAAGGATATTGACGAAAGAGAAGTTGCTGCCGCTAATGGAGATTATGTTGATGACAACGATGATGATGATGTTTATAACGAATAAGTACATAGCTTCATCAGACCATTGTATACATATACCGATTTGTATGCATGCATACATGCACAATGGCATACATGTACATACGTGCAAGCACATACAGATATTATACATAAATTTTACATATGTCATTTACGACGTTTTCAGTGACGATGCTTATAATATTGCCGACAATTGCATCCCATGCTTCTCTTAAATCACTGTAACCGTATATTTGTCATCATTACATTACAATGTGATTACATCGCATTATGATTACATTACAGGCGATGAGCATTGGACGAAGGTCCTGCAGGCGAACGAGGTCATCACTGAGGTCACGATCTCTTGTCCATACCACGGCCGATCTCGACGTGGGACGGACTGCACCGCCCCTACAACGACGGACCACCCCTCTCCGGACTGGGATTGTCCCCCGACTCAGTCGACCCTTCGCCCGCCGCCGGCAACGTCTCGCTCCTCCTCCTCGAAGGACCCCTCTTCCCCATCGTCCTCAACATCCTCCTCTTCTTCATTCACCGCCTCCGCCTCCGCCATCAAAGACAAGACGTTCCTTCACACCATCTACTCCCGCTTCTGCCAGTGGATCGACTCCGCCCGCAAGGACTCCTCGTCCCTCTCCCGGCTGCGATCGACCGGGAGAGGCAGTCCGAGGAACCCCTCTCGGCGCTCGAGCCTCTGCGAAGGAGGCCCCCAGGGCAAGGCAAGCCCAACGACCGCGGATGACATCGCCTTCGACCTGGCCCTCCTCGTTGGCAAGGCGGCGTCGGTCGGCGGCGGGGAGCACTACCAACGGACCGTGTCTTCCTCGGACAGTGAGCTCGGTTCCGCAGGGGCCAGCTACTCCTCCACGTGTTCCTCGCTGACCGTTACGAGCACCTCGACAACGACCAGCGACTGCTGTCCCTCATGCGGCGGGGGCGGGTTCTCAGCTCAGATGTCCGATTGTAGTAACCTTGACGACGGCTTCCTGTCCGATGACGTCACGGTGGGCGTCTGCGCGCGTTGTGCGGGTGGTGCCATTTGTCCGTCGGTAAGGGAACTGGCATCGGCTGCGGACGCTGAGGCGAGGAGAGGACTTGGCTGGCCAAGGACTACTGCAGGTGAGTGCGGTGCTTTGTGGCAGGTGCGGTGTCTGCAACTACTTACCTTTTAGAGAGTGGGGGGGTGACTTAGGGGGGGGGACAGTAGGGGATGGTCTAAAATTTCAGGTGGAGGGAATAGAGCTGCTTATATTCCCCAAAGTTTCATAAATAATTCACAAAATATTATAAAGTTATAGGCCTCCAAGGTTTTTTGCTGTTCATTCTTTTTTTACTGCATCCATGGTCGGAAGTTGATATTTTGTTTCGACCAGTCCTATATGATCAAAGTCACAAAGCTTCGTATTGTATCAGTTGATTCCGTTTGATCTAAAGTTAACATATTGAATATACGTTTTCGATATGCGCTTTGCTGTATAACAATCTTTGAGAGGACATAAGTATAAATTATTTAACAAATCAAAAGGGTCATTAGGACAGAAATAATCCAAGGCAAGAGCTGTGGACTTGTGGAATGGTGTGGATAATAGTGGTGTGCGTATCAGGTGACATCTTCAAAATTTTCATGCGGAAGCGAAGATATATATATATATATACTATTATGGTACATGTTAACTTGCATTGGTTCTAACGTAAACTAAACGTCTTCTGAACCACCTATAAAATCCATTAATTCTTATGTTATTTTATCGTATTGTATTATATCTGGGTATTCATGAAGCACATTTATTAGTCACTAATGACAATTCAGAATTTCATCGACTCTCAAAGTGTGAACAATGAACACTTTATAGAGAACAGAACAGCTTTCAAGCCACCCTCCAAAATCTCAGCTACAACCAGTATGGGAAGGTTATTATTTCACGAAAAGGGGTATTATTTCACGAGGAAGGTTATTATTTCACGAAGAAGGGTATTATTTCTAGAGGAAGGTTATTATATCACGAGGAAGGCTATTATTTCAGGAGGAAGGTTATAATATCACGAAGAAGAACCAACAACTATGATATTGTATTTTCCTTTCTGATCAAAGTAGCGTCATGTTCTGTTGCAGATGATATGGGGACAACCGAGTACAATTGGTATACAACGTCGTTGGACAGAGAAGACCTCGACGAAAGAGATGGGTTCGACGATATTCATATCAGGTAAAGAAAGTTCGTAAACTTGCATTACATACAATGTATATCTATATGTGGGCCAAAGATGATTTGTCTTGAAACTAGACGAAATACCTGCCAGCAACAATGATGTCTGCTATAGTAGCCTATACCAGATAGGGCCTACTATAGGCCTACTTTAAACAGCGTGTTGCTGTTTAAAGTATATTCATGCAGCGGATGAAACGCACGGAGAGATTACGTCATTGCTCGCAAGAAAGCAATGTAACTTCGCGTAACACGATTACTAAACTGCTGTAAATCTGTAAATATATCTTGAGTCGTAGATTTCGAGTGTTGTGCTGAAAACCCGATGACTAAACCGACTGCAAAAGGTCGTGGCGATGAAAGGGTAACTGTCGAAAGGGTAGCTGTCGATTGTCGTTACTCGTTAGGGTAATTGTCGATAGGATAGCTGTCCAAGTGCTGATTAATTTTCTTGACGATCGTCACAAAACGTGTTTAGGACCGTGGGCATATAACGTATTGTCTTTTCTGGGGTAGGGTTTCGTTCAGCTTTACGTGGCCAAGTGAGCTAATTATACCTTGGAAAAACGGAAGATGAAAATATTGGTTGATAGATCAACGAGTACTGAACAAAACCTCGAAGATTGTAACACCATAATAGAATGACAAACCGCAGTCAGTTACAAAATATCAATCAAAACTTACTTTGATGCCTTGTGCATTAGGCAGTGGCGCTACAGAAGCTACTAATTGGCTGGGCTCTACGTGTGTAAGTGGGCGACCCTTCTAGTTTCTAGACCCTTCTATCGGTGCATTGTGTTACCAATTGATATCATTTTAGTTCTCATTCACATTTAACATCGTGGTACGTTAGCGATGATAATGCCCCCGATCGGTCCTGCTCTTGGGCGGCGCTATATAAATGCTAGATTGTAGCTACTGTTACATGTCCCGAGCCACTCCTCTTTAACACATATTTGATAGTTTTGAGGTGATAAGCCTTTCACATATAACTTATGGGAGAAGTTGTTTGTAGGTGTCATTTTACAAGGTGTTATTTTTTATAGACGTCATCTGACGAGGCTTTTTTCGCACGTGTGATTTAACGACGTTGTTTTTCATAGATAGAAGCAATCAAAGTATTTTTCATAGGCGCAATTCTACGTGACCTTTTTGCGTAGGTGAAATTTAACAAGACTTTTCACAGGCGTAATTCGTCGAGATTTTTTCCCTAGGCTTAATTTAGCAAGGCAATTTTTTTAGATGTAGTTTAACGAGGCCATTTAATAAATGTAATTTAACGAGGACTTTATCATAAGTGTAATTGAACGATGCTATTCACATGGGTGTAATTTTAACAGGCTATTATCATAGGTGTAATTTAACGGCACTATTTTCACAGATGTAATTTACCGATTCCATTTTCATAGGTGTGTTCTTGAAGGCGGTTTTGGAGATAGTAATTATCATCTCGACCGACTTTAATACGATACGGTCCCTATGGTATACCATCCAACCAATCTTTCACCAATTATCTCCATTGATCTGGTTGGGTCATCATCCGAGGAACACACGTAGAGTAGAGTGTGGGAGTATGTAGGAAGACTTATCACCTCAATAATTGTGACAACTTACACCGTTGTGTATTACGCAGTCATCAGTCGGTCGGTAAAATTAATGTCATTGTTTTATTTTCTTTCCTCTCCTCTACTGGTGAGCGTTTCACCCGTACAATGGCCATGCCTTTGTCATCTAAAAAAACACACCGTAAACCACGAACACGATAGGCTTACTCGTGCGATTCATGTGATGTCCGTAACAACCAACTAGGTAAATAAATACATGTTGACTGCATTGTGAGGCACGAGTACATAGTTAACTGGTTATGTTTTTTTTCTTCTCTCAAGATCCCACTTACCTATTACCCTATTGCAACTGCTGCTTGACCAAAAAAATGAGCAAGGGTGGGCCTCGATTGCGGGACTTCTCTAGGTTCCTTAGGTTCTTCTTTCTCTTCTTTCCATTAATCTTCCGCTAATACTTTTCACTGTAACCCCATCACACTATCACACCATCAATCTATTTGCGTTAATGTTATATTGTTTTGGAGTTAATCAATAAAATAGTTAGTTGGTTGATGGTTAAAGTGATACTTGTGTATGTCAGGCTCGCTCATCCACCTTCTGGTCATGTAGCGCAATAAAATGCCATGTAATGTAACAATGATTAATTCACGTATATATATATATATATATATATATATATATATATATATATATAATTACTCGGTGTCTTGCGCTTAGCGTTAGAGCTGCGTTATTGTAATTGGAGTTTACGAGAACTATTACGGGTAGCAAGATACATTTGTGAAACTAAGTAAAACTAGTCTTCTCATTTGTATAGCACCATCATAGGGGATCCTGTGAGCGGAACTGTTGCTCCTCCAGGTCTGCCCATTGTCAATGAATCGTACACATGTCATTGTGTGCGTTCTGTTGTACAGCTGTCGTAGTGAACATTCAATTATTTATTATAAGTCAATCAATCAATTAAATTTTGTGGGCGTTGACTATGATGGCCGTTATATATGTATATATATATGTATATATATATGTATATATATATATTAGTCAATCAATCATTTCAACTTCATATACATACATATATTATATACATGTATATAACGGCCATCATAATCAACACACACGCATACACATATATATAGCGCCATTATCTGGGTAATATAATATTATATTTTGTGTATGCTTGTACGTAGCTGTATAGATTTGCATGCGTGTTTGTATGTGTATGTTTGTATGTGTATGTTTGTATGTGTATGTTTGTATGTGTATGTCTGTGACTGCGATGGCAATAGAGTGCTGTATTCTCTGTGTCTGCTGCAGCTACTACGAGGAAGACCTGAGAGATTCTCTGGTCGACTGGAACATTCCCTACTCCGACGTCGATCTCGGAGAGAGTCTTCGCAAGGGCGTCAAACACGAAGTCTTCCGGTCAGTACAATGAGTTGACCACAGCCTCTCTAACAGTACATTTGACGGTATCGCGTCAATAGATCCCCGTCAATTGATCCCCACGTCAATTGATCCCCACGTCAATTGATCTCCTGCCTATTTGTCCTAAATGAATCTCTTGGCTGCGCGCCACAGACTTATAGCTGAGACACTTGGTAAACAAAAGATTGATTTTACAGATTTTTAAAATAACAAAGCAATACCCAGGGTTCATGACACTCGTCCAGGCTTCGTGTCCTCGTCCAAGCTTCATGTCACTCGTCCAGGTTTCGTGTCACTCGTCCAGGACGGACTATATATTTCTACACGGAGTTGTCGGCACAGAACATCAGGCAACGAAACGATATCGCTTGCTTGAGGCTCGTGTCAACCACGCTTTAAAAGTTTAGACCTACGGCCGGTCGGAGATTCTGCTATATCTCCGAGCAATGGCTCATTTATCCCATGCATAGACACTTAAGCTTAAGACATTATGCTCATAAATTAATCATATTATGACTCATAATTACGCTTTTGTAATTTCTTATAATTTTAAAATTTCGGGCTCGGTTGCGTCGTTCTTGTAATAAATGGAGAAGGTCGCAAGTGGAACATGAATGTTGTATCAACGGGCTGGGTTCAATAGGCAGGGGATCAATTGACGAGGGGATCAACTGACTAGGGTATCAATTGACGGGGGATCAACTGACGGGTGATCAACTGACGGGGGATTAAAAGACGGAGAACCATATTTGACTACTGTCACCACTCCCATAATCACATTACGTACATGTATGAAGCAACTTCGAGAAGAAGACGAGAGAGCACTCTCTATCGCGGCGGCATGTCAAAGTGTATGCGGCGACTTGCCCTGAGGCATAGCAGATTCAGCTGTTGGCTTATCCGCTGAAATTACAAATGCCTGGTTATGGGCACATCTACCTGGAATTACCTTCTTCCATCACTAAGGGCTAAATTACGGACTGGTTTCTCTCCATCGGCTTTTCGCTCTTTAAATGCATTTCTTTTCTTCAGGGTTTCCGTGGTGAGAACGTCTCCCAATGGTTATTCTGATAGAGGCGCTATATAAATCTATAAATACGATACGTTACGATACAGTAAACAACGACAACAAGTCCTCTATTTTAGTCAATTAAATTAGAATTGCAATATTATCTTATCTGGAAACTGCTTTGGCACCTTTTCCCCATCTTTATTTATTTATTAATTAAATTTGTAAAGCGCGCAAGGTCACACCAAAATGTGAATCGGAGGCGCGGATGGTCGGTCAGTCGTCAGGAGAAGATGCAATTTGATTTCCAAATCCTTGAGAGCTGAGGAGAAACAGTGAGTTTTGAGTCGCTTTTTGAAGGCAGGAAGTAAATTTGAGCAACGAAGAGAGCGTGACAGTCTATTCCATTCCTTAGGAGCAGAGGCGTGAGATGCATGAGATCCCATAACAGTTCTGCATCGTGGCTTAGCTTAAAGACCTGTACTTGATGATCGTAAGTAATACACAGTGCGCAGCCGATTGATGGTTGCCTCCGGATTGTATACCGCATTCCTAAAGCATTGTTCGTTGGGCAGAACTTACCGAGGCTCTTGAGACCGGAATGCAGGCAACAGTGGAGTCCTTGACATCAGAGGCCTATACTTTGCAGTTACTGGGTGTTGACGGCCGCATGGTTTAATTACATCAAAAGAAGTGAACTGCCGGTAAATAGTAGACTCAAGGAAACATACTGTAGAATGAGATGGAATGGGTTAGAACTGGATCAGGTAGATTTAATGGTAATTACACCCATCAAAATCATTGACCATAACTGTCATCGTATGGTGTATATAAGTGAATGGGGATCCTTTGGTTGGATCTACATGTGTGCGAGGGCCTGCAAGTGGTGACTTCTCGGGCTTTGTCTGAGCTTTTTAATGGTAATTTATTATTATTATCATTTATTCTGTATGAAACCTAAGAAACATTGGGATCGCGTTGACAGCGCCTATCCAACGTTACAACTCTGCTCTGGAACGAAGTCCGCCTTCCTGCGGTTCCTCCGCCATCACTGCCAATCACCCACCATCATCAGCCTCAGGCACTTCTATCCATCACCCCTCGGGTTTTCCACTCGAAACTAAAGTCTCACCTCTTCATGAACCCTAACCCGAACCACCTTCCAATTCTTGACATCTGAAGTACACCGGCCTTAACAGTTACTCCTCCTCCTCCTCCTCAGACTAAATTGTACCGGTCTCTGACCTTCTTCGGGCTATTCTTTGAAAGACCGCTAAAACGCGACACAACGCTTGGCTTTTGAGTGGCGCTTTGGAAATTTGGCGATTACGATCACAATTACTATTGATCTATAATAAGATATGACGGTCAACGCTAACATTGTCAAAGGCCTCACGTCAACAATTGCGAGAAGTGTTACAAACTCTTTATCAACAGCCGCAGAAGCATATTGTGACTCTTTATGTCAAGCATCAGAGGCACTCTCTGCACAGAAACCCCTGGAGTAAATAAACGCCTCTTTAGAGCGAGAAGCCGACGGAGAGGAGCCAGTTTTTAGTTTAGTCCATATAATAGCGATGGAGTAAGGTCATTCTAGGTAGATGGACCCACACAGGCAAACATACCGGTGATTGGCCAAGGCTGTCTTAGTTATGCTAGGTTGTCATGTTATGTTATATTTTATATCATCGTTTAATTGCACACTGACAAATTGCAACATGATTACAAACACAGTATGAACGAATAGTGGCAAGTTATTACAGGAGTCGAATCTAACCGTCGACAGCCACGCAGGGCGCCCATTCCGCTAAACATTTGGGCCTAATTTTTCATGTTACGGTGACCTTTTTGAGTTATGCCATCTTTAGTTAAGCGACGCTATATGTTGCTACGCTCCGGAATTACGTGCTGTTTTCTTACAAAACTTATACGCCTGGAACTACCTTCAATTTTTCCGCTCTGTTTTTGACAGCGGGCGTTGGCATGGTGACGTCTTCATCTACTGTTTCAACGGTTCTTCCGACTTGGATGTGGCCAAATTCCTCCGCGAAGTGACACGTCTGAGCAAGATCCGTCACGAGAACATCTGTCTCTTCATGGGCGCTTGTCTTCAGCCGCCCAATTTGGCCGTCGTCACAAGGTATAGGCCTATAGTTCTGTTTGTTGTCACGAGTTCACAGAACTGCGATTGGATCTAAATTCTATTTTGCAATGTCAGGGTCCAATTTGTCAAAATAGTAGCAGAGGGGGGACGTCGGGCTGATGAGAATTTCTGGGAATCTGAAGAATTCTGAGCTATATCAAAGCCCTTGTATCCCTCCGACAGATCGGACACTGTGCTGCATTGTGTTGTATTTGCATATTTCTATAGCGCCTGTCACAACACAGCCTAATCAGAGGCTAACCCACTGCGAAAAGTCACTTGAGAAAATAAGAGTCGTAGATTTGATTAATTTTCCTCAAAGGATCGGTATTGGTGTGCAATAAACGCTCATACTTTACAACAGCTATGCATATAGCAGCGTAAAGTAGCAAATAGGCACAGATCAAACATACAGTGTCAGTTGAGCAAAAAATTAAAAGTATGCTGATGAAATATCGTGAACAGTTATAGCGCTCGTCTGCTTTATATGCAGTTGCAGCCATAGCGATGATAGCTTTCATACGCCACCTATTTTCAGTTCACTTGGCGTAAGGGTGTCCCTGTTAGCGGGACTTCGGTCCCTTTAGGGTCTATTCATCCCTATTGCTTTGCTGTCAATCCCCTATAAACTGTCATAGGCCGACTATAATTTATATTTTTTGTTGATTGCCAGTCAACCAATAAAAACGAATGATAACCATTATGGTTATGGTTATGGTTATAATCTGAAGAACGTAAGCTGCTCTCCTGGGACTAACATGGAAGGGATATAATGCCGAGATTTTGTGTGTGATATTATATCCGCGACTTTCTCAGGATGAATCGGCAGTTGTGCTTGTTTTTGTTAACGAAATAAAAACGAAAGACATAACATATGGAACTTGCGATATAAATAATATGCGCTCCAAGTAAGACTTTTGACTGAAATAGCATAAATTTAGATGAACTTTTGGCGATTATATGATCAAAGTTATTCTACCGTGTACCCGGATGTCATTTTATTCATTACATAGCCGATCACAGACATGGCCTGCAATGTATCAGAAAAGAGGATCACTGACTGGCTGTCACGTTTTGGCTTAATATCCCATCCATATTAGTCCCAAGTTATATCTAAAGCGATGATCTTAAGAAAGTAGCCGTTACTCTGGTTTCACAATGGAAGTATAAATGATATATTCAAATTGGTTTCAACTGTCCCTCTAGTGAACTGAAGGGCATATCAGTCTACGAGAAGCTCCACCTATCGTCCGATCGAATTCCGATGCGCAGTCGGGTGAATATCGGTCGCCAGGTGGCGCAGGCGATGGGTTACCTTCACGCCAAGGGCATCACTGCCCAGGTGCTCAACTCAAGGAACATCTACCTGGAACCAAAGGTTAAGCTGTCGCTGCTCGACCAAGGAATGGCAGAAAGGGAAAACGCAAAGTAAGTATAGATGGAGAGGTCTAGGTCTATAGGCCGACGCTTAACTTCTCACACTATGCATCACCTCTGGAAGCATCTGGCTAATTGATGCCAGAATTATAACACAGTCATTCACACATCATGTTATGCTTATTGTTATGCTGCTCAGCAAGAATCAGTTGTCTCAAGCTCACAATCCACACACCTATATCCCAGATACCCATATTTCACATAACTATATCCCGCATACACATATTCCACATATCTATATCCCACATACCCATATCCCACATACCAATTCCAAAAACTGTATTGATCACTGACAATAAGCAGAACAGAAATTACAAAATGCAAAATCAGATATTCTTCCTTCAGTAGAGAACGAAACATTTTCAACTTTTGGAACATATGCAATAATGTTGACAGTTGGAAAGAAAGAAAGGGGAACAGATTGAAATTAAATGGAAACGGTGTAGACGAAATGGACAATTTCGCGCTTTGTGAACTACTAAGTAAGTAAGTATATTATGTATCTGTGAATTACTAACCGCACTTTGGTGCCATTAATAACTGACTATATAAATTGTCTCTTTCAGGCCAAACGAAATCTGCATACCAAGAGGCAATCTAACCTATCTCGCTCCTGAGATACTACGAGACCTGAGAGTGAAATGCACGAGTTCCGTTACATTCACTTACTTATCCACAGTTCACACGGATGTATTCGCCTTCGGGTTAGTATTTCTACTGTTTTCTAACGATCTCAAGACATCAATGTATCATACTTACCAGACACAGTACTTTACACCATCGAATTTGCACCAAAAATTCAAATTCAATGATCAATCATTTAACGATGAACTGCATATATAGGTTTCTCATACATTTTAGTACACGCTCGTCGTTACAGGTTAGCTTCATGACATTTCAGAATATACCTAAGTAGACAAATTGTGCCTTCTGAGACAGAAATAGAAATGAAGCATTTGCATGTGGATTTTAGTTATAGACTTCTTGAAACAGGACCCGGACATCTTTTTTACTATACTCTTTGGAAAAATCCTCTGATTCGACGCTGCGTTCGTTAAGAAGCTTGTCTTTCTATAGTCGCTATACTGGTATATAAGTTTGGAGTCACGATTGCTGCTACAAAGTTTTAAGATCGGTTTGAGAGATGAAACTGAACCCATTCGGCTTTCTTACGATCTTTTCTGTAAGCGCTTGAAGACTGCAGCTGCTCAGTTAGAGCGACCTAGCGTAGTCAGGTCGGAGCGAATTGGCGATTCTGAGGAGTTTTTTCAGAGTGTCGCCATACTAGGTATAAACTCCTTAGCCGCTCTACCCCACTCCAGTCTCCCCGGCAACCGGACTTGGACCACCACTGGACGTCGATCTCTAAACAACCCATCTGATATGACGCAGCACTCGTCAATAAGCTGTTGATTTCGCTGAGCATTCGGCATCCATATTAGCAGGTATACTCTGCCTCCTCTAACCCTCTGAAAACCGGACTTTGACCTCCTTCGAACAACCCATATGACTTTACGCAGCGCTCGTGAATAAACTGGTGTCTTGCCATTTTCTCTCGAATGGCGATTTAGAAATGTTGAGCTAACGATTACGATACTAATTCTTGATTTATTTTGAAAAATATTCTAATGCACATAATTTATTTCCGTGCACGTTTTTTCTGTAGGACGTTGCTATACGAACTGTTCAGTGGTCAGTTTCCATTCCGTGGTCTTCGGTTAGAGGAGATACTTTGGCAGATATGCAATGGCAACAGGCAGACACTAGTGAACATCAGCTGCAACACCGTTTTGAAGGTATGTAAAACGGCACTCCTGCTATCTAGTTGCCCTTCTCAGCCGCGGTTATGCCTGGAGCGCCTCTGAGTCTTCTTATTATTCAGTCTTCTGCTAATGATCAGATTTGTGACATGGTCGATTCATGTCTCCCCTCATTTTTCTCCAACTCCCTCAGTCACTCTCTTACCTCTTTCAGGGACACTATATCAAGTCTTTTGGATTGATTGATTGATCTAAGGTGTGCCAGTAGTATTCGAGATAGATACGAGAACTTCGAGGAGAAGCATTACTGTTGTCGTAAGCTAAGAATGAAGATGATTCAATTCAATTACATTCGAGTTACTCCAGATGCGTATCAAGCAGGCCTAAACATTTCGTTACCTTGTGTTCAAAATCCAGAGCGCACGCTTTGCTATTAGGCCAAAATTCCAAGGCAAGTCACTTTCACCTATATTAATTTATTCTTTTTCAAGAACCCACTGTCCAGGTATTAACTGTGTATAGAGTTCAAACACGAATTCCATGTCATCATCATTAGATCTAGTTTTTCATGGCTAAATGTTATTTTACATTAATAATTATCTACTACAATGCTTTCCTACACGCCAATAACCGAGCATGACCTAACCCCCTTAATCCCAGTCGTATAATGTGCATCGTGTGGTCTCTTGGATCACGAATACATATTTAAGTGACGGCGCTACAACAGGGCAAACCAGGGCAAATCATAAATGCCACGGTAATAAAGCCTTGCTCTGGTTGTAACCCTGCCGAGAATATATTTAAGACATTAATCGCCCTATATATACACTGGTTACTTGTAGACGGCCCTGGCTATGCTCTGGTTAAAAAAGGGTATGGCGTGTAGGCCTATGGAATATCTATTTCATATATATATATATATATATATAGCGAAAAATAAAATCTAAGCATTTCAATAATTGCATAACGTATACGTTTATGCTGGCCTCGATTAGGTCCACGTAAATTGGCAGGCCTACACTGTGTTGATTGAATATCCGCTACGGCTGCTACACCTGCTACTGCAGCTCACTATTAGGCCTACGTACAGTGCTCAAATGAAAACTTCACTGGATTGGCATGTTGATCTATATTAATATTAGGAATTGCTGTGTTCAATGGAGATCGATAATGCTTTATTTGCCACATCAATCAATAGATGAAAGCAATTGTTGTGGTTTTATAATAAAGCAATTGTTGTGGTTTCGTAATAAAGCAATTGTTATGGTTTTACACGACTGGCGTCGGTTAAAATAGCTGCAAGTGTGTTCAACATAGGCCTACCTGCGCTTGACGCAGGGCAAATGATGCAGAAAACGACCTATGTGCAGCTGTGATCATCTAAGCGTGAATTTTAAGTCGCATTTATCTACGTAAGAGCCATTTGCGTCATTCGGTCGTGAAGCCAACAACGCACTTTTTAACACCTGACGACATACTGAGCTTGTTTTGAGACATTTTAATTGAATTTTTTTCGCGTATATCGCGTCCCAGTTAGCGGCACCTGGTGAACGACTAGTTGTAGAGATCTCCTCCGCTGTTTGCACTCTAACAGTGCCAGTCCCAAGCATGGATAGAGGAGAGGATAGAGGGACGACGCTAATGATCTCTGTTATCACACAGTGGGTTTAAATTGAGATTATTATTACTACTACTACTGCTCCTGAACTAAACACCTCCACTGTTCGAACTCTGTCCCAACTCCCAAGCCTGGATAAAGGAGGAGGGCTACGCTAGTGATTTTTGTTATAACAGTGTTGCTTAACTGAAACCACTACCACTACTTGTGGTAGTAGCATCGTTTGATCCCGCAGGTCTACATGTATGACACCCTCCTTACCTCTGGCGAGAGGGCCGTTCCAAGATACGTAGCTCATATTTTTGCGAAGGAAAATACTCGTTTGACTCAGATTGACAGTTGTCGTCCAGTCTTAGCATCCAAGGTGCGGCCGTTATGACCTCATTCTTCGGCCTATGTGATATGCTATATATGTATATGTATATATAGTGTATGCGACTAGCATTGGTGTTGGTCTTCATGTGTCTAAATGCTAGACACAGTTAGAGGTGTCATAGATATGGCAGACATAATACAAGATGATTTGCATACTAGAATTAGGTGTTATATATATTGCTTCTTGCACACCTCGGGAATAGAGCAGTAAAGGTGGCTACACATTTATAATCCTATTATCCTACCGTAAACAAGTTTGTTTGAGATATGGTAGAAATATTGGCCATTCAAGAAGTTGGCAGTTGCAGAATTTGTGATTATCTGTATCAGTTCTACTTCTAAATCAATTTAATTGTTAATTGATTACCGCCATCGATGATACTCACAGGTCCTGATTGAACGCTGCTGGGCCAGCGCACTCGAAGACCGGCCTCAGTTCTCGGAAATCAATCAGGAACTACAACAAAAGGTTAACAACTTAATTGAACGTTTACTTTACTAGCACCATAAGGTTCGCGTAGAATTCGTCAGAAATAGATACTATATTGTGATGATAAGAGTTTCATTTAAAGATGCCATTGGTGACAAAGTAGTTACATTTTATCTTAAGCGACGTTGTACAATTTGCCAGCTGCATGTATGATGTAGGTCTACACTTGGAAAGGCAGCTACAAACCAAACGATCGCTACTTACTCAATGCCAATATTCGTTAGGAGTCTCTCTCTCTGTCTCTCTGTCTCTGTCTCTGTCTGTCTCTGTCTCTGGCTCTGTCTCTCTCTCTGTCTCTCTCTGTCTCTCTCTGTCTCTGTCTCTGTCTCTGTCTCTCTCTCTGTCTGTCTCTCTCTCTCTCTCTCTCTCTCTCTCTCTCTCTCTCTCTCCATCCCTCTGCTGCCAGAAGGCGCCAGAAGGTTTTCCTATTCTCCGTTTAGCTAGAACTATGTCTTGAGTCGTTAGCGCCTCTGCTCTCGAGTGGTGCTATGGAAGTGTTTCGTTACAATTACAATTACAAGTGTCGGACTAAATGTATGATTGTGGGATGACTTGCATGTACCACTATAATCCGTTGCAAGCTTTTATTTGGGCTCTCACCGTAATTCATTCATTGCCTGGAGACTTTCTTACTTTCCTCGAAGATGTCACGCCTAGAGCCTTCTGAATACATTAAGAAGCGTTAAATAAAATCATCGGATAAGGTACGATACGATTATCTCTAAGCAAAATTGTTTCCCTTCGGAAATGTGACACCTCCCTAAATTTTCCATCTCCGGCTTGAGACTATACCTTATTTCGCCTTGCCTGGTTTTAGAACGCCTCTGAGTGGGAATGGTGTTATATAAATCACGACTGATTCATTTATCTGATTCGTGTGTTGTTCGTTTTTCAGACGGGTCTACACAAACGACACAGCTCCTCTCAACCAGAGAGACTCGATCGTCAGAACAGCTTTACGGACAAATGCCTTTTATGATAGCGACTTCTCCGTAGGTTGAGAAATATCTCAAGAAGAAGAAGAGTTATGTCATTCCCTCGTCAATGAATGCTTCTGATGCTTGGCCTGCAGAATATCTCTCATTCTATAGCGGAACAGAAATTTGTCTCA
The DNA here is from genome assembly GCA_959347315.1 of Bimastos eiseni. Classification (NCBI taxonomy): domain Eukaryota; kingdom Metazoa; phylum Annelida; class Clitellata; order Crassiclitellata; family Lumbricidae; genus Bimastos; species Bimastos eiseni. The sequence continues at coordinate 53,913,154 of OY365808.1, read as the reverse complement.
CTATTGGCCAGCAGATCCCTCGCTCTATAGGTCATAAAGTCTTATACCAATGACCTGACTTTCAATCAATAGGCATGCAGTGTGATTCTTATGTGGTTGCATTCCATTTAGCCAATATGATGTCATTTGAAATAATTATTTTCCTTATAGGTCATCTCACTCAGCTCATGAATAAGTTTCTCTCTTCAATGGACTTCTGAATAATAATGAACGCACCTTGCACATGAGTCTCCGACATCTAGTCAGTTATTAATGTTCGTTATTAATATTCAGCAGTTTTTTGACATCTCTGTTAACTTAGTGGCCATCAAAACCATTTTCGCGGTGGCTAGTTTTAGCCGAATGCATAATTCTGCAACTCATTACCTTCATTCGCAAAGCTCTTATCTATTCAATGGTGATGACATTGCTCTTCTATAGGACCTATATTGAAACATTTGTACCCTGACGGTCAGATGTCTTCATTAACATTGTAATCAGAAATTGTTGGGCCGAAGGACACAGGTGGTTCCTTGCAAGTCTGACCCGTATACAGTGGGTCTTGGGGCGAAAACCTTCGAGAGGCACTACAGTTACTTTATATCTAAGTTCATAAACACACAGTGTGCATATATAACATCGAAGCTCGTGAACCTTGGGATAGGCTACTCTAGCGAAACCCAGTCAATCAAAACACTACGTCTATAGACCTAATTTGCTTTATAGCAGAAGTCCATCAATTGTATCCATCTACTAACAAACAGATATCCATGACGTGCTCCGTTGCTTCAGCGCTGTAGGGAAACTGTAGTAAACGCTCAGATTTCATGACTATACTTGAATAATTTATTAATCCGCCAGCTTTAACAATCCTATTTTTGCGATCTCCGTGTAGACATGATTATTCCGAAAACTAATTTTATATTGTGTACAGTTTCGATGTGCCTTACCGAAAGCCTCGTCTTCGATAAACGTAGACTTGGTGATCGTGCGTGACGTGTTTTATCGAGTCGCTTACATTCCTGTATTCCAGATTGTACGCATGGAAATAGAGAAATTAAACAGAGATTTCAACTCGAAAAGTCTTTATTTTGTCCTTCATGCGATTGGGTTAGAAGAACTGCGAAACCCAAAATTATTACTACTTCATTACCCGAGCACCGAGGTAAAATATAATCCCTTAGAAGCAAAATTAGCGATTTATTGACTGGTTGATTGATTGATTGATTGATTGTAGTGGCGGCGCTGGCCTTGAAAATTTGGTACGCAATTTTAAACTGTAATTTAAAAGCAGAATGAAAACAGATCGTTTTTAAACAGGAAATGTTCAATTATCGTCTGCTATGGAAAGCTGGTGATATATGTTAGCTATCCCGAGTCTCGAAAACATCAATAGGGGCCTACACCGTCGTAACTTAAGTACTAAGTATGTGCTGACGAAGTTGAAAATTTCATTCCATTTACAAACTATTTGATTAAATGTTTTAATTTATTTTATTTCGTTAAAGATTGTCGTTGAAATACTTTTTGTGATTTTTTAAAATCTTTTTTGGGACGCAATTGCGTAGTTTGCGTCCATGCAACGCCGCCACTAATTGATTGAATGAGGCTACTGCTGCTGCTGCTGATGATGATACTGATGCTGATAATGATGCCATTATTATAAGAATATTAATAGGCCTATATTAGGTAATGAGTTACTTTAATTGCGCCAATGTATATGTTTAACGCACAATGTATCAACCGACGGCGCACCTTAGACTAATAAGCCTGTCGTCAAGTCAACATCCAGCTTATCCGTCCACTAAGGCTCACTCACTAGGCAGCATGTGTCAACTAACCCTTATTGGGACCGGTAGACCTATCTATACCTAGGCCTATATGGCATTACCATCATTGACTACCATCCTTTTCTTGTAGTGTCTCTCTTACGCCTAAGAAAATTTAAAACTAGATTGATCAGAATAAATACACGGAAATGGAGGCTGGATCGATGATAAGAAACATAGACTACTTCAATGGAAGGCGGATCAAAGAAAATATCGTGCTTAAGTAGAAGCTGCATGGATTGACGAGAGAATGCCGTTACGATGGAAGTGGAGTCAATGAAAGAAGGCCGTGTAGACATGTAGACACTGAATTGATGAAAAGAAATATACTTAAATGGACGCTGGACTGATGAAAAGAAATATACTTAAATGGAAACTGGATCGATGAAAAGTATCATGTAGAAGCTGGATTGATAAGAGAAAGCCGTTACGATTATTATTATTACTATTATTATTATTATTAGGGTAAAGTATACCCAAATGTGAGCACCTTTACAAAAATTTAAAATTTTGAAAAATGTTTGAGTGCAACCAGCTCGTGATATGCGAAAGAGATAAATCAAATGAATGTCTATACAATTTTATATGCATTATATTTGCAAATAATTGATATTATATTTTTTTAAATGAAATAAAATGTTGCAAAAGATGCTCACATTTTGGCACTCGGATTAAATGTGAGTATACCTTGGTTAGTAATGTGAGCATACATGCTCACGCATACATTGTATTGCAGGCAGTTTCTACTAACGGTAGGCCTATAGGGTGTAATATAGTTGATTCAAAGTCGATGTTCTCGGCAAGATCACGTTCAATTGAAATTAATGCGAAACCAGAAAGACGTTCGTGTGTCATTGTCGATCGCAAATAACCTTTGATAGGCCTAATCTTCAATTTACTAAACCTTCTTTCAGCAGTGGCAGATGTAACATGAAGAGTCAAGTAAATTTTATATAGTATTGGCAAAATAGGCAGACCTGGTGCCATCTGTTTTTCAATCAAGAAAGGTAGCACCTCTTTAAGTTGTAGACCGAGTTCACTAGACAGTGACGGACGTATTTGACTTAAGCACATCTTTAAAATGTATCATATTCTACCATTGCTGCTTCAAGGTTAATATCATTTTGGGAAATTTCGCATAGACTTCAAAAAGAATCTTTATTTGCTTCATATATTTGTGATGGGTTAAGATAACAGAAATGAGCAACTGTTTTACGAAAGTCATCAAAACGTTCATCGTGTTATAAGCGTATCCAAGACAGTGGACAACATAATACATGCTAAATTAGCAAACACAACTTTACGCACTGAACATAATGGGCTACATTCTTAGTAGGTAGCCTATACCTTAATTAATAGATAGTCTACTTGTGTTTGTACGTTATAAAATAGTAATCGATATTGTACTACCATGTCAATTTCTAAGCTTGATGTACGCGGTCCGCACATTAGTCTAAACCGATAACTTAGCGTCGCATTTAAAACAAGCCCATGCGCGCACCGCCCAATAAACAGATTAACAGACTCACGCGCGCACACCCACATCAACCGATCAACAGGCCCACGCGCGCTCAGCCGCATCAACCGATCAACAAACCCACGTGTCCACACCCACATCAACCGATCAACAGATCCACGCGCGCACACCTACATCAACCGACAAATCTAACAAATTTGTACGTTCAATAGTCAAACAATCTTTATTTACGGCAATTAATCCTCAGCTACCCGCTGCAGGTTTACATATATTAATCACGATTATACAACAAACAAACGAATTTTATAATGTACCAAACATCAAACAGACCCCTAAAAACTGCACTAATTATATAGTTAGGTAATGACAGATTTTAACCAAATTTCTTAGTTACTTTGTTCTCTATTCTTTCTAGCACAGCGCTATAAAACTGTACTCCAGCCGAATGCCGTCAGTTACAATGCATTCGCGCTATCGCCAGTTCTGGCCAAAAGTTAATCACATTTATTTTTGTGCACATTCGAAATTTTCAGACGACACTTGCACCACACAAGTCGTAATACTTCCCTTATCAATTTCGCTAACTTTTCTACACGGAACTAATCGCGAATATGACCTTTTAATGAACTTTTACAGACTCGCTAACTTCCACCCTTCTAGAACTTCGACAATTTCAACACCACAAAATGGCCGCTCACGCGTCACCTACGCACTAGAAAAATAGGTGGCGCCTCAAGCGACTACATCGACAGCTTTAGCGGCGGGCCCCATTAGGCTCAGCAGCGAAAGCTCGAGGGAGACCGTTGCGCAGGGGCATTTGCGCAACAATACAATGATTGACATTTGTGAGACTGTTTGCAAATCATTAGTGTCGCTGGACCAGCCAGTGAAAAGCACGGCGCTGCCAGATATCAGTCCTCGTACGGGGGATAAGCAACTCCGCTTGCGCAGCAGCTGAATGCAACAAACAAATGAAAGTGGAGACGATGAATAGAAGGCCGTGCATGCAGAAATTGAATTAATGAAAAGAAATATATACCTCAACGGTCGCTGGATTGATGAAAAGAAATATACCTAAATGAAAGCTGGATCGGTGAAATAGATCATGTCACTGCCATATTACCGACCTTGACTTAGCCAGAAAGCTTGTTTTTTGGTCGTTAGGCATATGCATGCACTGAGTACACGCCTTAGCTTATGTACATAACGTAATGCGCCTTGCATGGCTGCCGACGTTATTTGTTCATGCTGTGTCTATAATCGTACTGCGTTGTTGTGCGTTTCAAAATAACTGAAAATCATTAAGCCTACTATTATTTATGTAAACTATCTAAGTGGCTATAGTCTATGCTCGAGAAGCGGGGGCATACCAAATCCAAGGATAACCAGCAAAACTCCGGTAACGCCAGTAACATCGATGAAGCACTACCGTACATTTGTCTGTCTGAACTCCTCCACTACCGTTCTCTGGTGGTGCCAGTTACAAGCCTAGCTAAAGGAGGAGAGCAACGCTAATCATCCAGGAAACGGCAGCGTCGCTGAAAATAGGTTCCACGCTACCTATACCATCCAACCAAATTGTCCCTCGTAGACTAAGCCTTTTGATCCGTATCTGACATTGACTGAATGTAAACGAAATTATTATTTCTCGTTTGCAACATTTTTGCGAACATTTTTTAATGTTATCATTATCAAGAATTATTTTGTTTGACCGCAATATTGCACGTAGAAATTGATAGTGTGTAGGGGACTATGTAGGCCTATGCAGAGTATGCCTATACGGGGCTTTGTAGGCCTATATAATTATGAACACTGATATAAAGAGCGCCCTACAAAAACCTCACGAAGACTCTAAACGAAGCAACCTAACACATCTAAAATTAATGTGTCTTCAAAAGTCCAGAAAATGTAAACAAAATGTCAACTGTGCTACACTCAATTCAATGTGAGATTGGGAGATTGCCTAGTCATGTATGGACCTTGGGTCATTCGTGGATTAGGCTTATGTTTAATCTGTGTCGTGCTAACTCTCATGCACACGACATATAGGATACAAGTATACTGACTTTGTATGCTTTACAATTTACATTAAATAGTTACTAGTCTAGATGTTTTCCAGTCTTAGGACGATAACGTTTTGTTTCACTGCCCTCTCATTCACTTCTAATTTCCCGCCCATTTTCCCTTCCTTCTTCACATCCCATCCCTTCACTTCCCCACCTCTTCTCCTTCTCACCCTCCCACTACCGCCCTCCCTTCGACTTCTTTCCATATCTTCCTCGTCTCCTTCTCCAGTATATCACCCTCCACCATTTTCCATCTCCTGCCCTCTCAATTCCCCTATTCCCCTCTCCATTATCTTCCCCACTCACCTTGCCGCTCGTAACTCCAGGAGTCCAGTTTCTCCTCATCTTCCACCTCTAAATACGCGACTTCCACTGACCTACCATCGCCGCTTGGCGCTATCTAGTGAATGGAGCAATAAAAATATTGTCATGAAGCGCAATTCTTTTGACAGGCGTCTTCTATTATTATATAATAATGATCATTTTGAAGATTGTTTTCTATAGATGACGCTTAACTAAAATTGGCTGCCTCGCTAAATATTACATCTATCAAAAAGAACTACAGACCACCGACGTTTTAAACAAGAAGTGGACGATGATTGAGCTTTATATATGTTTTCTAAAAGCTCAATTAAACGTAAAATTAATGTTATATAAAAATATTAAGTTTTACCTATCTAAGGTTAAATCTGGGGCTGATTCCAGGTTAGTTCCAGGTTAAATGCGCGTCAGTTGAATTTGGAGTAAGATTGAGATAGATTAATTAATTAATTGATTGATCGTCTGATAGATTAATTAATTAATCCTCTGACACTCTGGAAACCGAAATCTTAACGCGCACGCTGATGGTGTGAAGGCTGATCATACGATCATAATTATGGTCTTGAAACTAGATAGGCCTACGTTCACGCAGTTAATTGTGAAATACGGAGCTTCGATCAATAATATTGTGCCACTGACTCGAAACAACTGAGCAGCTTTGTACATGGTCTACCAGCAGTGGCCACAGGATTAAGGAACTCTGTGCAGATTTGAACTTTACAAACTGTGCAGATACCAACGTTTGTCTAACAGTTTTGAGATGGCATGTATGGGCAGCTTTGTACATGGTCTACCAGCAGTGGCCACATGATTAAGGAACTCTGTGCAGATTTGAACTTTACAAACTGTGCAGATACCAACGTTTGTCTAACAGTTTTGAGATGGCATGTATGCTATTAGAGCCTATATCATTCTATAAGTAATAGTTGCATGTAGGGCCTACTATGAAATGCATTTTCTTAGTAAACCATAGGCCTTGATCCTGCTTATTTTATACTGAGTTCATTGGCATTATTTCATGGGATCAGATAATGCAGGTCTATCTGGGAATTTTACTAGGCATCAGAGCGCCTAAGCACGCAGTCTGAAAAATTATAAGAGGTGGGGATAATCAGCCGATTTTGTGAAGAAGGTAGGCCCATATGGAAATGTTTCAAAGAGATGAATTAATCTTGGCAACAGCCTCATCACTGACTTTTGTATTTGGCTTGTAATATTATTTTTCAGAAATACTTAGCTTTTGAGCTTTGGACAGCTGTATAGATATGATCACATATGTAGCTTATGCTCCTTCATTCATTATATGGGAATTTATAACCTTCATTCAAAGATTCAATTTTATGTTTGATTAATCATAAGGAAACATTTAACCTTAATCAATGTCCATTTATCGTTTAAACTTTGGAGGCTACTTATGTAGTGTTCCAATTCTATGTGCTCCTATGCCAGTGGCAATTGTGCTAATGGTCTGCTATGGACACTTGTTCCAGTCGGCATAAGACATTATCTCGGAGTACATGTACGACATGTACTACTTGAATCTACTAGATTTATGAAGGCTCTAGGTGTATGGGTCAAGCAGTCCTGATATTATATATGAATGCATATGTATATACATATTTATGCACATACACACACACACACACATATTATGTATATGTATATATATGTATATATATATACATATATATATATATATGCCTTCATATATCGAAATCTTATTTCCCTGTTTGATGCATTAATTTCCATAGATTACTTGGCAAATTGTTTTGTAGCTAAGCATTTGAAGAGGTTGTTAAGAGTAGATTACATCACGATGGCTGCTACAGCTCAGTGTGTTGGTGATTTCTGCAGTTTAAGTTCAGCATGACTCGGGTAAGTTCTCTGCTGTCATGTAATCTTAATTGTTTTGATATCTCTCTCATATATTCATCAGGATCTGACTGCTGCCACTCACATCATGTCATCATAAATAAGTCACAGATGACAACCAGTTTTTCTGAACCACCAATTTCTACAAATCAATCAGATCTGTATTATGTACAAACGGTTTACAACAGGAAATAAACAATACTCAGCATTGTTTGAGAGAAAATATCTTTAGTACTTGTTTTTAATTGCATTTGTTTTATAAGGCATCCTTCTTCAAACGAACCTAATCATCTAGCCTAATACTAGTCAAAGGATACTGATGTTTGTTAAGCAGAAACGGCCATGCAAGGTTACAAGTTGGTTTTGTCTATGTATTTGTGTGTTTGTGTTTGTGTGTGTGTGGCAGGCTGCATTGGCAACTGGAGTTTACTGTACACTGTTTTGCTACCTGATGTAATTAATGACCTAGTTTTAAATCACAGACAAAGCGCTTTTTGTGAGATACTTATTAATCTGCCATCTTATGTGAATGAACAAGTGCCCTAACATATCATACATGCATATATACATACACGCATTCATTCATGCATACATGCACACATTCATACACACATGCATGCAAAGTTATTTTAAAGATTAGTTTCAATGTTTAAAGGAAGTGAATGACAAGAGGCCAGACACCAGTCTACCTGCGATTGCTAAGTCATTTTCTGTGAAGACAGGGACTCCTCTGTATCCACTCATCTGCTCCACTGTCGATGATTTTCAGGTGAGAAGACATCGATTAGTAGCTTCAAAGTGAAATGATACGAATTAATTTCCACGTTTGATTTCCTTCCTAACTGTTTTTTTTCATATTTTCCGTTCCATTGTGTTGTAAAATTGTTATTGCATTGAACACTTCACCTCATGCGTTCAGTCGTGCTCTGATTAACTGTTAGGAATAATTTACTGTATATATATGGGGCATATTTCAAGAGGTAATGGCATGTAAGGCATATAACTACTAATAAACTGCCTGTTTATGTTGAGGTGAGCAATAGTCTTGAGATTAGTGTGCTTTACTGTTGACTGGGAGGTCATGAGTTGAAACCCCTACAGAGTAAACACCTTTTTTGAGGTGTCTGCTTTAGCAACACCAGCTGTTAACTAGACTGTATACTCTGTAGATGGGAAGAGTCGAATTTAAATTCGGCAGCCGTGCAAGGCGCCCATTACGCTATACACATCCTTTCGTTAGATCTTTGTGATTGTGTTTAGACTCCAGCTGACAGATCTTTCAATCTAGTTATTGTCTCTTGAACTGTGTGTACAGATAAGCCAGGTATTATTACAGTTACAAAACTTTTAAAAGACAATTGAAATCCTGTTGTAGAACGAACACTGTGTTCTACACGAGAAGGTATTTCCTCAACTCACCGAGCTGTGCTTCTTGCGTAAGACGCACTTTTCGCCAATCGATCTCGGGTGGGATCGTGGTTCGAGGAGGCAGGAGAACTCTTTTGGAGCGCTCTGTCTCAACCTAGACTATGTCACGAAAATGTGCTCCATTCTTTCTGTGTCTTCTCGGAGAGCGATACGGGTCGTTCCGTGACCCAACACAGCCACAGCTCTCCTCTAGTTCCCTGCGTCCAGATGTGGAGGAGGAAGTTGATGAAAAGCAGTCGTGGCTTGACAGAAACCTTCTGGTGAGCATCACATTTGAAGACTTTCCTGCTGTAACAAGGACGTGCTGTGGATTGCATAGTACTGTAGGGTAGAGTGGAAATTTAGCATCTCTTCTGTGTTGCATGCTTCTGTCTGTGTTTTTCAATGTGGGATGGATGAACTGAAATGCCCAGATGCATCTATGCTGGTGAAGTTGGTTAACTTTGTCTTTGTCATGATGTACTTTATTAGAAAGTTTTCTTAATACGTTAAAGTAATTGTGCAATGCTGTTGCAAGCTGCTCAAGACAGATATTGTAAGCCCTTTGTGGTATACATTATCTTTTAGCATCTGTAAAATGAATCTTAGGCATTCACTCATTTTGAGGCATTCATTCATGCTTACCAACATAATGATAAATAACTGATAAGCTAACATTGTCTTTAAAGTACATTCTCTTCAAGAACTCATGCCCTAACTCATCCGATCCTCCATCTTCCAACTCTCGCCCTAAGCGACACCTGCCTTAACATCTATTCTCCCCCTCTGTGATCTGGACCTTGATCTCCCTTTATACTACCCTTTGGACAACCCCTCTGATTCGAAACAGCTGTTGCCCTGTGCTTGGTTTTGAGTGGTGATTCAGAAGTTTGAGATTAAGACTTCCTGAAACTGGTTTTGTGTCGAATGACTATAGCTGATGAATATGAAGCATCCATTCATACTTACTGACATTCTGTCTGTGATAAACATGTGATAGGCTTACATTGCCTGTTGGCCGATTGGTTAGAGCGGTTGGCCTGTAATGCTCAGTGTGCGGGTTCAACTCTCTTCCGAGGTGTCACTGTGTAGGGACCTTGAGCAAGTCCTTTCGCACTATTGCTCTGCATTACAATTGCAGTTGCACCGTCGACGCGTGTGTGCACTTTTGAGCTGATGTAAGAAGGGCAATATCAAATTTCAATTGTATTGTAGCCTTGGCTTAGTGTTGAATGATTATAGCTAATGAATCTGAAGCATTCGTTCATACTTACTAACACACTGTCTCTGATTAACAAGTGATTAGCTGACATTGTCTGAAACTCTGGCTTTGTGTTGATCTAGTTTGCCGCTTCATCTGGCTACAAATGGGTGCTGAAAGACATCAATCAGTACTGCAGCTTCACAGAACTCACCATCAGGCACGCAGTGTTCTCCACGGATGATGTATCGCCTGCATCAGCATCACAGCACTTCTCTTTCTTCTATTTCCGTCAGCCAGACCACTTGGAGTTGCTCAATCTGAAGCATCTGAGTCCAGATGAAAGAAGCAGGGAACTGGCTCTATATGAATCGGAGTCAGAGCTTGCCACTTCATGCGTTGAAGGGCTAAAATTGAACGTCATCAAGAAAGGGTTGTCTGTGCGTTACTTCAGCACGGCTGAGGAGTTAGCCACGTTTGCCCTTGATGACTGGAAGTCTGTTATCGACTTCTTATATCCTCCCATTGATAGTAAAACTATTAGTAAGTATGGGATTCTTCAATTTTTTAATGCTGCAGTTGATTCCAATACAATAGTACCATGCCTCTTTCAGCCTCGGCTGTGCTACGACGCTTTTTAAATTGTCTTATTATTATTATTATATCTTGAAAAGGGTACTATATAAATGCTCGATTATATTATATTACGTTGTTTGTACTATTTAGCATTGGCACATAACCTTGATGTTACTGATGTTATTCTAATTCTTCTTTCACTTCAACACAGACAGTGTTGAAGTGAAAAGCCAGATAAAGGCCAGAACTTGGAATACACTTGGTAATGGCTTAGCTGGATGGGACCCACCAACTTCTTGCTTTCATTCTAGCAGTTTAAAGTTCTATGAGGAAATCTATGTAGGTCTCCAGATGTTATTTCTATGGTGGAACCTCAAATACCCAGAGGCGTGTTTACAGAAAACGGGGCCTTAGGCGCAAACATTTTACGGGCCCTCCGAATTAATACACTGAGTCTGAGTGGCCCGTCTATAAATGACGTCACGCTCCTATTGGAGGCGTCATACATTTGTGATGATTTGTGACGAAGGGGAGGGAGTCGTGAGATATGTGAATTACATCAAATCATTCAATTTGAAATTAATACCTGTGCCTGGCATGTAGAGCTTTGTGCTTCTCAGACGTGCGATGCACCGTCACATCAAATATGGAAATACACAACTTTATTTTAAAATTTCACTTAATTAAAGAGTGAGCCAAGTGTTATTTTGTAACTAATGTTTTCATTCATTTTGGAGCCTCTGAGAAATCATATTGTATTTAAGGTTTTCATTCATTTGGGGGGCTGCCTGAGATGTTATTTTCTATTTAATGTTTTCATTCATTTGGGACCCCTAAGATGATATTTTTTATTTAATGTTTTCATTCATGTGATGGCCCACTGAGATGTTATTTTGTATGAAATGTTTTCATTCGTGTGTTAGCATATGAGACATTATTTTGTATTTAATGTTTTCATCATTTGGGGGCCCCTGAGATTTGGGGGCCCTACGCCCGCGCCTATAGGTAAACGCGCCACTGCAAATACCCAAGTGATGATTTTTGTGCTGACACTTGTTTCCTTGTCATGAGCCCTGAAAATGCCCCTTTGTTTCCAGTGTTTCAATTGTTAGTCGCATATAAATGGTCCTAGTTATTACCTTAATCGCAGAAGCCTTGAAATTCTCTGAGAAAATCTTTTGATGTCTTTGCAAGCAACTTACATAGCACTGCTCAATTGTTTTGGTTAATGAACTTTTTTGTTCCTCATGAATAACCCTTTTCTTTGGTTGCTGGACCTAGATTTTTAAACTCTACCTGTATCTGTCCATTCTGTTCAGTTCCTAATATTTCATTATACGTTACATTACATTCTAAACTTAGACTAGAGGTTTTCAAATTCCATCGGCTGCCTTTGTCTTAATGGATTCATTGGACAGATCGCATGAATATTAACCATATAGTTTGTGTTTGATGCCCAATTGGTTGATGTTTTCATTCAATAGACATTGTTGTAATACAAAGGACTAACACTTACATATGCAAGTGCATATTTCAAAATTTTATGACATAATCTCTTGAACGATTCCCTCTGTTCACTCTGTCCCATTGCTACCTGACATCCAAGTTCTTGCTCAAATTCTCTATTTTGCTGTGGTATTAAACAAATAATGGTAAGCATGCAGTTAGACTACAGTGTGATTGGACAATTTAGAAGACAACTTGCTCAGTTAATCATTATCCGACCAGTTAAAATATTCTGTTTGAAGCCAAGTATCCATTTTTCTGTAATTTTTTCACAGGTTTCGAGTGGTTTTCCGAGGAGACTGAACTAAACAACTTTTCCGCAGCAAGTCGGCAGTTGTTTGTACACACAAATAAGTTAGACGTCATCTTGAACAAGCTCACCGCCTTTGTCCTGAATCGGATTGTAAAGTTTAAGTCAGCAGGCATCGCTTTGACTAAGAAACCTGCTGCCAAACAGATTGTTGCTCATATCTTCAAAACTGCTTCTGAAAGAATGTTAGTGCATTGTCCTGGAACAGATGTAATTTTCTTTTGTCACACATCTGAATTTTTTAACTTTGTAACTTTGCACCCATTAGGGACCTCTGAGAGGTGTTGAGAAGATCGTTTTACTGATCAATGCATCTATTTGAAGTTGATATAATTATGAGTATTGACGCAAATTTCTAGGCTAAAAAATTAATGATGGCCTGTTGTTGGACAGTAGAGACAAAGCATGTATATCGCTCAAATAATTAATAACTTAATTAATTAGCTAAATTCGTTTGTCTGCTGAAAATGCTCTCAGCTTTGACAGATGATGAAAGTTTTCAAGTGTTGATGAAAGTTGAATGAAATTTGACCTGAGAAGACGGAAAGTTTTTTAGAACCTAGAATGAATCTCAAGAGTATTTTTCTGCCGAGGTGTGTAAAATGTAACGTAATGTAATGGAGCACTTATGCACTTATATAGCGCCACTCGAATCAAAGGCACTCACGATTCAACACATAGCTACACGGCGGAGAACAGAAGAGTCTTCTGGCACTTCCGAAAGGCAGCAGGGGAGAGCAGCTGGTGGGACTCACGTAGGCAAAGCAGTGTTACCTAAGTTGCTTTTCTGTATTGTTATTACAATTATTATTATTAGTATTATTGCTAGTAGTACTTTTGGTATTAATTTCATTACTATATTATTATTATTCCTCATCCGGCATTCTAAGCATCTAGAATAAAATTCCCCAAAATAGCAGACTTCCAGTGTTTTGTTTCCATCAGACATGATGGATTTTCAGAGACAGATGAGTCGCTGCTCCTGTTGGTTGGAAGCAGGGGATGTGGAAAGTCGTCTCTGCTTGCCACTTGGGCGGACTCCTTCCGCCACGCCTCTCCTCCGATCAAGATCTTCGAGCACTACGCTGGCTGCACCGAGAACAGCGCAAGTGCTATGGCTATGATGCGACGGTGCATCGCACGTCTGAGAAGCACAAAGCTCTACATGCCAGGCACAGGTATTAATTTCCAATTGAATGATTTCCTTGGTGATACTGACTTTATCTCAGTCTGGCTTATATCAATAAGTAAACACTTTTGAGACTGATGCTTGGGTCTATTACAGGCACTGACTTCTGCTTTGGTCTCTGGGTGCATATGGGTCCTCGCTCCCTTCCCCTTTCCCTCCCCTCGTTAGATACATCCCTCCCCTACCGCATCAAACGTATTGTCTCCTTGGAGTGGAGGTTCTGGGGTTTGTCCCCTATAAATTTTCTCTATTCTGCTTTGCCTTTTCGGAAAATTTAAATTGTTTTCCTGTCAAGGGTTTTCTCACAAATAAGCTCAACCAAAGGTCAATGTAATTCTTCAGGAAAGAGAGTGTTCTTTGGCAACTACTAATTTAATGACATCTATAATCATAGTCTTGTCTTATTCAGATAATAATGATAACAATAATGATAACAATAATGATAGGATGTATTGTATGCTTTATTGCAACATTAATTCTAATATAATGCAATTAGAGGCATGGACATCGAAATTAGTTCACAGAAAATACTGTTGTTTAACAACCTCGTTATGAAGCAGGGCTTGATCATGAAGGCGTTTAAAATGGTTTCATGTATATAACTGATAATTAATATTAGTAATTATGGCATTTATTGCAGATTACGGTTTGAATGTGGAGGATCCAGAGGAGTACAACCGAATCAGAGAGGCATTCCATGCGACAATCAGTTCAGAAGGTTGTGTTCTGGTGCTCGATAACATTGATGGACTGTCCAGGTGTGGAGACACAACTGGTCAAATGGTAAAGATAGAATTGCTTTATAAATGCCAACATATGAATCAATGAGTGACGAATGAATGAATGGTATGAGATTTATATGCCAAATGTCAATTACTTGAATTGTTATAGATCGTTAGGTTCTGATGTGTTATGTTGCTGTATAGATGCAAATGAATGATTGAGTGAATGAATGAATTAATGAAGGAATAAATTATTGACTGGTATGAAATATATATGCCATATATCAATTACTTGAACTGCATGTTGATTGCTAGGTTCTGATGTTAGGTTATTGTTTAAATGCCCATTGAATAAATGAATGAATGAATGAATGAATGATGAACAATGAATGAATGAATGATGAACAGTGAATGGATGAATGAATGATGAATGAATAAATAGTATGAGATTTACATGCCAAATGTCAATACTTGAGTTGCATGTGTTGAATGTTGGATTCTGACTTGAGTTGATGTTATCTCTTTCTGATTTTGCCTCTGCATTTTTCTGTCAACTTTGAATTCCTGTGCAACACCTCAATCTCCCAGAATGGAATCTGATTGTACTTTTAAAGCAATCGTTCATTTATGCGCCTACACAGCTTCAGAAGTGTTCAGCTTAAATTTTTGTGACATTATTAGCCTTTAATGAATTGACCTTTAGAAAGACAAAGCAACAATAGTACTAAAAACAATAAAAACAATGGTAGGTGTAATTCATATTTTCAATTTTACGTCTTTTGACTCGTCTTAAAAGTATCTATGCAGAATGAGTCATTCCTGAACATTACTCTTCTATTGTTTTCAATTGGACAATAATAGAGGACGATTATAATTAGATGAGGTTAATTTAAATTGGTATTCAGGTTAAAGATCCCAAATGTAAGTGTACTTGTAGCTAAGATTTTCTTAGGCACCACTCAAAATCGGTCATCATTGCTCTTTTATTGTTTTTAAATCAGACAATAATGATTAGGTTGATCTAAATTGGTTAAAATCCTAAAAGGCTGCCTTTATTCTTCTATTGTTTTAAATCAGACAATAATAACGACTAATTATAATTAGATGAGTTTGATTTCAATTGGTATTCAGGTTAAAGATCCAAGATGGCTGCCATTTCCTCTTCCTCCTACAGTTACCGTGATTGTCAGCTGTACAAAAGCAGACCTTGCTTACCATTCCCTGGTCAATCGCTCGGACGTTCGAATCGTCTCATTCCCAGCCGTGGATGACACCAGATCTCGCCAGGCGATGCTCATGAGGAACACTCAGCTGAATGGGAAGGTCTTGGATCGTGGAGATCGGAGATTGGTGATTGGAGGTTGTCTGGCAGATCGTCCGCTGTATCTGGCCTTGCTCGGCGGTGAGATGAGAGCGTTTGTTGCTTCTGAGAGGATGCTGAATTGTCTCAGATCCTGCAACGAAGCGCCGTCTATCTGCGATTTATGTGGTCACATCATACGTAGATGGATGGACGAATACAGCTGGGGTGCAGGTGGACAGACTAGCGCAGGTTAGAAACCCATTTGACTGGAGCCATTTCAATATTTGGTTTAACCCCAAGGTGTCTACATTTAGAGGAGTGGTTACTCATCTAATATCAGGGCACATGTTTCACTCTTAAGCATAGATGTCGTCCCAATTTAAATCTTGCTTCTGATCTAAAATATGATGTTTCAAACCTCAAAAGACATCTTTATTATTTTTCTGACGTAGTTATTCGTCAATCTTTCTTCATAGGTAAATGTTAGCAAATCATCATTTTATGTCAACAAGATATGAAAATTTCTTGATCTCGATCATTGCCCCAAAACTAGTGACATGATGTTACATAGCTACTTTCCAGTCCTGTGTATAATCGGACCTTGCTTAAACTGAACAATTAATTGAAAACACTAATTACTAAATTGAAAGTTAATTGATTGGTTGATTGATTGGTTGATTGATTGATTGATTGATTGGTCAGTCAGTTGATACATTTGGTTGGTGTCTTGTCACAGAATACAGTGGCTGGGTTCCAGACACTCTCCGGCTTATATCGACATCTCGCAATGGCCTGTTGCAGGAGGAACTTCTGGCAATTCTGTCTGAATTTGGTTTCACTGGACCGAGAAGAATCTCATCGTTCGATTGGCTGCGGTTCCGGTTGGCTGCGTCTAACGTCCTGGTCGAGACGTCTGCTGGTCTCATCCGCTTCATGCATGGCCATGTCAGAGAAGCCACGGATTTTGTGCTGTTCGGTGCGTTATAACATCGCTTTGATATTGTTGATCCTTGTTCTTTGGCAAGTATTAATTGCCAAACTGGGTTAATTTTGAATGTGGGCAAGGATTTAATCGTTGGGTGCTGCCCAGACCAGTGTCAGGACAGTGGAGATCTGATGTCTTATCCTTGAGACAAGTTGATAAGATTTTGCAAGTCAATCAATTGAATTGCAATCTATCCATTATTGTAAGATGCACATTGTAAATGTATTTTAGAGAAATATTTTTAAAAGCATATAAATGTATAATGATGACAGGGTGTTGCTCTGTGAAATGTTTTGTGGCCCTCTGGCGAAGTGGCTAATCTGGCTGGTTACACCAGACTTCAGTGCCCTCTAATGGTGTCTGGTGCTGATGCACTGTGTGGGACTTGGACGTGCTTGGTGCGTTGAGAGTCAGACTGACAGACAGACAGACAGTGAAATGTTGAATTTCAGGTTGTCTTACTCCTCTCAGCGGATACCAAAGAGTGGAAAAGACTCTCTTCAGAGACAGGGCTTCAGAAACACCAAAGTGTTGTTCCACTTCCAAACTCGTCTATCATCGGCACATAGCCAACTACTTTCTCAAGCAGCCTTATGGTGTGCGCCAAACGGATGAATTGCCATGGCAATTTAATAAGCTCCAGGACTATGAGATGCTATCCAAACTCATTTCAAATCCCAGGTAAGTCAACGAACAATAGCATAGTGGTTGGTGTCTGTTACTGTCAACCCTGGGAATTTGACTCCTTACTGTGGCTGATACTCGTTTCAAGATGATTTTGGTCTATTTGTGGCTCCTTGTGATATCAGCTATAAAACGAGTAAACTGGTCGTACAAAAGGGCGATGATGTTAATGGAATTCGTTGAATTGAGGCTGCTATATGCTGAGGCTAAGAAAATGGAGTGTCATTGGCTGGCTCGTGCGGTTAGCCTAACAGGTGCTCCTCTTGTTTCACTTGTTTGCATTAAGAATGTTTGAAGTATATGTATATATGTATATAATTATTGGATGATGGTAAAGTGGCAACATGCAAAGACGAGAAATTAACCAAAAGCAATTATTCGGGGTTGTATTAATTTAACTTTTTGTTCATTTCCGTTATTTATATAGCACTATGTTGTAATGACACATCTTGAGAGCTGCTATATAAATGCTTTGAATGAATGAATGAATGTTAAATCAGTAATCCATAGTGATAAACTGATAGCTACTTAAGAAAGTCTGTGAAACGATATCTTCAATGATTGATTGAAGACATGGTAATGTTCCAATGATTTCGTTTTGGTGATGACTTGTCAATTGTCTATGCTCTTGGTACATCTAGAAGGATTTGGTTGACATGCTGCATTGTTTATTTTGATTGTCATTTTGATTGTTGCTTTGTTAGGATATTCATGAGTATGTATGGCAAAGGTTCTAAGTCACACAGAGCCTCTGAAATTCTTGGTTATTGGAGGACTTTGATGAAAGCTGGTTTCAATGCTGGACTAATGTACAAAGATCTACTCAGCAGGATGTATTCTGAGTATGCAGCCATTAAACACACAAGTCAACTGGACCCTACAGTGAGTTTGTTACTTTAAGAAAAGCTGTTACAGAGCTGCTTCACAAGTTTCATCAGCAAATTAGCTTAATCAATACCGTTATTTAGTGAATTACGTGTTATATTGTCACCAAGTGAAGAAAATGTCTGAGGATGCGGTATAACTTTACATTTTTACACAGGTTATAAATTTTATAAATTTTGTGCCCTGGTATCAGTTGATGTTATTAATGATGGCTGGTCAGTCTTATGGACACATCTCCATGTTAAAGGTTGTCTTCAATGAGGTTTGGAGACTGTTCGTTCTCTGTCTCCGGACCCAATGCATCGAACCATCTTCCCAACTATGACGAAGCATGTGCCATCTCTGGAGATATTTAAATAGCAACTGAGTACCTGTCTTTTTAAACAGTCATATGACTGTCAATTGACCTTTTTAGACTTGTGTACAGAACTCTTTCCTTTATCCTCGGCTGTGCTATGGTGCCATTACACTTTTAAATTATTATTCATGTACATATATGATATACGCATATATATATTTGAAAGACATTTTTCTTATAAAACTTCAATATTTTTTACGGCTTGCTAAAAGTATAATATTTTACCAAACTGCTTGAATCTGGGTCATTGGAGAAAGGCTTAAGGGCATAATTTTTTGTAGCAACCACATCTTCAAAGTTGTTGTAGTTCTTACTCTATCTAGTTTTTTGTTGTTTGCTTAATGCACTTGGCAGTTCATGATTTTGATTGTGTGGCATGATGGCCAATTGTTGGTTTGAGCAGTCGGCCTATAGCGGAGAGTGCGGGTTCGATCCTTGTCCGAGTAGTCACTGTTTAGGGACCATGAGCAGGTCCATCTCACACAATTGCTCTGCAATGTAACTGCAATTGCACTCAAACCTCGTTGAGGTTTGAGTGCACTTCTGAATTTATTGTAAGAACAATGTGAAATTGCAGTTGTATTGTATTGTCAGATCTTGTGAATGCTTGTGAACCACTCTTTGTTCATTGCAGATGAAACCAAGCTGTTTCACTCAAGATTACTGCAGACTATCCATCTGCATCGGCGAGCTGCTCATCCAGTTGGGATGCAGTGTGGATGCCAGAGAAGCCCTGATGTGTGGAACTCTTCATCTCAACAAAGTACACGTGTTTCTGGCGATGCCTGCACATACGCATCCATTGGGCGCATAACTGACCTGCATTGTGGTCACTGGCTGTCAGCTAAATTATAATTTTCAATTAGCAACTATTAATTGTCAACTTTTATTTAGTACTTGTTGTGTCCAATGCAAAAAGCATCAAATGATGCATTGAAATGAAGGTTGTGATCTGGTTAATGTCCAGCTGAAGATCTGTCTCTGATCGAAGACCGGCTTAAGAGAGATGGGTCTTAACACGTTGACCGCTAGGAATGAGTAACTGTGTATACATGTCCCTTGTTGCATATATTTATATACAAGGTTCAATAGTCAAAGCGATAAGAAGAGAGCAAAATGTTAGAAATAACTGAACAGAATGTGGAGATATGAACAGATACAGGGAGTCTTGATGAAACTGCTCGGCTTCTGCTGCTAGCTGCCTAAAGAATTGAGTTTAGCTGTGTTTGATTACATAGGAGCAGACTATGAGATAACGTTACTATGTATACTAGGTGTCAGATTCGTTTTGGTGAGTACATGTTGCATGACTGTTCAAAAGGTGATCTGATTCTATTTTGTATGGTTTGTGTTTTCTGATGGTTCCAATGCATCAAATGGACTTTTTATGATGAACCCTTGGTCTTTGATGATCTCTATGTCTGATGGTCTCGCTGTTTTCGATGTTTCTTGGTCTCTAAAGGTTCTGTCTGTTTCTCATCGTTCCTGTATTTTCATAGTGTCTTGGTCTCTTGTGGTTATCTCATTGTTTCTGATGTTCTTCATGTTTCTATTGGTCTTCTGCCTTCCTATGATTGTCTTACTGTTACTGATAGTGTTTGTCTCTATGTTTAATTGTTTATGTTGGTCTCTATGGTTACTGTCGGTCTCCATGATCCTGTTGGTCTCTATGGTTTCTGTTGGTCTCTACATTTCTGTCGGTCTCTATGTTTCTGTTACTCTCTATGTTTATTTTGATATCTATGTTGTTTTAGTCTCTATGTTTCTGTTAGTCTCTGTTTCTGTTGCTCGCTATGTTTCTTTTGATCTCTATGTTTCTGTTGTTCTTTACATTTCTGTTGCTGTCTATGTTCCTGTTGGTTTCTGCATGTAGGTGATGCCTCTGAGTAAGGCTCAGCTGATTAATCTCAGTAGACTCCAGGCTTTGATTGGAAGCGTCTTTGCCAGAAGTGACGGTGGACAACCGGAAGCCGTTACATGGTACGAACAAGCGTTTGCAACCGTTGACAGTCTCTTGAACAATGTCCTCTGGGACAAACAGCGAAGGAACTTGCTAGAAACAAAGGGTAAGACAAGTGAAGTCTCTTGTTGGCGAGACAAATCCTTCACATCTTTCCATTTATGTGTCAGGCTCTTTAAAGACTGTGAATAGTTGTATACACACCACATGCTCATCTGCCTGCCTATCAACTTAGTATCTACATACTTGTCTACCTACATGTCAGAGCTTGAAATACTTATAAGGTGCTATGGTAGGTATCCAGATACATGCAGACATCTACACAATGTGAGGAAAATTAAGTGTTACTTGCATACCTATCTACCTACCTCGGATACCCATCTACCTGGAACTTTCTTCTGCTTATTAACAGCCATTAGTTGATGCTTGTACAATATAAATACAATATGATGCCATAGACTCAATTAATACCTAACTGCCTACTTACCTTTCTTCCTAGTATGCCTGCTTACCTAGAATGTGGCTTTGCTTAGAAGCCACTATCAATTGGTGCCTATGTTTTATGATTACAGTGCTACTGATTAGATTAGATGACTATTTACATACCTACCTATCTGTGTAACTACATCTATAGGCTATGATGTTTCAGATACATGTGCATCATACTTACTTACTTACAGATAAATATGTGAGATTGATTAGAGCAGGGAAACCTGTGACCACTTTATCTCCTGCCATTAAACTCTTACAGCTATATACTCTCATGCCTATAGAAATCATGTAGGGATGCTATATAAATTGATTGATTCATTGATGTAACTTTCAAAGACATATTATAACTGTGGTAATGATAATCAATAATTAGCTGCCTTTGTCTGAGTCAGTAATGTATTAAATGAGTGATTTATATTACTGCCCCTTTAGGTTGTCTTTTGATTTGCCTGGGAAATGTAAAAACTGAAGGAGCTTTTGTGGAGGCTGAGGCTTTGTTGAATTCTGCAAGAAAGTGCATGCTACAGGCAAAGAATATACTGGGCAGAGCGTTTGTGCTCTACAGGGTCGGCCTACTACAGTAAGTATGTTACTGGAGGTGATTGAATATCGTATCCTTAGATTTATATGGCGCCTCTAGCATAAGAACACTTTGTGAACACTAGGCACTTATCACATATGGAAGATTTAATTACAACATTATTACATTACATCATGTATTCTGAAATATTAAGTATTATTGTACAGCAATCTAATAGCCAATCATCAATCATGGGAAATTGTGAGTTAAGGACTTGCCTAGGTTCTCCACACAGAAGCCCTCTCAAGAATATTGATTGATTGATTGAGTCTCTAACTTTTGCCCTATATGTTGCAAGGCGAGCATTCTAAATAATTGGCTGCCATGTCTGGTAGTAGTAGTAGTATCTTCGTTTATTGAACATCTTGATGTCAAACCGCATCAGGTTACATTGGGCCATGGATGTAGTTCAGCTTAAGCATTACCTTATCACCAAGTGACTTCATTCTCTGACTTTCTTTATAGGACTCCAAAAACCCACTGTTGTCTCCGTCATCTTCAAGTAAGTGAACGTGAAGTCCTGTAATGTGTGTAATTGCAATCAGACATTTATATGGTGCCGCTAAAACAGTGGAGCGAATCAGGGTCACTTTCAACACTAGCTTATACAATGTTAAAATGACATTTTGAGCTAGACTATTACATCAATCAACTGGGTAAGGCTGTGTCCAGAACTTTGCGATTTGTCCACTGCCAACAGAAGATCTGAAAATGAGGAACTTCTCTAAATTCAAGTACGTGTTGGATGTGAGTACTTAGCAGTACTTTCGATGCGAACAACAGTGTTAGAATGACTTTCCAGTATGTGCGACTTACGTTGAGACCCAATTTTTGCAGGGTGCTACGAAAACAGTTTTACCAATCGGAGGAGTTGCTGCGATCAGCTCTGCTCACTCTCGAGTCATATCATGGCAAGTCGCACCCAACTGTTGCTGAAATTTACAGTCAACTTGGCACTCTGGCAGCTCAAACAGAAAATGTCAGAGGGTAAGAGTACTTCTGTGGTGCAATACAGTCTGGAAAACTTTCACATTTTTTATTATTTGGTAAACCTTAGAAAGAGAAAAGTTACCAGACAAAATGTATCAGAAACAATTACAATCAAATTGTATAGAGACAAAATTGCAGAAAAATATGAGAAAGAGAAATTCAAATAAATTACAATGACAAAACTCACAGACAGAAATTACAATGACAAAACTTTCAGACAGAAATTGCAGTCTTGTGGTACATGGCTATGGCCAATTGGGTAATTATTAATGATCTTGCATTGTACTTGTTTTGAGATTTCTGCTCTGTCTGGACCCTCTAGCCATCTCAGCTATTATCAGTAATACAATTAGCAACCTGTAGAACTGTCAGTGCAAGGATGAGAAGGCATGGGAGAAGACAAGCCACCTGGCATCATATGCCAAGGCTAAGAAAATGAAGTTGCTAATGGTTCATGCTGTCTCTTGTTCTTTCATAAGGGACTGCAACAATGAGGAAGATGTCTGTTTTGTAAATGCTTATTATGACTTTGTGATTCTTTGATTGTTCATGTCTGATGTTCCCTGAGTATGTTTGCAGGCTGTTTAATAAAGTACATACTTTACTTGTCTACTAAATTTTATTTATTTATTATTTATAGTACTCTGTGTTACCGAATGTGTACATAGTAAACATCTCTTGAGAGCCAACTGAATGTTTGATTAGTGAAAATGTGGCACTTTTCTTCATGTGATACTACTCAATACTACCCTTTGCGGTAAATATGCGATATTTCTGTTTTCAGATTCAACATTAGCAAAGCAGAAGAATTTTATCAGACTGCCCTCAAGTTGAACGAGGAATGTCTTGGACCATGTCATGTTGTTGTGGCAAATGATCTGTTCTTGCTTGGTAAACCCATTTCTGCCAGCCTCATTTACAGTAGCGGCTTTTTAAAATTAAAAGAAGCCTATTGTCTAAAGTATGAAAGTTAAACTGACATGCATAAAACCAGTTCTGTGTCTATTACTCATTTGGAGAGACATGATCTACAATTTAAAAAGATATTTATTTCTGGTGAAGTACAAAGACGACCAAAGGAGACACATTTTCTAACCTCACAATTTGTGTTGATACTGATATTGACCTGGGATGGATGGCAGGTTGTGTGTTGTCTCATAATACAATTAGCATTT
This sequence comes from Bimastos eiseni, assembly GCA_959347315.1. Classification (NCBI taxonomy): domain Eukaryota; kingdom Metazoa; phylum Annelida; class Clitellata; order Crassiclitellata; family Lumbricidae; genus Bimastos; species Bimastos eiseni. The sequence goes on along the minus strand of OY365808.1, from coordinate 53,889,287 downwards.
ACCCATCCAAGTGCAAGGAAGGCTGCATGTTGTTTAGCTAACTGCATTGCTAATGTCCTATTCACAACTTCAACAATGAAAGGTGTGAGGTCAGTTTGATTGCTGCAACACACTGTTTTTGGGCTTTAAAAACATTGAGTTGCAATTACAAAATTACTACATGCACGTTAAATTTCATCACCAAAAATTTTAACCATTTAAGAGTTGCAAAATGATATTGCTTTATAATGTAATGTAGCCTTTGTAGTTTTAACTCTTCAATGTTTAGGCATTCTGCTGTGGTGCAATGGGAAAAGCTCACAGAAAGAGGAAGCCCACAAGATGATAAAGAGAGCATTCGACCTGTGCACACTAAGTCTAGGTAAGCTATTGAAATTCAATCATTTTTATAATAATTACAGTGGAGAACGTAAACAGGACCATGCGTAAATGCGTGAAAAAGTACAATGCAAAGTCAATTAGTTAGCATACACTGCATTTCTTTTATTGTGTGTTAATAGCTTTTGGGGTTAGGGTTACTACTTTGCATTAAGCAGAATGGCACACAAACTGGGAATGAGTAGGAAGGAGTTTGCAGTTAGTTGCAAGTTATCACCAACATTATCCTCTACTGTTTTTGCTATTTTATATTATATAGGTTGGGGCAGTAAATTCCTGCCAGGGTATGCAAATTGTATGATACTTATCCTCCTAATGACCTTTAGTGAACTGTACCAGATTGAGATGTCTGAATTTGAGTGACCTGTCTGTGTACATAATTAATTTTAAGGATGACCTGACCCCATTAGCAGAGCTCTGAATAAGCTTAATTAAGGCTGTTTAATATTGCTGCCCCATCTGACATGCCTAGAAGCCAGCAGCATTCACACTATGGCACACAGCACTTAAGTATATTCACAACATGCATTTAAAAGTTTAGATGTACTTGGACTGCAGTGACGTATTCTCGTAGCTTCCTTCTTGTCTTCCTTTGTTACTTCCTTCAATGTCTTTGCAACATGCAGTTAAGTAACTTTAAAATTTCTGGTGACACATTTTAGGAGATGACCACTCGCTGACCAGGAAAGTACGTGCTGAGCTAGCCAGTCAGGAGATCCAGATAACTCTACAGATGCAGGCTCCCACTCTGGAAAATGCCACACTTCAACGACAGCGCATTTTGCCAAATGCAGGAAAGAGCAAAGTACACTTTAAACGGCAGATGTCACTAGTTAAACCCTTATTGAAGCAAACCCAACTGCTTCCAACCATGAGAACTTTTTCAACCAACAGAACTTTTGCAGAGGATGTATCACAGTCAAGCATCTCGGAAACTGGTGAACCATCAGAGATCGATTCTCAAGCCACCCTTCCAGACAATGTTGAATCTGCCCCACCAAGACCAGGATACGGAGAACACCTCAGTGACCACAATTCAACATCGGTTGAATTATCACAAGATTTAGACGAGCAGCCGACATGTTATACGCCAGAAAAATCAAACCGTTCCTCAGTACATACACATCGAGATTCTGCCACAATCTATCGTACATATCACGCCACAGAAGCAACGCAGAGACTCAAATCTCCAGCACAGGGCACTCGATCCAAACAAATACAAAAGTCCACGTACAGGCAGTGTATGTCAACAGCGACACTCCGGCATATTTCGTGTTTCGAGTGCAATGAAAACCGCCCCAGAAGCATCACGTCTGGTCCAGCCGTCAAGAGCCCGTTGAACTGCCAACACCAGGTTCACTACACTGACTGACATCTAGCACCTTTCTGTTGTTGTTATTTAAATGGTTAGGGTTGATGTACAAGATAATCCATGCACACGTTGTATGTTGATGCAGTGACATCTCCATTTATTCTTGTTTCAGCTTTATATAACAGACTATCCCAAGCTTTTGTACATAATATTTCATGCAGGCCTTTTTATTGTTTCATCTATATATAACATGTATCAATATTTGTAAAAGCTTTTGAATATATTTAGTCAGTAGTGTTTCTTTCTATTCTGTGTGTGCATTGTGTTGAATATTTACACCTTTTGCAAACAAACAAAATTCTGGAACTTTATTGAAATGTTTTTAAACAGCTTTCTTCACAGACGCGCTGTAGTTACACACTATATTTTTACGATTGCTGTCTCTTCGTAATTGCAGACAATAATCAGCGCAATGAACGTTTCAGAGGTAGTGGGAACGTCCATCAGGGGTAGCAAAAGAACTAACTCTCTGTGGACGGTCACACCTGCAGAGAATCGAACATGCCTTGGATGGCCAGCAGCTCTTGTTTATTCTCCTGTTCGTCCAAAGATTTCAACTGCAAGACCAAACATTTCATTCATACATATATATAATTTAAATGGCAAATCAACACAAGAACTCTGACTATCCACGACTGAAAACAAGGTGCGTCTGAATTGATGAACTTTTAAGTTCGACTAGAGTAAGCTGTGGGCACTGGAGTAGTCTGAAATTTCTTAGTTAAACGCCAGCACAATACGAACAATTCTTCCGAATATACAAGAGCATCAAAGACGGATTCAGGAGTTTCTCGTACCAGATACTTCTCGTTGATCTTTTCCCATGCTGCCTTTGCGTATTCTGAGTTTTCTTTCTTCGCCCTACCACTCGTCAGTTTCTGTGCAAGATAATTGGCCGACTGAAATATCAAAACGAGAAAAGTCAGCATTTCTCTAGACAAGTAGCCACAAATGCAACTAAAATGCCCATACCTACATTTGTGTCGCTATATCCATCACACAATTCTAATCATCATGCACTCCATTTTATATTTATACATCTTGTTTCAAAGGAGAAGAGCAACATGCACTGTACTCCAATGCATACAGTAGGATATTGTTGGAAAAACATTCGGTTGACACCAAATTTGTTTGGAAGCATTTATTGGTCCGCTTTGGACTTTTCCTGATTCAACCGCTCATATTTTTTAAATGTGAGCATCCCGATTGCATTATTAAAAAGGCAACCTAGTTTATGTTCTAATGATCTGTGACTGAAGCAAACCTACACAAACAATTTGCCACACCATCTCTAAAAAACTTGATAATTATTCATAACCAAATATCATGGACACCGGAGTAATCTGAAATTTCTTAATGAAAAGCTTATGGATGTATATAACTAATCTACTTACCAGATAAAACCCAAACAGAGCACGCATGTTGTTCGAATTCAACTTCATGGATTGGGCAAAGTATTTGCGAGCATGTTCCATGTTCTCTGTACCGCCTTGAGTGTATTTAATCTACAAATCAAAGCCAAAGCCGTTCACTGCATGTGATTCCCCGTTGGTAATCTCAGTAGAACTTTCCAAACAGCTTTGATCGCATCAATACTGATGAAAAGCTATATATACTCGGCTTCATTTCAGAAAATATTATATCGTATTGACCGAAAAATTTGCTCAATTCAACCAATGGGAGCCAAAGATAGATAAGGGGCCGTCCACATATTACGTACTCAGCGAGGGGAGGTTTCAAATTTTGGCCATTTTGCGTACGGGTGCGTATGGTGGGGGGGTCCAGAAAATATGTACGTATGCAAATATAATTGTCTAATTATGACGTCCACAATGCAGAATATGAAAATCAGAACTGTAAACCTAATCACAGATCAAATTCCTGCTTAATCAATTTTACGTAGCATTAAAACGATTTCTATTGCAAATGTTGTTAGTGTTTTAATTCTCCATAACAGTTAACAAATTTAAGCTGTCAAATATGATGATTAACAAAAATAAATAGCCTGTGGTAAAATCAATGTCCTATAGATGTTTTCAGCTATATAACCTTTGCAAAGGGGGAAGAGCTCAAATGTAAGTACGCATGGGGAAGGGGTCCACGAAATGTACGTGGTGCAACAGAGGGGTGTCCAAAAATCCGATTTTTTTGCGTACATAATATATGGATGGCCCCTAAACAACTGTAATTGACATTTTGTTCTCCTGTACAGCACCCATTCTTTCAGCCTCGGCTGTGCTATGGCGCTATATAAGTCGTCTTATTATTATTATTAACTAGTCGATCCATATTTTGATGTATGAAAACTAGTGAAGAGTACAGTTACACAGGTCACAGAGATGAAACATGTGGAATGAAACGAACTTCGGCGTATTTCTGGTGTAAGATGTGGTTGTACGGATTGGCGAGAAGCAACTCTTCCAAGCAGAAGGCTGCCTTTGAGTAGTCCATCTCATGCAAGTACAAATCACATAACTCTAGCCAAGCTTCAAAATCACTCATGTACCTAAAACACATTAAAGATTGTCTTATTAGAACTTATACATTGTTACCATCCAATTACTAAGCAGCAGTCAGCAATGCTAAGCACTAGTATATGAAGAATTTGCTTAAGGTTATTACATGGCGAGTGTCTTGGGGCAATTGTCTCTGTGTCACAAAAGTAATTCAAATATAAATAATAATATCAATAATGACAATAAAAACATGTAAACCATTAATAATAACATCACTAGCATTATTATTTTCCTCAAATCAGATAGTAATATTAATAATAATATCACCAACATCATATGTTTCCCAAAAGTAATAGAAATACAAATGGTAACATAAATATATATATATATATAAATATATCAATAATAATATCACTTGTATTGTTGTTTTCCGATGTATTTCAAATATAAACATCAATATCACCAATAATATCATTAGTAATATAACATCAGGATGTAAAACAACATTGCTTCAGTTTTCTAGAGATTTAAATAGCAATATAAAAAATTAACTGCACAAATAAATCTGCAAATGTTTTGAACACTCACTGTTGTAGATAGTGGTTCAGCTCTTCGATCGCTTTGACAATCTTGTTTTGCGCTCTGTATATTGCAACCTTGCGTTTTCTGACTAGCTGCAAGTTCAAATTTACATTCAAAGTATACAGCTGATAACAGCAAACAAACTCTTTATAATAATACAACTGTATTTTGATATTGAGCAAAGCTGAGTAAAGCTATTCTTCCAACATTCAAAAGTGCACACATGTGACAGGGTGTTGATGGTGCTGTGCAATTGTGAGTAAAGAACTTGCTCAAGGTCCCTACACAGTAATTAACTGTGAGCGTACTCTCTACATTACAAGTTAAGCGCACTAACCAATTGACCACAAATTCTATGCTGAAACATTGCTTTGAGCAAACACGTCTCACAACTAACAATTCCGCTTACAACTGAATAGCATTTTAGCTACACAGATGTTACCTTACTCAAGGAAACAGCATGCATTCCTAGCTATATATATACATATGTACTACATAAGTATGTAATCAATCAATGAAACTTAATACAGCAGTGCCCCTTCAAGATATCTACTCGAGGTACAAAACCCGGTTTTGACACACCGCAGCGCCACCTACCTATCAATAAATGTATTGTATGTATGCATATTGGTCTATATATGTGTACATGTGTATGAATTCATGCAATATAGTAGTCTTTCTTTAAAGAAACATTTTAAAGATGTTGCAATATAGCTATTTAACAGATCAAAATAGGTCCAACGAAAAACAGGTAATGTTTCTTGAACCGTCTCTAACGGATGAAGAAGAATCAGGGAGTTTCATCTACATAGATTTTCAACAATCACCTATTACTGAAACAACACTTTGTTACAACATTTCCAATATTGTTACTTACAGAATTTGTTTCTTCATCTTTCAGTACCTTATTGTAAAATTCTAAAGCTTTGTCGTAACTACAAAGTTCAATGAAAAGTAGAATTTGACAACTTCCAAAACTTTCATGCAATAAAACTTTCTAACTCTTGTCAAATTAAAATTTTTAAAATCACATTCAGAATGATTTCCTGTATACAGCAAGTCCAGATTACGTAAATCTCAGACATGGAAAGACAAGTAACGGAAAACAAAACATCTCATAATGGGTGGGACTTTAGATGATATCACAAATAGATGGGAAATTAGATGACATAACAAATAGATGGTACTTTAAAATGAAAAAACACATATATGGGACTCTAGATCACAGAAAAAATCTAAGCACACAAAAATATGCAGCGAATCCTGGAATCTTATGCAAGACAAGATGATCATGATGTTGTAAGTGACTATACAGACACCCAACCAGACAAACATGACAAAGAAACTGACACACTTACTCTCCAGACGACTCGTACATTAGGCCTTGGAGATATCTGACTCGCATGCTGTCAGGAAACTGATTGAGAAGGAGCCCAAAGCATTGCTGAAAGACAAAAGACATTAAGATAATTAAGGCAATTAACAAAAAACAAATACTTAGTTCCATCTCAATACACACATTGTAGGCATATTAATATGGCAAACTTTTGCGGTGTCGTCTTTAATCATCATTCAAATGGAAAAGATCGAAATTGACTAATTTTCTATATTTTAAGTTACCTTGTCTAAGCTGCTAAATTCTCAGAAAAACGTCTTCTAATGCAATTTGCTCTTTCATACATTGATCACAGTTGACTCATTCTGCGAGAGCCGCACAGATCCCACATGCAAGTAAAACTCGGAACTTCAACATGACATTAGTAATAATAATGCATCCGTCAGTCACCATTTAGAAGTAAAAGTGGAGAACAAGCTGCAATTTAAAGACAGGTCAACAGCTTACTTGAAAGAAAATATTTTTCAAAGATTGTTTTAGTAGATGAAAAGCTCTTTAACACCATGCGATGTGGAAATTCAAAGAAACACAAAACCTACTCATAACTATAACAAGAAAACCCACTTCAGAGGAAATTTTCTATAGAAGAGGAACAGTTCCTCAAGTTAGCTCTGAGGCAGTCAATGGTTGGGGAACTGTTAGTGACTTCATTTTCTTAGCCTCAGCATATGAGTTCAAGTGACTAATCCTCTCCCTCGCCGTCTCATCTTCCCACAGACAGTGTATAGTCGGTGTACTCATTATAGCTGAAGTTGGCAAGGGTCAAATCAAATTTCTACCCTGGTGGGAATTTTAACCCCTGACTCTCAACTGACAATCCAGCACACCAACCACTACACTATTGAGCATGACGGTCCCTATTACTAGCTCAACAGAAACTCAAAAATTCCTTTAAATCGCTGAAATAATAAAAGAGAGATAAAAAATTGGAGTATTTTCACCTATTCACTGCCAACATCTTATGTAATGTAATGTAATGGAGCACTTATATAGCGCCACTCTAATAGAGGCGCTCATGACTCAACACACAGCTAAACGGAGAACAGGAAAGTCTTCAAGCGCTTCCGGAAGGCAGCATGGGGAGAGAGAGCAGCTCCTCCGGAAGAGGAATGCTGTTCCAGCTGGTGGGACCCACACAGGTGACGCTTCTGGATTGGGCCATTGCAGAGTAAATGTGGGTAACAACAAGAAGTCCGCAGGCAGAGGAACAAAGGGAAACCCGGTGCGGAATAGAGGAGACCCTATTGCAGAGAGCCAGAAGGTAGGCGGGGCAGACCTGCGGAGGTGGTTTCGCATCAACGTAAGGGTCTTGAAACGAATACGTTGAGGTGCTGGGAGCCAGTGAAGGGATCCACAAACGAAGAAGAGATGAGACCAAATTCTGGAATTCCACCAAATTAGTCGGGCAGCCGCATTGAGGATGGACTGTAAAGGGGAAAATTTATATTCTTATGTAAATTTGTAAATAGATTATGGTGGTTTGCACTCAATACAGTTGCATATAAATTATAGAATCAAATATCAGCATAAGTCTGCCACACAACTCGAACCCTTTCTGTATATGGCATGAATCTAATTTCAACAAACCACAACAAGCTACAAACTTTGATGAACTTATCATACCTGTGCAATATCATCCCTTCCACAGTCGCAGGCAGCAATGCACACCTGCTCATACACAACCCAGACTGCAAAAACAACATTGCAAGCGCGTTTAGTTAAAGATGATAGTAGACTATAAGGACAATTCTTGTTGCATTATACACTAATTAGACCCAAAAAAGTTAATTTGCACAACAAAACAGCATATTTGTAAGCAGTTAAGTACATAGTGTACTATTGTTTTGGTAACAATAGCACTGGTCAGAGTTAATGACAAAGTGCACATCTCTGTTTGCATGTGTTCCTGCAGATAAATGGACATAATTTTCCAGACAAAGACTCAGGCTAGGATATAAACTCCACAAAATAATGGATGATATCTAATAACGTTCATCAGAGTATTTAAGGTGTATGTCTGTAAAATAATACATTATATTCAACAGCATCAAACAGAATATTTGTCCCATTTTTTTAAATTTTTAACCTTTATTTATGCAAGAATTATTTTCATTAATCCAACTTCTATCCAGGCAATTTCTTATTCAATTTTATAAAACATAATCAAGAATTGCAATGGGCTAACAAGTTAGGACGCTAAAATAGTAAATAAACGGATTTTGTTCCATTTCGCTGATTGTTCCATCTCACTGACCATTCATTTATTGTAAATTAACTTTTTAGAAGTGAGCTACATTAATAAGACTTAAGCTAAGACCAAAACGACATTAGCAAGTCTTTATCTATCTAATAAATGACACTAACAAGTCTGAACCTTAGATCAAAATGACAACAAGATGTCTCAAGTCTATCTATTCATAACTACATCAACAAGCTGACAACAACGAAAAACTGTGCAAGTAACGTTCATCAATGATTAAATACAGATATACGTTAATTGATCAGAGGGGGGATTATGTTCGAGGGATTATAAACTATGCAAAATTGGGGGATTATGTCCAGGGGTCTTGTCTGGGGGTATTCTGTGCTACAAAAATTCTTGCAAGCATGCATGAATCAAAGTACAATCATATGTATATATGTACCTATGTATGTTTATATGCATCTATGGGTGCTTTCATGCATGTATACTATATATATATATATATATATATATATATATATATATATATATTAGATATTAGATAGATAGATGCAAGCATGCTATAGACTCAATCTATCCACAAATAATACAATTCAGCATCAAAATTTATACAGTTTGCTGACCCTCGTTTCCGAGTTTGTAGTTGAAGTCGCAGAGAACATTTTCCCAAAGTTCCACGACTTCATCGCTGCATCGTTTTTGCTCTTCTCGAATCTTCTTCAGGCGCTCTTTCGCCTCTAATGAGAAGCAAAACAACCTGACCTTAATTATCTAGATCAGTATCACCACACACCACTTTGGCTTCAGGTTTAAATGTTATCAACCAAATTACTAGTTTGAAAATGCAAACATGCGATTTTATTATTACTATGATTATTACAGCAGTTTTATATGGGGACCGTTCGATAGTCCGAAGGTTCAATAATCCGAAGGTTTGACAGTCCTAAGAGTAGTGTAAGCTCGAGAGTGCCTAGGGTTCGATAGTCCGAAGGTTCGATAATTCGAAAATCTTCAGACTAGAAAATTTTCTTCGGATTATCGAACCTTCGGATAGAACCTTCAGACTATCGAACCTTCAGACTATCAAACCTTTGGACTATTGATACAGAACCGTTTTATATAGCACCCCTTCAAGGCCATCTACTTAGAAGCGCTCCCAGCCCAACCACGGCCTTAGAATCAGAAGTAACCACCCCTTTTACTGTCTAGGACACTGTAGGTAATGGTCGTTTTCTACCTCACTGCTCGTTAGTAGAAGCTGGTATAAAAATGTGAAGTCCTTACAGAATACAAAATTGATACAGTAAATTATACGCATTTAAACAATGCGCTGTTTTACATTCTGTTAGAAATCCAAACATGATATACTTTCCCTGCATTTTGCCAGTACTGTGGCTTAATCATAAGTCAACGACGATGAAGGTCATCAAAACTGGAAAGTACTATGAATAGACATATGTTTAACAACTGATTTACATAAGACGCCGACCGATGTGCCCTAACACCAAAAGACATATATAATACCACTACAGTACCAATAGTTACGCTGTTTACAGTTTTATGCTTTAACAATCATGTCCTCTTTAATTCCCCATAATTCAAATTACAAAATTGTTTTATATAATTGAATATTGCATCTCGTTCCTATAGTGGACTTTACCTTGCCAACTTGTGCACGTCGCCATTGTTGATTTGTTACAGAGCGTTTTTTGCATGCCTGAATAGCAACCTAGTATAAATTGTATAATGGATGCGGTGAGAAAATTGACAAAATCTGTCTCAAGAATTCAGACGATTTCGAAACATTAGAAACAGTAGAGAATGAATTTGCGTGTGATCAAAGTTATTGTAAAATAATATTTGTCAGTTAGTTGATAGATTCGACCAAATTATCATTACTTTTTCGAGAAATTCAAGCCTCAGAAATCTTACATGACTTCTTTATGGTGTATAATATTAGTTATTCCTAATTTATTTATTTAAAATAAATGGACTCAGTTATATTCTAAATGCTTTCCACAGATCGTTTAAGAAGAGTTACGATTCGATTTTAGCTAGATCATGATCAACGACATCTTGATGTGAACCGAAGAGGCTCTCGTTTTATAAGAAGACCTCTTCTGAAACAGTATATTGAAGAAACCGAGTTTTACCTCTTCTGAAACATTATATCGCAGAAACCGAGTTTAGGATAGTGATGTACTCGTTTTATTATATCTATGTATATATAGCTCTTTTTTCTCCATAGATATAGGTTCATTAATCACTAAATCTATAGTTTGCTGAGATTCAACTAGGCCTACTTCAGTCAACTAGAGCAACAAAAATAAATAAGTATTGCAGGTAGCATTCGGTTGATTGCCCATATCCATGGAACCTATTTTAATATACGGGAACTGGTTCTGGATCCAGGATCAGTTTTCAATTTGGTTTCTGTAATGGCAATGACTCTGACTAAGCTTTACTCTCTGCCATCATGCTACATTGAACCCATATTCCCCTATGAGAATTCTCCCAAGAATTTCGGTCCCATCAAATGCTTATGGCATATAGGCAGAGAAACTTCTTATTCACCAAAATCAGATTCACTTAATATCCATTTCACCCAACAGTAGGCATAATCCAACAGCTGTTGGTACACCTTATAACGGACTTCAGAAGAATGGAGGACCGAGTTAGACTAGATGACCTGGAATCACAAGGATAGCAAATAGAGCTCAATATTGTTTGACTTCAAAATACTATCCAGAATCATACTAGCAAATAACAAGCCATGACATTCATTTATCGTCTACATTGAAGTTAAATACCAAATAAAACTTTGTTCCTTGAAATATACTCCAGAGCACACTCAGGCAGGCAAAGTGCGCTTTTAAAAGTACAGAAGCTACAAAGTTTGTTGCCATGGACTGGGTAAAGCTGGACAACATCTAAAGAATTGATTCATATTTCTAATTTTATGTTACATTCTGTATTAATTCACATACAATGACATTGTTGGTTTTGGTAATTAGGCTGTTGCACGTGCCTTAAAGACTGCAGTTAAACTGTGTGTTACAAATACATTTTAATAGCAAAATAGCTTACATCATACCACACACTGTATATTATTTGTAAATTATTTGTTTGTTTAATTGATTATGTTCTGATCAATAAAATCCTTGAATCAATAAAAATCCTTGAAAACACACTGTATATGCTGTGTATTGGACATCTTCTTCTACAGCATGCAGTGTACACATTTCTATTTAAAATATTTGGCTGTATACTCTGCATATGTTTCAGTAAAAAACTCTACAAAACAGCTGCTATGGAATGGATCATAAAGCAAAGCAATGATATCAAAAGCCTGTGTGTAGTCAAATGAACAATTTTAAAAATAAATATTTCTTTAACGATAACATTTCCCAAACAAAACATAAGGTTATATAACAAAATGAGACAATGACTTTTTAACTAGATCTAGACCGAATAGAAATGACTACATTTTGGAATACAAAAAAACACAACTGAACTGTGTCTGCTATTTTCGACATGCTTTGACCAAATGTAAACAAATAGTAATTCTGCGTGGGATGGAGCTCACAAGGTTCTGAAAAATATTATATTTAAAATACTTTCACAAAAGTAATATGAAGTAGTTCCCATTTCCAATTTATTTACATTACTTCCACACATGTCATAGTGTGCGTTTCAATTTCCAAATATCACTGATTTGGTGCAGTTGGTCACAGCTAGTGCCCTGTACTTGGCTTTCAATTGGCGCTTCAGAAGTTTGGAGGTCATAATTACAATAACTTCATGAGAGCATTCCACTTGTAAAAAGAATACAGTTAAAGGTTGGCAATGCCACATTATTTCATAAACCATCACCAATAGTAAACAGCAAATACTTTGTAAATGGTTCAGTGATTATACGAAACCATGGCAACACGTAATTCTAACATTACCAACAATAATGAAATACTTTTGAGGAAATCTAATTTCAAATGCAGTAAAATGGTTAAGTTTCTCACCGGTAATTGTGAATGCTTTGAATATAAAAAATGCACACACCATCTGTACAGTTCAGGTTATACCAAAGTCATATCACAAAGATATCACAGAACATAACCAACATTTGTACTCTTAAAGAGACATAATAACATCAAAGCTCAATTTAATGTGCTTTAACATTACACAAATTCTGGATTTTGACTGGATCCAAATTTAATTTGTGTATATAAACTAACTTATTATAATTTTATCCTGTTATAAGATGTTTCTTGAAAGAATATGGAAACACTAAATTGACAAGTATATAAGAGGATTATCAATAGGGAGAAATAAATAAACCTCTGAGGGGTTCAAACTTCAGGCACATATGTATAGACGTGGATTGCATGCAGGTTGTATATAAATGTGGTACATCCTGATATGTCTTCCCGAAACACCGTTATAACAAGCTCTCTGTGTAATTTCTTTGGCAGGCCAGTCTTGGCTCTAAATGCACTGGAGACCATGAAAGTACATAAAACTGGGAAAAAGCAGTCCTGTAACAATCACGAGTACATTCTCACAGAGGAAACGTGCAAGTTTAAGAGCTTGCAGTAACAATCGATTCCCGAATGGGCATATAGCCTTCACACATAGGCCGAAAGATAGCACATATAGGCCCATAAGTGGAACATTTTAATCCATAACTTTAAAATATACAAAATAGCTGATGGGGATCACAAACAAAATTTCCATTTTATGTAACAAATTCAATTGAGCAAAAAATTACTTGCAATCTCCTATCTCATCTTAAAGCTAGACAAAACAAATTATGCAAAGGTGATGTAATGAAATCGATGGAATGAAAACCATCCAATTAACGTTTGCTCTTGTGGCCCTGTAATGTAAATGCAATCCTAAATTTCTAAGCGCCACACAAATGTAGGGCCTGGTCAGAAACTGGGGAGGTCAAGCCTAGGGTTGTTCTACTTCCACTTGAAGCTCAAAATGAACAGAAGCAATCTAGGAACTCTGATCACTCATTTCTAACACCCTGTAGGCCCCACTTTCTTACAAAGCCCATTCTTAATTTACCTAATGACTAATCCTTGTAGAGTACATACTGGAGTTTTGCGAATTTTGACAAAATACAGATGAGCACACAAATCCCAAAATTAGTTCTCCAATAGATTGCAACATCTTTAACGCTATAATGACCAGAGCATAGTAAACTGTATGGAAAATCAATATTACTGGTCGTTAAAGGGTAAAAATAAATTGACTGCGAAGTAGTGCTTGGTCTGGTCTACACGTTTCGTAATTATAATCTCTAAATTTCTAAAGCACCGCTCTAAAGCTAAGCACAGGGCACCAGCCTATACATGTCAAGTCAGAGGGGTTGTTCGAAGATATCAAATGGGCATTCAAAGTCTGGTGACAGACAGATCAGTAAGAGGATGCAAAGGAGCCACTACCATGGCTTCCTTTAACTTAAGCCAAACTGGAAAGAGTGTTTTGTTGTGAAGAAGGTCCAGTGTACAATTAACATCAAACTCTATTTGACTTTATAGCACACAGTAGTATACTCAGTGACAGATTAACACTTCTGCGTATCCATCGAAACGCCATAATACCAGAAGTAAAGGCTGCAATGACATAATCTTTGTCTTCCTTAGACATTGCTTAGAAATCAACCAATAGGACTTTTTTCAAGTTCCTGTACTTCAATAAAACACAAAACATGGCAAAAACCTTCTGCATAAATGTACCATAAAAATAATATTCAAAAACAGTTTGGAATATTGCAAAACTATACAATTTTGCACCTCTCCTGAATCATTGCTCCTTGAAACTCAATTGGTATAACTAGTTTCAAGATAGAAAAGGCAAGAAGAGCCGACCAGAAAATTAATTAATAGTTAATAGCGAATCACTGCTTCAAACTAAAAATCCCATCACTCTGAATACTACAAGCCATTATGTATTATTATTAAATATTATAATGCATGCCACATTTTTACAAAATATCTGCATACAAACAAAAGTCGGTGACAAAGTCATACTCCATTGTAATTACAAGCGAACTGATCATCTCAAAAATACATAATTTATTGCATACAGGCTCCACCGTTATCGCTCCAGTTGTAAGTATTCCTGCACTGCCATAGGAACCGGAAGTTTAACGACCTTGTTCGGCAGGAACGAGGCACCCAACCGTGATCGAATCGCGTATCGACACAACTCCTTTAAGGGTCTTGCATTCATACAGTAGTAACTAAGTGTCTCCTGCAGCTTATTGTCGGACGCAACCTGATTCGGCAGCTGGCCGTCGGCATCCCTCAGGTCGAACTGTCCCATCGCCTTCAGCAGCAATTCCATCACTCCGTCCTCCTCTCTGCCGCCCGCAGTACCTGCCAACAATCGAGCCACGTGGTTCAACGGAAGCTGGTCGTTGAGGTCCACAGTGTCTGGAGTGGCGTTGTACTGGAGAAGGATCTTGACGGCCTCGAGGTTAGACTTCTTTGCGGCCCAGCTGAGTGGAGTCTCGCGGTTGAAGTCGCAGAGGTTGACATCCGCACCGTGACTCAACAGGACAACCATCGACCTGACACAGTTCTTGAAGGCCGCCCAGTGCAGCGGAGTGTCGCCGTTGGTATCAACTATGTCGAGTTCGGCACCACTCTCGATCAGCAGTTCCAGGCAGTCGACGTCGCGCTCGGCCGCATAGTGGAGAGCGCTTCGACCGTATCCATCAATGGCATTCACCTGGAAAAAGAATAGAAATCAGGATTATCATAACAAAACCAGTCCATTTTTAAGGTGAGTATGTCCAATCAAGGCATTTACATATTGGTAGATAGTTGCTAATCCTTGAATTGTAAACTTTAGTCCCCCTCCCCCCCCCCCCACATCTCTAATTGCCCATTTCAAATCTCTTCTTTCCTACCTCTCCCATTGTCTCCCCTCCCATTCCTGTCCGCCTTGCTCTTCCTCTGCCTCCCCTTTCTCATCCACTCCCTTCCTGCTGTCATATTCTTTTTTGGTGGTGGAACCTTTTTTATTTTACAGATATCTTGTACAAAGCTAAACATATTCTGTTGTAGATACAAACACTTGAGAACACAGACAATCACAGGTTCAGACCTAGATTACACTAATAATAATAACAATAGCACAAATTTCGATGACAATGGCATGAATTTCATATAAGGCAATACACAGATGTTATGCAAAACTCTTCCATTTGCTAACACGGAAACCATTGTTTTCACCTCACGAAACCCAAGGGTTCCGCGGAACATAGTTTGGGAAATGCTGATCTATAGCGTCGAGTCAAGGAAACACACACAGAAACCTTTTTTGAGGAGAAGACTCGAACCCACTTTACAAGACGATCGCTCGGTTTATACCATACTGGACAATGGTGGAATCTTACCTCTCTTGTCAATAGTAAAACATTCACACCTACCAAAGCATTTCTCTGCAGCAAAATGGCCGCAATTTCTGCATCGCCGACCATGCACGCACAGTGCAGAGGAAGCAGGGTGCCGTGAACTCGATTGACGTCTGCTCCCTGGTCAAGCAGGTCGTCCACTTCGTCAGATTCATCATCCGGTGTCTGCCAGTCACAGATGGCACGGATCAGACGATCGGAGAGGTCGTAGGAATGCTGTTCGTTCTCCAGGATGTACCACATTTATATACAACCTGCATGCAATCCACGTCTATACATATTATGTGCCTGAAGTTTGAACCCCTCAGAGGTTTATTTATTTCTCCCTATCGATAATACTCTTATATACTTGTCCATTTAGTGTTTTCATGTTCTTTCTGTGGGAGGTAGTCAATAAAAATGATGGTTATGGCCAGTGCTTTTTTCTAGAAAAAAAGTGCCGGAACGCATCTGTGTTGTTGAAATAAATGACGCAAAATAGCTACCAAATAGAAACAAATATTATAGGACACAATGATCACAATCTATATGTCTGCAATTACTTATCAATTTTAGAATTTCACAAATCTAAATTGTAAAGTTTTATATCAAAATCCAGAGTTTTGCACAACTACAATTTTTATTTTTAGTAATTGAAATAGGCGGCCGAACACGCCAGAAAAAAAGCACTGGTTAAGGATATGCACTGGCTTCCCATCACTGTGTGTATCCACTACAAGATCGTCTTTCAAATTCCAAAGCCCAGCTAGGTGGTGCCTAAGATATCTCTCTGTGAAAGCCGTTATCTGCAACTTCGTCTCGTTCCTCGCTCTCTGCTGATTGCCTTGCTCTATTTGTTCCTAGGACAAGGACCGCATTGGCCCAACACCGGACATTTATTGTTGTTGGCTCATCCAACTGGAATGCCCTAGCTCCTTCACTGATGGCTAATCTAATGGCTAGCATGAATAATTACCATACAAATATACTGATTGAGATTGTCTATTAAGTACTAAACCTATTCAGTGCAGGAGCATAGAATGATACACATTATCAAAAGCGACAGACCAGTCAAGACTTTTCATTAGTGAGACAAATGCCAACATTTCCAAATAGCAATGGCAACAAATAGTTGGAAAGTATTACAAACCTTGTTGTGTCCAGATAATGGACAGTCCTGTCCATTTTCAGGACTGTTCCAGCCATTCTGCCAAGCATACATACACACACACACACACACACACACAAGCACCAATATTATAAACACATGTGCACGGGTAATATGCTGATTTGCTGATCGTAGCAGGTAAAATGCTGATCGGAAATTGCGGATTGGTCATGCTGATTGGTGGGTAAAATGCTGATTCGCCGATTGCTGATTGTCATTTTTATAAACAACAATTCAAAGAACCTATTGAACAACTTTTATTATTATTTATTTAAACCAGGGGTCCCCAAAGTGCGGGCAGCAGGCCACATGCGGCCCTCAAGCAGACCTAATTCAGCCCCCAGTCGAATTATCGAATTTTTAAAAATAAATAAACTTACGTATTTTTATTTTAATATTCATTTTAGCAGCATCTAACATTTTGGCAGTTCGATGGTTAAGCTGAGGTGCAACACTAGGCCCTGTATGGGTGTGGAAAGTTTACTATGCCTAGGACTACTCTAGTGGACAGTGTGAAATCGTCTGTAAGAAAGCTAACCTTACAGCAAAAACAACAGAAGGACGGAAATTCAGCTAATTTCCCATCTTGTACAGAGATATCAAATAAAAACGGGCATGTTCTTGAACGTTTGCGTTCTGAAAAATATTTCAGATCATTGGCAGCCTGTTATCTGAATTTGCATGACGTTTTTTTGACTTCAGATTGCACTAACAGTCATTTGTCATTTTGCAGAATCCGTTTACTTGTGAGCCAATGATTGTGCCAATTGCTTTGCAATTAGAACTGATTGACTTGCAGGAAAGTTCAGAGGAGCGAACTTCATTTCATGCACTAAATTTGATGGAATTTTATCAAAGCCTATCGGTTTCGGCTTTTCCGACTATTTGACAACATGCTCATCATGCCGTGTCCCTTTTTGTGACTTTGCAACAACAAGTCTTGAACCTCGATTTGGTAATACAATTGCTGAGAAATCTCAACTTCCCAAATCAGATTAAGTGAATTTCATTTTGACACAAATTCTAAGTTAAATTCTAAAAACATTCACTTTTAACTTTATTACAAATGGATTGACAAATAACATTTTAGGTTAGAATAAAATGAATAAATAAATTAAATTAATATTTAATGAGTTATGAAATTCTTACACATTTTTAGTTCAAAATGCATTACTTCATTACTGTTTACTTAACTTTATTATATGCCTATAAGTAAGCCTTATACTTATAGGCCAATTACAAGCTATAATTATAATTAAACTAAGCCTGAAAATGAAAAGACTTAGCGACTTCGGCACTCACATGGTATCCCTGTGACCTGCAAGCTCTCACAGTATCACTAAAGTGGCCCTCTGTATCGAAAACTTTGGGGACCTCTGATTTAAACCAATATTGAAGACAACAAAGTTCTGATTAACGTTGACTAATACAATAGCAGGCCTATGATGATCAGTGCTGCCTAAACAGTGCTGTCTGTTTGTTGATTTTAACTATATTGAAGATAACAAAGCTCTAATTAACTTCTGTCTGTCGTTATTTAAACCAATAAGGCTTACAGGCTTCATAAACACTGTTTGTTAATTTTATCAATCAGCATTTTACCAATCAGCATTTTACCATTCACCTTGCTGATTGTCTGCTTGGTAAAATGCTGACAAATCAGCAAGTTCTGATCAGCACTTTATCTGTGCCCTTACATTTATATGTGCACTTAAACGGCGAACAATGCGCACATCCATGAATACACGTTAAAATAATCATAACTAACAAACCTACAGAGCCGTTAAGAAAAACCTTTTAAAAGCTACATACAATCAACCCGAATCATCGAAACCCGAATCCTCTGAAAAGGCCAAAGAGCCCGATTCCCCAAAACAGCAATGCACTATTGAAAACCGCTGATCTGTCTCAAAACAGCGCAATTCATTCATCAATCCAGCTTCTGCTTGAATTATTTTCATCGATTCAGCTTCCATTTAAGCAGAATCCTTTTCGTCAATCCAGATTCTTTTCGGGGATATGGCGGAAATCAGTTTGGGGGATTCGGGTTTCGGCGATTCGCAACGCACCCAAAAAAGGGTGCACTACGTAAGACATTCACAGGAATGTAGCTCCATTGTAAGACTTATCAGCCAAAGCGCGTTATAGATTTTCATTAATATTGTATGCCCGATGGTCAGTATACCATCCGAGTTGCATAAATTCCGGTTTGCATGCTACACAACATCAACTCTTTGTGAACGCAATCAGTACTCAATAAAGAACGGCGCATGAGTGCCGTGTTTTACACTCGCATTATTTGAGAGTAACTTTTAAAACATCATCCCCAACCTGGAATGTTATTTAACGAACCGGATACGCTTGTTTACAAAATGTAAACATAGTCTGAACCCTCAGCGGCTAAATTCTCAGTCACAAACCAGCGAATGAGTCTGTCAGAAACCAAGCCCTCTGAGAAAAAAGATAAATTAAATATATACAACTTTGTAAGCTTTCATTTTTTCCCGTTAAACGTAGGCCTACATTGCACAACATGATACATACTAAATGAATAAATACAACTTTACGAACTGAACATAATAGGCTACAGTCACGACAAGTCAGCTATTTATCGGCTTAATAATATAAAAAAAATGGAGAAAAGGGGTGTTGAGAGCAAATTTATTAATACTGCAGAAGTAAATTTTTATAGACTGTGTAGTCGACAAACATAGTATTAAGAACCTTGGGGATTTGAACTAGGGCTATCTCGGATTAATAATAATAATATTAATAATGGAGACAAAAACCTATAACAATAATAATAATAATAATAATAATAATAATAATAATAATAATAATAAGCGAACTCCAGGCATGCATCCTACCAACAGAGTCTGCTGAGGAACAATATGAACTTGCAAGTTCAGCACTCAACGCTTGGAAGACCCTGACAGATGCAGAACCACCAACAGGATCAGCGAGTCATCGCCAGAAAGAATGGGACCTCCGATTCACGGACAAGGCATCGAGAAGTCTGCTGGAGTTCAATAACAATCCATGTGACCGTGCTCGCCTGCTGGCCTCACGAGCACCTCATTCTGGAGACTGGATGCTAGCGCCCTCTGTGACTGCCCTAGGCCTGCGCCTCTCAAACGAGGATGTACGAATGGCAGCCGGGTTGAGGCTAGGAACGACGCTCTGCGAGCCACATTTGTGTCACCAATGTCAAGAGAGCGTCGACCCAAAAGGTCTCCATGGACTAATTTGTAGAAGAGGCAGCGGAAAACATCAACGACATAGCATGTTGAACGATGTCATCTGGAGAGCTCTTGGCAGAGCGAAGATTCCAGCGCAAATTGAACCTCTCGGCTTGGTAAGAGAAGATGGAAAGCGACCGGACGGCGTCACGCTCATTCCTTGGACACGTGGTCGATGTCTGGCATGGGATGTGGCAGTGCCCGACACCTACGCCAAGTCACATCTTGCCGACACATGTATCAGAGCTGGCGAAGCAGCCTAACGCGCAGCTAAGACAAAGAGGATCAAGTATTCCACCATAACCAACACCCACGACTTCGTAGCCCTCTCCTTGGAATCCTGCGGCGCTTGGAGCAGTGAAGGACTGCAGTTCATCTCAGAGTTGGGTAGTCGAACGAGTGCTGCAACCCACGATCCAATGGAGACGTCATTTCTGTTCCAACGTATCTCGGTTGTTCTTCAGCGTGGGAACGCCGCCTACCTCTTCGGGACATTGTCACCACTCACTTAGCTCGCCCACATGGGCGATAACAGCATAATATAATAATAATAATAATAATAATAATAATAATAATAATAATAATAATAATAATAATAATAACAATATAATCTACAATAATAATAATAATAATGATAATAATAATAAAAATAATAATAATAATAATAATAATAATAATAATATAATAATAATAATAATAATGTTAATATTAAAATCTATTATTATTATTATTAATAATAATAATAATAAAAATATAATCGACAATTATAATAATAATAATAATAATAATAATAATAATAATAATAATAATAATAATGATAATGATAATAATAATAATAATAATAATAATAATAATAATAATAATAATAATAATAATAATAATAATAATAATAATAATAATCGCTATAGAAACCTTCGGTCCCCTCAATAGTGAGGGCCTCGCCTTTCTGTCTGAGACTGGACGCCGACTTTCGACAACTACCGGTGACACCCGAGAGACAAACTTCCTTTTCCAGAACTTGTCGGCATTGATCCAACGTTTCGATGCGGTGGCTTTTCAGGGCACCATGTCAAGATTACAGTCCACTGACAAGCGGCGACCCAGATAGCATGATGACAGATCCGTTGGCAATGCCAATGATGAATAATAATAATGATAATAACAATAATAATAAGATTATAACTAGGTTATAATTATAATGAGATTATAGATTATAATTAGATTATAACTCGATAATAATAATAGTAATAATAATAATAATAATAATAATAATTATAATAATAGTAATAATAAAAGCAGGAATCAAAGAATCTGGGATTGCTATTGAACCGCAGCAAATGCGAAATCGCGTGTCACAACACCCAGATGCCGAACAATGACCCTGCGTTCCAAGAGTTCACGAGCATAGCCCTCGAGGACATGACCTTGTTGGGTGCACCTCTAATTTCAGGTCCAGCTGTGAACATGGTCGTTAATTCAAAGGCCAATGACCTCGAGAGGGCAATCGGAAGATTGTCCTTGCTTTATACACATGACGCTCTGGTTCTGCTGAGAAACAGTCTAAGTGTACCGAAGCTCTTGTACAGTCCGCGCACAGCCGTCTGCGCTGATTGCCCGGGCTTGGCTCGGTTTGATCAACTGCTGAGAGAAGGACTGTCAACCATTTTAAATGTGGACCTTGACGATGACCGCTGGCTCCAGGCTTCTTTGCCGGTGAGAGATGGTGGTCTGGGAGTTCGTTGTGCATCTACGCTGGCACTTTCTGCCTTTCTGGCTTCTGCTGCTAGTACAAGCGAACTCCAGGCATGTATCCTACCAACAGAGTCTGCTGAGGAACAATATGAACTTGCGAGTTCAGCACTCAACGCTTGGAAGACCCTGACAGATGCAGAACCACCAACAGGAGCAGCAAGTTATCGCCAGAAAGAATGGGACCTCCGATTCACAGACAAGGCATGGAAAGGTCTGCTGGATTCCAATAACAATCCATGCGACCGTGCTCGCCTGCTGGCCTCACGAGCACCTCATTCTGAAGACTGGATGCTAGCGCCCCCTGTGACTGCCCTAGGCCTGCGCCTCTCAAACGAGGATGTACGACTGGCAGCCGGGTTGAGGCTAGGAACGACGCTCTGCGAGCCACATTTGTGTCACCAATGTCAAGAGAGCGTCGACGCAAAAGGGCTCCATGGACTAATTTGTAAAAGAGGCAGCGGAAAACATCAACGACACAGCATGTTGAACGATGAGCAGTGAAGGACTGGAGTTCATCTCAGAGTTGGGTAGTCGAACGAGTGCTGCAACCCACGATCCAATGGAGACGTCATTTCTGTTCCAACGTATCTCAGTTGTTCTTCAGCGTGGGAACGCAGTCTGCCTCTTCGGGACATTGCCAACACTCCATTAGCTCATAATAATAGTAATAATAATAATAAAAATACTACTACTAATAATAATAATAACAATAATAATAATAATAATAATAATAATAACAATAATAATAATAGTAATAATAATAATAATAATAATAATAATAATAATAATAATAATAATAATATAAAAAAGGCGACCATCATTCTAGGTTATACTACAAATTCGCAAATAATAATATGAAACATAGAGAGCTATCTTTTTTGGTTTAAATATGACGCAAAGTTACAATGTTCCCTTGACCAGTTATCGTTTATTTTATAACCTCATTGCTTGGGACCTACATAAAAATGAATTGACTAAGGATTGACGAGGATTTTAATGCTAAGCAAAATTCTAAATGGCGACATCAGGCAATAATTGATAAAGCCAAGATTCTGACTTGTCACTGTAAGATATCGTTGATGTAGTCCATTATTAGAAATGCGGTATATAACTGTACACGTGGGATCCTCCCCTCCCCCAACTGCTGATTGGCTGCCCCGTTTGAAGAAGGCGCTAAAACGGCAGAGGCTTGCGACAGGAACGGACCCATCTGGCGACTTCGTCTCTGGAAACTCCAGGTAAGGAACTAAATTTTACTTATCAAGGGAAATTCGAAGGGCTGTGTAATGGTTTGCGTTCACTTTTCCTCGGTTTACACGTGTCTTGCTTGGCTGATAGAATTATGTCGGAGCGCCGAGTTCTATCCTCTGGTTAGTTTCTGAGGGGCTTGGAATTACCGCCCTGTTTTCCACTTAGGCGGCGACATGGGTCGGAAGCGCCGCTGATTTTGAGCGGCGCTCTAAAAATGTTCATTTTCGATTAGTCTACAAGTAGGGAAACAAAACGTTAACCCCAGTCTAATTTCACAAATTTTATAATACACGGACCTGTACGGAAGCCCAAGGGTGACATACGATTATTTTTATTTATCTAGTGCGCACTATATACTATTACTAGATAAAATCTATACAAAATGGATGACATAAATCAATGCCAAGAATATACTAGTGAAAATCTCTTTTTAAGCTTAGAAACAATATACTGGCCCCGAAATATTGTCCCATTTTTCTTCCTCTTAGGCAGTATTGTAGTTTAGTTCACACAGTCCTCTTACCATTATTTTATTTATACTAGTGGTGAGAAATGATTGTGTGGAGTTATGTTCCATGTCTTGGTCGCAGGCTTTAATCTACTCAAAGGAGTCAAAGCTACTGTCTTGCGACCTTGTACAAAGCGCTCGGCCTAAGTTGTCTGTGAGCACTTCTGAACTTTGTAGGTATGGCATTTTTGAAGTGCAGATATATTGTGGAGTATTAAAACAGGGCCACTCCATAAACTCTGCATGTAGCTCAGTAAAGACCATGTTCTTATCATTAAGCTACTACTCTCTGCAATATTCCCAACTCAGTGAATGAATAATTACTACGTAGTTTAATAATTGAGAAGTGGTATTTTATGTAGCTAACCGTTGCCTTTTCGCACGATCATTGCTTTATTTGACTTTCTAAAGAAAAGCCCGATCTTCAATAATTCATTTCATTTGTGGGTTAAGTGTGTGGTTCTTAGCCTGTTATTTAAACTGAAGATGCTTGTAATACTCGAGTGGTCATCTTTCATTTGTAGCTGCGATGTCGAGACGGACTCTGGAGGCTAGGGACGAACAATTGCCACTCCTTAGTCTCTTCTTTGGACTGCGAACAAACTGCACAACCGGGCAAGACCTGTGGACGTTCACTGCCTTCTGTGTTGAAACTTGTCAACTATGGTTCTTTCAACACCTCGTATGGCCGGCTCTGTGAGTTCTTTGATTTCCATTCTTTGATAGATTTCAAGAACTTCCTTTTAGAGATTTGGCCTAAGTTGATGCACATAGCTTCAATGTTACATTATATGCTAAACACACAAGATAAACCTTGGGGGGATAAAGTTCGAGATTAACTCCACCCTGACACATTTTGCATTGTCTGTCGGATTTTGCCATTCCATCTTTCTGGCCTTGGTTCTGTCTCCTTCTGCTGAGTCTTAGAGATCATCACAGACAGTTCATCATCTGACGAACGGTCAGTCCTTCCTTCAATCGTCCGTCACTCCGTAGTCGACGTCCAACGTCAGTCCATTCATCCATGATGTAGGTCCATTCTCCAGACCGTTAGTCCGTTCGGCACAGCGTCCTTCCATCCATCCAGCTGTCCATCCAATCGTTGGGCCTGTTTATAGACCGCCGATCCGTTCTTACATCCATCCTAACTGATCCTAACCGATCACCACACTTCGTTCCATCATATCTGACCGTCAGTCTGTCTAATGCAATCGTCCGTCCTTCCTAGCTGGTCGTCAGTCTGTATGCGCAGGCTGTCGTCACTCGATGCATTCGTCCGGCTGCCTATTCGGCAGTCGATCCATTAGTCAGCCATCTATTCAACCGGATGAAAATGAAAGTAAATGAAAATGGAAAAATGACTCTAAATTATCCCTGGGTAAAACTGAGTAGAACTAACGTAACTGGGTAGAACTAACATAGCTGGGTAGTACTCACGTAGCTGGGTAGGACTAACGTAACTGGGTAGGACTAAGTAAGTGGGTAGGACTAAGTAAGTGGGTAGAACTAACGTAGCTGGGTAAAACTAACTAACTGGGTAAAACTAACTAACTGGGTAAAACTAACTAACTGGGTTGGACTAACATAACTGGGTAGGACTAACATAACTGGTTAGGACTAACATAACTGGGTAGAACTAACGTAAGTGGCTAGGACTAACGTAAGTGGGTAGGACTAACTAACTGGGTAGGACTAACTAACTGGGTAGGACTAACTAACTGGGTAGGACTAACTAACTGGGTAAAACTAACTAACTGGGTAAAACTAACTAACTGGGTAAAACTAACTAACTGGGTAAAACTAACTAACTGGGTAAAACTAACTAACTGGGTAGAACTAACTAACTGGGTAGGACTAATTAACTGGGTAGGACTAACGTAAGTGGGTAGGACTAACTAACTGGGTAAAACTAACTAACTGGGTAAAGCTAACTAACTGGGTAGGACTAACGTTACTGGGTAGGACTAACGTTACTGGGTAGTACTAACGTAGCTGGGTAGAACTAACTAACTGGGTAGGACTAACTATCTGGGTAGGACTAATTAACTGGGTAGGACTAACTAACTGGGTAAAACTAACGTAGCTGGGTAGGACTAACTAACTGGGTAGGACTAACTAACTGGGTAGGACTAACTAACTGGGTAGGACTAATTAACTGGGTAGGACTAATTAACTGGGTAGGACTAACTAACTGGGTAGGACTAACTAACTGGGTAGGACTAACTAACTGGGTAAAACTAACTAACTGGGTAGGACTAACATAACTGGGTAGAACTAACGTAAGTGGCTAGGACTAACGTAAGTGGGTAGGACTAACTAACTGGGTAGGACTAACTAACTGGGTAGGACTAACTAACTGGGTAAAACTAACTAACTGGGTAAAATTAACTAACTGGGTAAAATTAACTAACTGGGTAAAACTAAGTAACTGGGTAGGACTAACATAACTGGGTAGGACTAACATAACTGGGTAGGACTAACATAGCTGGGTAGTACTAACGTAGCTGGGTAGAACTAACGTAAGTGGGTAGGACTAACTAACTGGGTAGGACTAACTAACTGGGTAGGACTAACTAACTGGGTAAAACTAACTAACTGGTTAAAACTAACTAACTGGGTAGAACTAACTAACTGGGTAGGACTAATTAACTGGGTAGGACTAACGTAAGTGGGTAGGACTAACTAACTGGGTAAAACTAACTAACTGGGTAAAGCTAACTAACTGGGTAAAGCTAACTAACTGGGTAGAACTAACTAACTGGGTAGGACTAACGTTACTGGGTAGTACTAACGTAGCTGGGTAGAACTAACTAACTGGGTAGGACTAACTATCTGGGTAGGACTAATTAACTGGGTAGGACTAACTAACTGGGTAAAACTAACGTAGCTGGGTAGGACTAACTAACTGGGTAGGACTAACTAACTGGGTAGGACTAACTAACTGGGTAGGACTAATTAACTGGGTAGGACTAACTAACTGGGTAGGACTAACTAACTGGGTAGGACTAACTAACTGGGTAAAACTAACTAACTGGGTAAAATTAACTAACTGGGTAAAATTAACTAACTGGGTAAAACTAAGTAACTGGGTAGGACTAACATAACTGGGTAGGACTAACATAACTGGGCAGGACTAACATAACTGGGTAGTACTAACGTAGCTGGGTAGAACTAACGTAAGTGGGTAGGACTAACCTAAGTGGGTAGGACTAACTAACTGGGTAGGACTAACTAACTGGGTAAAACTAACTAACTGGTTAAAACTAACTAACTGGGTAGAACTAACTAACTGGGTAGGACTAATTAACTGGGTAGGACTAACGTAAGTGGGTAGGACTAACTAACTGGGTAAAACTAACTAACTGGGTAAAGCTAACTAACTGGGTAAAGCTAACTAACTGGGTAGAACTAACTAACTGGGTAGGACTAACGTTACTGGGTAGTACTAACGTAGCTGGGTAGAACTAACTAACTGGGTAGGACTAACTATCTGGGTAGGACTAATTAACTGGGTAGGACTAACTAACTGGGTAAAACTAACGTAGCTGGGTAGGACTAACGTAGCTGGGTAGGACTAACTAACTGGGTAGGACTAACTAACTGGGTAGGACTAACTAACTGGGTAGGACTAATTAACTGGGTAAAACTAACTAACTGGGTAGGACTAACATAACTGGGTAGGACTAACGTAAGTGGGTAGGACTAACCTAAGTGGGTAGGACTAACTAACTGGGTAAAACTAACTAACTGGGTAAAACTAACTAACTGGGTAGAACTAACTAACTGGGTAAAACTAACTAACTGGGTTAAACTAACTTACTGGGTAAAACTAACTAACTGGGTAGGACTAACTAACTGGGTAGGACTAACTAACTGGGTAGGACTAACGTAACTGGGTAGTACTAACGTAGCTGGATAGAACTAACGTAAGTGGGTAGAACTAACGTAAGTGGGTAGGACTAACTAACTGGGTAGGAATAACTAACTGGGTAAAACTAACTAACTAGGTAAAACTAACTAACTAGGTAAAACTAACTAACTGGGTAGGACTAACTAACTGGGTAGGACTAACTAACTGGGTAGGACTAACTAACTGGGTAGGACTAACATAACTGGGTAGTACTAACGTAGCTGGGTAGGACTAACGTAACTGGGTAGGACTAACTAACTGGGTAGGATTGGGGCTGCTTTTGTTGCTTTTTCATTTTTTTCCTTTCCATTTTATTTTTCACTTTTTGATTTTCATTGCTTTCATTTCATGGGTTGAATAAACCGGCTGACATGTGGATGGAGTGTCTGATAGGCGGCCTGACGAATGCACGGAGTAACGACAGACTGTGCATGCAAACCGACGATCGGCTATGGCGGATGGGCGATCGCACTGGATAGACTGACCCTCAGATACGGTTGAACAAACTGTGACGATCGGTTGGGATCAGTTAGGATGGATGTAAGAACGGATCGGCGGTCTATGAACAGGCCCAACGATTGGATGGACAGCTGGATGGATGGACGGGCGCTTGGTCGAACGGACTAGCGGTCTGGAGAATGGACTCGCAGTGTGTATGAACGGACTGAAGTCGGACATAGATTACAGACTGACCGACGGTTGAACGAAAGACTGACCATTCGTCAGATGATGGATTGACTGGGATGGTCTTTAGGTCCCAACAAGGGGCGACCGGACTAAAGCCAGAACGATGGAATGGCACAATCAGACTAATAATGCAATTTATGTCAAGGTCAGGGTTTTATCTCTATCTTCATCTGTCAAGGTTCAATCTTGTGTGTTTAGTATATGATCTAGCATGCAAGGTGTGTGCTTTAACTGTAGCCAGATCTCTAACTGGATATTTTTGAAGTGTATCAATGTTAATGGTAATTGAAGAATCACAGATTACGAGGTGTTGAGGTAGCAGTTGTTGACCAGCTTCAACTCAGGAGGCAGCGAACGTCCACAGGTTTTGGCCAGCTGTGCAATGTGTCCACAGTCCAACGAAGTGATCAAGGGGATGCAACTGTTTCTACCGGACTCTGGACTCGTCGAGGCAGCCAGCCAGAAGCCTTTGTCAAAGGTGAGTGAATTCCCCATTTGCAGTGATGTGACGCATTTCCTGGGCTGTGACATCAGCGATATGTTGCAATGGCCAGTTATCAGAGTCTTGTATTCTTGGCAGAACTACTTTGTTAAGCAGTTTCACTTTGTATGCCCTGATGTCTACATTGCAAAATTCTGTAAATTTTCTTTAGTTTTTATATTGCTACAAATTTCGGTTGTCTGCTCTTTTCTGCTGTGATAATTTTGCTGCTCTTTTAGGCTTCTGCATTATACTATACAATATAAGCATATGAATGTATTGTTAAATTATTATTTATATTATTATTATTGTTAAATGTATTATGTATGTATGTAAGAGGAACTTAATATAGCACAATTTTAGACAGTAAACTTAAGTAAACTTAAGATTTGTTAAGATTTAAATATGGCAACTGCGATAAAGACGTACGTAGCAGAACGTATGCTCAAGCGACGATTGGGTTCAACACTTTGCCTTGATCAAGTAAGACGTACAGCTGTAAATAGGCTCCCGTTTGCCGTTCTACAATCTAAATAATTGCTGGCGGCAGAAATGGACGTCGTAAACGGGGAAAAGGCAACAAACTGTTACATACGCCCTGTTCTTGTTCTTTCAGAGACGGGAGCAACTGAAGATCGTCATCTCTGCACAAGAAGAAGGTTCAACCGGTTTTCGGTTTTTCCATTCGACCGTTTTTCCGTTCGACCGTTTATAGAGTAGCACTTCTATAACTGTCAGGTGCACATGACATTATAGAGGAACTACTCTATTCCCCATTTCCTTTTGCCCGCCATTTCCATTTTTTCCCTACCTTCCCATTTCCCTTTTGCCCCATTTCCTTTTTGCCCCACTTTTTTTTCTGTGGGCAGAGCTGTAACTGCTACACAGCGGGTCGCAGATGGCGGATAGCGACACGGCCATCAGTGATGGTTAACTGCGAAATAAGCAGGCATTGTCTGACGAATAAGCAGTCCCGGACCAAACAGCGATGACACTCAAATTGGTCAGGGTAGGTAGCGTTGACTACCCTGTAAAATTCTCTGAAATGCCGAAACACGAGTATCAGTAAGCTGACGAGTGATAACCTACGATGCGCAGATGATATCGTACTCGTCGGCGGAGGCGCTCCAGCATCTGCTGGACAGGATAAACGAAATAGACTCCGAATAAAAGTTGTAGCCTGCGTAATTGAAATAATATAATTATCATTTTACTTTCATTTATAATTTTAAAGAAAATGTTTTGAATTTAGTCTAGAATGTCAAAATAATTTGTCAAACAAGGCACACCTATACAGCAATCTCATTTGCACCATAAACTCTTGTGCTGAAAATGTTATATGTCGACTCTTAAGTTGACGGCGTGGATCTTAGTTAAGCCATGTTTCCGAATAGTCTTGTCTCGAGTCGAGTCTACAAATCTAATCTTCCATTCGTGGCATCGGCTGCTGTTTACAACTTAGACCTCAATAATGTGGCGATATATCTTGTTCGCCGCAATGAAAACATGCTCACCAGGCATGGCTTCAGCTCTTCTCTACCTCTAAGATTTGATGTAGGTTAATAGTGATTGGACCAAAAACACGACTCGTAATAATTGATAGACCTCTAACAATGATTAAATTATGCTACTGACTATTGTACACTAGTGCAGAAGCCTTATTGGGTTATAACGGTTTAAAATACACGTAGACCTTATTAATTTTTTGCGTATACGTCAATGTGACTGATAAAAGTGCACCTAGAATGACAACTGGTGTCTCAGCCATTTGATATCAGCTGACTAGCAAATCATAAAATGCCCATGTAATTGCGCCAATAATGAAAACATGTGATTGTGTGCCACCTCGAGCGCATAAGCTGTAGGAATTGCAGAGGCACGTGCTTCGGCAAGTCGTAAGGTGCGGGGGCCACTGAATACATCCCACAATTGCTCATAATTGCTTTAACATGGTCAATCATCTTTCGTAAAATACTATACTAAACTTCGGAGCAAAAAGTAAAACGTGGTGGAACTGCCTTACTTGTTGATGTGCGGAAACGCGGTTAGGCTCTCCAGGAGGTGCCATGGCACAATATTAACGACTGACGACAGGGCACCAGCGACTACTTCAAATGAATATGTCGGCAACTAGGCAGGCCATAGTGCTAGATTAAATTAGGCATTACGTTAGTTATAATCAACATATTATATTACATTAATTACATTACATTAAAACCTATGATAAGTCAAACATCACAGATACAACCAATGCAGAGGCACGTGCTTCGGCTTACATCCTCGCACATAAACCGTTAAGCTATCATAAGTGTAATCTCCAAACTTTGTGTGTTTCCATCTGCCAATTGAAAGCAAAGCACAGGGCATTCATTAGCTTATTCACAAGCACTACCATTGTCTATCACCCATCAACAATGTCATCATGCTCTCTATCCATCACCATCGGGCTTACCATGCGAAACTCACATTTTCAAGAATTCTTACACAGACTCACTTGATCATCCATCCCTCCAATCCTCGACCAAAGCGACACCTGCCTTAATAGCCCATCATCCTCAGACTACCCTATTGACAGCCCATTTGATTTTACACAGCACTCGTGAATAAGTTGGTGCTTGTCTTTCGAGAGGCGCTTTAGAAGTTTTGAGATTACGGTTACGATATGATGCAACTGCAGCAGACATTTAAACACTCAAAATCAACCACAGAGCAATCAATTATAGTAGGCCTACATCACTTCATTTATTAGCTCTGTCTGCACTCTTATAATAAAGCGACCGTTCCCAATTGCAATGCATCAGCGAAGCGTGCATACATGGTCTAGATATGCGACTGAAATGTACAAGTACCGCAAAAAATGAACGTCTTTATACAGCTTCTTATATTCACACCGGAGGATGCGGTTTTGCAAGATTACCGTACTTTCGAACATATCACAATTTTCTCAAAGTCTCAGCAACTCTGGTAGTTGAATAGGCACCATCAATCTGGTTAGACATATACCCCACTGTCTGTTCGTCTGTGTCCATCTGTTTGTCCGAGTGTGTTTGACATGTATTAGCGTCCCATTAACGTCGCTTGTATGTGTAGGTGCGTCATGTCCGTATACTTGTATGCGTACTGGCTTCATTAGCCCACCTACTTTACTACTAAGGAACACCATCCTTCTGAGAGCCTCAACACTTTAGCGACGAGAGCATTCGACCTTGTGCGTTCAACGTGCCATTTCATACGACATGCAACACCAGAGGTGTCAAGCTGTTTAATGGCAGGTCAGTGACAATATTTCCCAGCAAGTGGTTGGCTAGGATGCTGAAAGTACCTGAGCAAAAGCGGGGAAGGAATCTATGAGATGGCATGGGGCGAATGTTTTTAAAAACATTTTTTGTATACAAAGAGTTAAACTATGCTTGAGAAAATCGTAACTTCATTAACAGTCGCAAACATCATATAAATTTAATTTAACTGCAAAAAGGACAAATTCAAATTTTTATTCACAAATTGTTTAGTATTTTTCCAGGGGTCTGTGCACCAGAAAACCTTCACCAGTAGGCCACATGACCCGCAGGCTGGCTCTTTGACACCCCCTGTGTTACAAGTAATTTGCACATTGTAGGCAGAACCTAATAATAATCAATGGAAAATATTATAACACGCACAGTGCATCACACTCAAAAATAATCTATATCTACCAACGAATTGTGATTCTCGACCTTGTTGGCTTTATTGATGGTCAATAAATAAATAATAATAGTTAACCATCAGAACAGACTTTTGACATAGCAAGATATGTTACAACGTGTTGATGCAGTCAAATTACACCAGCGGACCAAGTGGGAACATGTGAGACATCGCAACATGTTTCAAGAAATACAACACGCCAAAACACAACACAGAAGGTCAGAGAGGTCAAGTACAGGAACCAAACCATCGTGTCTTCTTAAGACTGGCTACACGCAACATGTGCAATTACGTCAAATCAGACAACATAAAACAACGCATTTATCATTTTATTTAACTATTTATGCATATTTATTTTGTGCACCTATCTAATGACAGTGTATAAATTGACAGTGTAGTAGTGCAAGAAGCTTAAAAGTACCACAAGCACAAGCAACATGGACTTTACAAGTACTGCAAAAGAAGTACCTTAGCTACTTAAAAATACTGCAAAGTACCTTAAAACTTGCAAGGACTGCAAACAAAGTAAATTAGAATTTCACAAGCACTGCATATAAAGTACTGTAGTAACCTAGAAGTACTGGAAACAAAGCGTATTAAAATCCTACAAGTACTGCAAACAAGTACCTTAGACACTTACAAGTACTGCAAAATAAGCACTATGGAACTTCACAAGTACTGTAAACAAAGCATCCTTAGAAACTTACAAACAAGTATCCAATAACCTGAAAAGAACTGCAAACAAAGAAAGTACTTAAGACTTTAGAATTATACAAGCAAGTACTTCAAAAAAAGTATTTGGCGAAGGTCAGCGAGCGGTACCTTCGCGTCTGATTCACATAAGTTTTGCCGTATGAGAGATCTTAATGCGCAAAGCACAGACTGCAAATGTCCACTTTGATACTCTTCCCATCCTTATCCTCCTTCAATCAGCATTTACATGTTGGCCCAATGGCAATCTTGGCCCAATGACATTGTTGGCTCTGAGTGCGAGTGTGTGAGGATGGGAATCATGATACTCTGCACATATACATTTACGGTTCATTTACTTACATAAACTCATACTCAATAAATGTCTTTATAATAATAAAAGCAAAAGATTAATTTCATTGTAATCTTCACAGTAGATTTATATGTTCATAAATAATAAAAATCATGCCTTGCACACTCTGGTTCCATGCCTCCATTGGGCCTGGCTTAACATAGCTTCTTCACGGCTTACTAATATCACTTGTTTACACTGCAGCCCATGCAAATGATTTTAGTTTAAAGTCGAGATCAGCCAAACCCTGTTACGACCATCCAAATCACAGTTAGTTGTGATATCGCAAGCATTAGAAATGTTAGCAATAATAATAATAATAAAATAATAATAATAGTAAAAATAATAGTAACCTCACAGCCTAGTTTGAGGAGAGGTAGCTGTTCCAGATGTGTGCATTTCAGTACAACAGGGCAATGTAATAATAATAACAATAATGATAATAACAAAAGATTATAATAATTATGTAAGTCGTTCCAGAAAGCCATCTGTCTCTCTCCAGAGATTACTTTTATCAACTCAAGGGATCAGTAATTACCTCGGGTATAAAAAAATAATGACAACAGTAATATTAATATATCAATTCTAACAATTTTTACAGCTTCTGTGTCACGATGCTTAAGATATCAATCATTGTACAAGCCAAATGCCAGGGTGAGGCCGGTTGAGCAACATGGAAACAGACATCAAGGGCAATGAGACCAGGAAAAGATATGACCTTGGCAAGACATCTTATATAAAACAACTGCATCAAAGAGAACTTGAGAAGACTGTAAATATTGATGCCACAACACTACAAACTACAGGCATTATTATAACTTTACTTGCCCCGAGGTAAACAGGATCCCTCAGGAACTTAGATATTGCTTATTGTCGAGGTAATTTGACTACACATCGTTGTTGACCCGATTAGTGAAAGTGTCCTCCTGTGTTATTATGGCAACTGCGATAAAGACGTACGTAGCAGAACGTATGCTCAAGCGACGATTGGGTTCAACACTTTGCCTTGATCAAGTAAGACGTACAGCTGTAAATAGGCTCCCGTTTGCCGTTCTACAATCTAAATAATTGCTGGCGGCAGAAATGGACGTCGTAAACGGGGAAAAGGCAACAAACTGTTACATACGCCCTGTTCTTGTTCTTTCAGAGACGGGAGCAACTGAAGATCGTCATCTCTGCACAAGAAGAAGGTTCAACCGGTTTTCGGTTTTTCCATTCGACCGTTTTTCCGTTCGACCGTTTATAGAGTAGCACTTCTATAACTGTCAGGTGCACATGACATTATAGAGGAACTACTCTATTCCCCATTTCCTTTTGCCCGCCATTTCCATTTTTTCCCTACCTTCCCATTTCCCTTTTGCCCCATTTCCTTTTTGCCCCACTTTTTTTTCTGTGGGCAGAGCTGTAACTGCTACACAGCGGGTCGCAGATGGCGGATAGCGACACGGCCATCAGTGATGGTTAACTGCGAAATAAGCAGGCATTGTCTGACGAATAAGCAGTCCCGGACCAAACAGCGATGACACTCAAATTGGTCAGGGTAGGTAGCGTTGACTACCCTGTAAAATTCTCTGAAATGCCGAAACACGAGTATCAGTAAGCTGACGAGTGATAACCTACGATGCGCAGATGATATCGTACTCGTCGGCGGAGGCGCTCCAGCATCTGCTGGACAGGATAAACGAAATAGACTCCGAATAAAAGTTGTAGCCTGCGTAATTGAAATAATATAATTATCATTTTACTTTCATTTATAATTTTAAAGAAAATGTTTTGAATTTAGTCTAGAATGTCAAAATAATTTGTCAAACAAGGCACACCTATACAGCAATCTCATTTGCACCATAAACTCTTGTGCTGAAAATGTTATATGTCGACTCTTAAGTTGACGGCGTGGATCTTAGTTAAGCCATGTTTCCGAATAGTCTTGTCTCGAGTCGAGTCTACAAATCTAATCTTCCATTCGTGGCATCGGCTGCTGTTTACAACTTAGACCTCAATAATGTGGCGATATATCTTGTTCGCCGCAATGAAAACATGCTCACCAGGCATGGCTTCAGCTCTTCTCTACCTCTAAGATTTGATGTAGGTTAATAGTGATTGGACCAAAAACACGACTCGTAATAATTGATAGACCTCTAACAATGATTAAATTATGCTACTGACTATTGTACACTAGTGCAGAAGCCTTATTGGGTTATAACGGTTTAAAATACACGTAGACCTTATTAATTTTTTGCGTATACGTCAATGTGACTGATAAAAGTGCACCTAGAATGACAACTGGTGTCTCAGCCATTTGATATCAGCTGACTAGCAAATCATAAAATGCCCATGTAATTGCGCCAATAATGAAAACATGTGATTGTGTGCCACCTCGAGCGCATAAGCTGTAGGAATTGCAGAGGCACGTGCTTCGGCAAGTCGTAAGGTGCGGGGGCCACTGAATACATCCCACAATTGCTCATAATTGCTTTAACATGGTCAATCATCTTTCGTAAAATACTATACTAAACTTCGGAGCAAAAAGTAAAACGTGGTGGAACTGCCTTACTTGTTGATGTGCGGAAACGCGGTTAGGCTCTCCAGGAGGTGCCATGGCACAATATTAACGACTGACGACAGGGCACCAGCGACTACTTCAAATGAATATGTCGGCAACTAGGCAGGCCATAGTGCTAGATTAAATTAGGCATTACGTTAGTTATAATCAAC
Organism: Bimastos eiseni; assembly: GCA_959347315.1. NCBI lineage: Eukaryota > Metazoa > Annelida > Clitellata > Crassiclitellata > Lumbricidae > Bimastos > Bimastos eiseni. The sequence goes on along the minus strand of OY365808.1, from coordinate 53,853,058 downwards.
ATATTATATTACATTAATTACATTACATTAAAACCTATGATAAGTCAAACATCACAGATACAACCAATGCAGAGGCACGTGCTTCGGCTTACATCCTCGCACATAAACCGTTAAGCTATCATAAGTGTAATCTCCAAACTTTGTGTGTTTCCATCTGCCAATTGAAAGCAAAGCACAGGGCATTCATTAGCTTATTCACAAGCACTACCATTGTCTATCACCCATCAACAATGTCATCATGCTCTCTATCCATCACCATCGGGCTTACCATGCGAAACTCACATTTTCAAGAATTCTTACACAGACTCACTTGATCATCCATCCCTCCAATCCTCGACCAAAGCGACACCTGCCTTAATAGCCCATCATCCTCAGACTACCCTATTGACAGCCCATTTGATTTTACACAGCACTCGTGAATAAGTTGGTGCTTGTCTTTCGAGAGGCGCTTTAGAAGTTTTGAGATTACGGTTACGATATGATGCAACTGCAGCAGACATTTAAACACTCAAAATCAACCACAGAGCAATCAATTATAGTAGGCCTACATCACTTCATTTATTAGCTCTGTCTGCACTCTTATAATAAAGCGACCGTTCCCAATTGCAATGCATCAGCGAAGCGTGCATACATGGTCTAGATATGCGACTGAAATGTACAAGTACCGCAAAAAATGAACGTCTTTATACAGCTTCTTATATTCACACCGGAGGATGCGGTTTTGCAAGATTACCGTACTTTCGAACATATCACAATTTTCTCAAAGTCTCAGCAACTCTGGTAGTTGAATAGGCACCATCAATCTGGTTAGACATATACCCCACTGTCTGTTCGTCTGTGTCCATCTGTTTGTCCGAGTGTGTTTGACATGTATTAGCGTCCCATTAACGTCGCTTGTATGTGTAGGTGCGTCATGTCCGTATACTTGTATGCGTACTGGCTTCATTAGCCCACCTACTTTACTACTAAGGAACACCATCCTTCTGAGAGCCTCAACACTTTAGCGACGAGAGCATTCGACCTTGTGCGTTCAACGTGCCATTTCATACGACATGCAACACCAGAGGTGTCAAGCTGTTTAATGGCAGGTCAGTGACAATATTTCCCAGCAAGTGGTTGGCTAGGATGCTGAAAGTACCTGAGCAAAAGCGGGGAAGGAATCTATGAGATGGCATGGGGCGAATGTTTTTAAAAACATTTTTTGTATACAAAGAGTTAAACTATGCTTGAGAAAATCGTAACTTCATTAACAGTCGCAAACATCATATAAATTTAATTTAACTGCAAAAAGGACAAATTCAAATTTTTATTCACAAATTGTTTAGTATTTTTCCAGGGGTCTGTGCACCAGAAAACCTTCACCAGTAGGCCACATGACCCGCAGGCTGGCTCTTTGACACCCCCTGTGTTACAAGTAATTTGCACATTGTAGGCAGAACCTAATAATAATCAATGGAAAATATTATAACACGCACAGTGCATCACACTCAAAAATAATCTATATCTACCAACGAATTGTGATTCTCGACCTTGTTGGCTTTATTGATGGTCAATAAATAAATAATAATAGTTAACCATCAGAACAGACTTTTGACATAGCAAGATATGTTACAACGTGTTGATGCAGTCAAATTACACCAGCGGACCAAGTGGGAACATGTGAGACATCGCAACATGTTTCAAGAAATACAACACGCCAAAACACAACACAGAAGGTCAGAGAGGTCAAGTACAGGAACCAAACCATCGTGTCTTCTTAAGACTGGCTACACGCAACATGTGCAATTACGTCAAATCAGACAACATAAAACAACGCATTTATCATTTTATTTAACTATTTATGCATATTTATTTTGTGCACCTATCTAATGACAGTGTATAAATTGACAGTGTAGTAGTGCAAGAAGCTTAAAAGTACCACAAGCACAAGCAACATGGACTTTACAAGTACTGCAAAAGAAGTACCTTAGCTACTTAAAAATACTGCAAAGTACCTTAAAACTTGCAAGGACTGCAAACAAAGTAAATTAGAATTTCACAAGCACTGCATATAAAGTACTGTAGTAACCTAGAAGTACTGGAAACAAAGCGTATTAAAATCCTACAAGTACTGCAAACAAGTACCTTAGACACTTACAAGTACTGCAAAATAAGCACTATGGAACTTCACAAGTACTGTAAACAAAGCATCCTTAGAAACTTACAAACAAGTATCCAATAACCTGAAAAGAACTGCAAACAAAGAAAGTACTTAAGACTTTAGAATTATACAAGCAAGTACTTCAAAAAAAGTATTTGGCGAAGGTCAGCGAGCGGTACCTTCGCGTCTGATTCACATAAGTTTTGCCGTATGAGAGATCTTAATGCGCAAAGCACAGACTGCAAATGTCCACTTTGATACTCTTCCCATCCTTATCCTCCTTCAATCAGCATTTACATGTTGGCCCAATGGCAATCTTGGCCCAATGACATTGTTGGCTCTGAGTGCGAGTGTGTGAGGATGGGAATCATGATACTCTGCACATATACATTTACGGTTCATTTACTTACATAAACTCATACTCAATAAATGTCTTTATAATAATAAAAGCAAAAGATTAATTTCATTGTAATCTTCACAGTAGATTTATATGTTCATAAATAATAAAAATCATGCCTTGCACACTCTGGTTCCATGCCTCCATTGGGCCTGGCTTAACATAGCTTCTTCACGGCTTACTAATATCACTTGTTTACACTGCAGCCCATGCAAATGATTTTAGTTTAAAGTCGAGATCAGCCAAACCCTGTTACGACCATCCAAATCACAGTTAGTTGTGATATCGCAAGCATTAGAAATGTTAGCAATAATAATAATAATAAAATAATAATAATAGTAAAAATAATAGTAACCTCACAGCCTAGTTTGAGGAGAGGTAGCTGTTCCAGATGTGTGCATTTCAGTACAACAGGGCAATGTAATAATAATAACAATAATGATAATAACAAAAGATTATAATAATTATGTAAGTCGTTCCAGAAAGCCATCTGTCTCTCTCCAGAGATTACTTTTATCAACTCAAGGGATCAGTAATTACCTCGGGTATAAAAAAATAATGACAACAGTAATATTAATATATCAATTCTAACAATTTTTACAGCTTCTGTGTCACGATGCTTAAGATATCAATCATTGTACAAGCCAAATGCCAGGGTGAGGCCGGTTGAGCAACATGGAAACAGACATCAAGGGCAATGAGACCAGGAAAAGATATGACCTTGGCAAGACATCTTATATAAAACAACTGCATCAAAGAGAACTTGAGAAGACTGTAAATATTGATGCCACAACACTACAAACTACAGGCATTATTATAACTTTACTTGCCCCGAGGTAAACAGGATCCCTCAGGAACTTAGATATTGCTTATTGTCGAGGTAATTTGACTACACATCGTTGTTGACCCGATTAGTGAAAGTGTCCTCCTGTGTTATTATGATTATAGCTATTATTACTATTACACAGTTACAACAGAAACTTAATCGAATGTTGAGGTACACAAGAAAGCGACATCTTGTCCAAAAACAACAACCAGTCACCAGCAAAAGTATTCATGGCGAGCATTTGCCAAAGACCGAAATTAAAATTCAACACACACCATTTTGGTTGACACACATTGTTTGCAGAAGGAAATCAGTTTAATTGTTTTTTAAATTAACAACAAGGCTAAGGTGTACAGCACACCATTATATATAATATTCTCTGGATATTATATATAATGAAATATGAGTTGGTGTACATGTTTTAAGGTCAGGAATATAACAAACTCCAATACTGAAATAAAGAAAGCACCTTTCGAAGTAAAATTACTCACAGGTGCAAATGTATTTTAATAAGCATGAATAAACACAAACCGCTGTGCCCGATATGCATAAACAATGCTGTATATATATATATATAATACAACAAGATACAATATATATATATATATATATATATACATACTTTCAGTTTTTAAGGACATATCTTGCCTTTATATATGTTGTTAATGTACGTGTGTATATATATATATATATATACATATATAAAGGCAAGATATGTCCTTAAAAACTGAATGTATATATATATATATATATACACACGTACACAAGACGATACATGAGAAAACAGGGTCAATGGTTGTTGTGGAAAACACGATACAACAACAGCTTGTCTTCCATCTGTCATAAATCGAGGATTTCCTTTTTAGACGACAGATATACACAGACTTCTAACGACTTCCATTGACTGTCTCCAAACAGTTCAGTTCAGGTATAACAGAACGTCAAAAACAGAAGACTTCCGTAAACCTCTTCATTGGTTTAGTCGGCTGATTAAAAGAAGCGTATCATCACGTTAACGAAATTCAATCATTGGAGCTTCAAAGACCTGCTAACGAGGTCTATGAAAATCACGGCAGATTCGCAGCCACAACAGGGCAACACTTACATCTGTATATTTGAACTTACATGCCATATACACACACAAGTAAATATATATATATAGATAAATATATATATTAGATATATAGGTTATAAATCTTTGTAATGAATTAATGCCATATATAAATATGTATACATATGTTATATATTTATTTATTTATTTAGAGGATTTATATAGCACCCCTCAAAACATCTACTTAGAAGCACTTCTGACCCAAACCTGGGTGCTCCATATATAATATATACCGTATAAATACATATGCATTTAAATTAGATATCCCATCTAAGCACCAATACAATCTTTCCAACATCTACCAGAAATAACCAACGCATATTCCGTGCCAGAGGCGTCCAGAGAGGTGGGTCCGGAGGCAAATGCCTCCAATTTCGGATAGGGGGATAATTTTTTGAATCTTAGGGCAGGAATATCTTGCCTTCCTGACTAATTGGGACCTGGTGGGGGTTTGCCTCCATCACTCAGAGGGAGATTGACGCCTCTGTTCGTGTATCTTTTCACACAACAAGCACTCTATAAAAATCTTGGTATTATAATAATAATCATAATTCAGCAAAGTTTCCATGTGTTGGCAAATGGGAAACAGAAAATTCTCTCTTCTTCAGTGGCACCGTTTCAGTAAAAAAATCAATTCGCCGAGCGTCGACCGCCCTTCGAACCGCATCGTACAAATCATCAAGAATTCAAAGAACATTTCAAAAAATAAAGTTAAATTTACAAGTTGCTAATTCGTCCGGGAAGAGTTAGAATCGACCGCCTACGTGTCCAAGGCGTCGAGGACTTTCATGATCTGTTGCTTAATGAACTTTGTTGCCTCGCCGGCCTTTGCGATGATAAATCGATCTATCGCCGTGACCGTGATCCCGGCGTCGCGATCATTAGTACCGTATTTAAACGTTATGAATTCCGGGTGTCGTTTCTTCGACGTTATTTTCAGGATCGTTGAGAGCGACCGCCGGTTCTGTACCCAGGCCATGTTCTTCTGGTCTTTAATGACTCTCAGCACAAAGAGGTGCGTGTCAGTGATGCAGAGGTAACTGAAAAGGAAAAAAACAATGAAGGTGGCTTTTGAGTCAATGGATGCAAACAGTTGGGAGTCGGTTGGAGTCAGTATTTAGCAAGCACATATAGAATCTGATAACATTTGCATAGGAGCAATGCACGTTTGTTGATTAAGACTGATTTGTATCGCCGTGGCTGGGCTGCCAGCGCCACTGAGGAGACTTCTTGAGGGGTGCTATAGAAATGTCAAAATGAATGAATGAACATTTGTATCACAAGCAAGCACAAATAATATATAAATAATGAAAAGGAGAACATCATTGAGGTACATTTATCTTTGTTTAAAAGGTGTGGCAGACTATAACCGGTTACAAGGATTAGAAAGAATGTTACAGCATGACTATAAATGATTAGATAACATAAACTCTACAAAGAGGTTTGTATTACACAAACTACAAATGTTAATCTGTTTACACTATGTACTGTTCATGCTATTTTCTATATAGTATTCTGTGAGATCTACATGTAATTCTTATCGTCTTTAAAGGGGAGTATGAAATTGTTTGGACATTGGCCATTACTTAGCATTAGTGTTGTTTTTGTTAACGAAAACTAAAACGAAAATGGCTTTTAACGAAATTCAAACGTTTTTGTTAATGAAAACTAAAACTAAATCACAGGACCAATCAAAACTAAAACGAAATTTGTGGCAATTAAAACTAAAACTAAACGAAAAGAGATGCAACAAAAACTAAAACAATATTTAGGCAGAATAAAACAAATATTTCTGCTTGAAAATGTTCCTAACTTAGGCGCCTATTCATTGTTTGCATGATTTGTACATAATTCTGCAAATGGTGTGATGTTATTATGCCTTACATTACCTTTTTTAGTAATTGTTCATCTATGTTAAGACACACGAGGAGAATTATATTTGTCTACCTCTGGTTACCGTTTACCTCGAATTCGAATCCTAGCAAAAATGTATGTTACTTACTGCAAAAAAGTTCACTTTATTCATTCAGAAAAGTTGAAATTTCTCTCATCTTTGGCCTCACGTGTGACGGATGTCAATGGTAGACCATAATAATTATGGTCTATCATTGACATTCGATTAGAATTAAATTAGAATTAAAATATTATTGCTATAGCTTAAATTGATATTAAATTACCAAAGCTGTAATTAGCATGCTTAAGCTAAACTATAATTATAAGTCCTTATAAACTATAGTTAGCTTACTTACACTAAAATCAGCTACCTAAAGCAAAACTTTAATTGACAAAACTAAAACTAAATAAAATTAAAATTGGCAAAACTAAAACTAGAATTGAGACATAGAAACTAAAACGAAAACTAGAATTGAGAAACAATCGCAACTAAAACTAAAAATGAAGACTAACAATCATAACTAAAACTAAATTTAAAACATTATTAAAACAACACTACTTAGCATCTACATATAAAAGGTACATGAACGCACGCACGCACAAAAGCACATTTTGAAAAAATTGGAATCTTATGTCCACATGCAAAGAATGTAAATCAAAGAAAACTGATAAGAAGATATGGCTTATGTCAACTGGTTAAATTAGATGTCTAATGTAATAAGTGCCTTGCATGGCTGCCATCAATTAAATTCAACTCCTGTAATATCTTGTCATCCTTCGTCCATACTGTACTTATAATCATACTATGGCTTGTCAGTTTTAAATTAAAAGAAAATTTTAATAAATAAACAAAAATTTAATGGACCTTGGATGCATGAAACCAGAGCTCGTCACTTCCTGACAGTCAAACACAGACTTCACTTCCAGTTTATTTGTCCACGTCTCAATGTTAACTGTTTCGCGTGGTTCATCGTCCGAAGAGTGCGCGTCGAATGGTTCTTCTGGAAACAGTTTGTACAAAGTAAACTTCATGTATATGAGGAGCCAACATCACACAGACTGTAAATGGGAAATGCTTAGATAAAATAAACTCTACAAAGAGGCTTGTATTACACAAACTGCAAATGGAAAACTGTTATACCTCAACTTCTGAAGAAAGAAGTTGGTATCGCACAAAACTAGAAGTGGAAAAATCACACAGCTAAATGGAAAATTGGTAAAGCTACACAAGCTCTCATTGGAAAATGCTTAAACCATAAAAAACGTATAAAGAAGGCACTTATGCAAAATAAACTGTAAATAAAGAAAAATGCACAAAACACAATTAACACAAACTACCAAAGTAACGATAAACTTGTGTCACAGACAATAAATGGAAGCAGTGCATACCACATCATTTTATAAGCAAAGACCTTATACATTTTAAACACTTAACGGGAACAAAACAATTCTGTCACATACAGTATAGACTGCCGTTAGATTTCTACAACTTTATATTGAAACATATCAACATTTCATTCATTTACAAACTCCCCTTTCAGACTGCTGCCAAGGAGCAATGCACCTTGTTATACAAGTTGCTTAAGACAAAGTAGTTCATGTCGCCGTGGCTGGGATGGGAGCGCTTATGAGCAGGCTTCTTCAGGAGGTGCTATATAAATGTAAAAATTTTGAATTAATTAATTTAATGACCTTTCTACCATCTGTTTCAAGGCATCAGTAGATGAATTTGAGCCACAAATGAGTTGAATTAGAGCCACAAATGAGATGCATTAGAGCCACAAATGAGTTGAATTAAAGCCACAAATGAGTTGAATTAGAGCCATAAATGAGATGAATTAGAGCCACAAATGAGTTGAATTAGAGCCATAAATGAGATGAATTCAAGCCACAAACAAGATGTAATAAAAGTGAAATCACACAACAGCCAATCATGAAATGAGATGAATAGAACTGACCGTCCCCGTCATCTCCAATGCTGAAAACAGACGCCATATTCCGATATCTTTTGCCGACTCTGTCCGCACTGCTGACGTGCCTAACAGAAACACAAATCCAGACTATAGAATTAATGTAGGAGTCAACGAAGATCAACTTGTACAGTGATACAGTATGCACAGCAAGATTACATAATTATGCCTTAATGAAACAGCCCTGCGTGCAACAAATGCTCAAGTGTGTTATGAGCTCAAAACATTACATGGAAATCAGACCCCTTGTCAGTCAGCCACCCGCCTGTTTTTTTGGACGGGTGGAAATTGCTTTGGATGCGCATAAACTGTGCGTGAACGTGATTGTATGGATGGCCGAAAGTAAAAGTCAGTTCATCATTATTAAAAAAGCAGTTTGTGTTGAATGTGACATAACACCTCCCATCATCTGAGGTTAACAGATTTGCTGTTTGTATCATTGTATACAAAAGAAAACTTTTGTAAATGTGATCAAAACCCATAAGTAATTCAGTGTAAGGTAGGAACATTTTAGCAATTCAGTGTAAAAAAACATTTTAGTGATTCAGTGTAAGGTAGGAACATTTTAATGATTCAGTGTAAGGTAGGAACATTTTAGTGATTCAGTGTAAGGTAGGAACATTTTAGCAATTCAGTGTAAAAAAACATTTTAGTGATTCAGTGTAAGGTAGGAACATTTTAGTCATTCAGTGTAAGGTAGGAACATTTTAGTCGAATTCGTCTCGGTCGCGACTTCGGTCGTTGCCAGTTCCAAATACACGTCTAAATTCTAACTATACGTAGGCACATATAGGAGCATGTATATGAATTGTTAGGTATATAACCCTACTTCAGAAACTGGGGATGTTTATACATAAATGAAATTACACACAAAAGGCATTGTGACGAGTTCCTGATTTTGAACAAGTAGCGACTGTTACCGTTCGGCTTGTGGCTGTTCGTTCTTGATGTAGTTAATCATCTTCTCTTTCACTATTGCTGATTTTGATTTCACAACAGACGAAAGCTTCCCAAATTTGTTAATAAGCGAATCCTCCTAGAAATGAAAATGATCAACACAAAATTTGGAAAATAAATATCTACAACAAAAATCTTATAACACGTATCATAGATAAATAATCAAACCTGTTGGCTTCAGTCCAATGATTCAAACCCCTTGGGTGTTTAGGAGTATCGGATTCTACTTCTAATATGCTTTACCTATCAAAAGAAGACCTTGATTATCATAAATAGTAATATCTTTAGAAAACATATCTGTATCTCTAAATGTAGCATGTTTTTTGCTTTACCAGTTGCTTAAGACTGATATGTATTGCTGTGGTTTGATTGCGAGCACCTCTGAGTAGACTTCTTTTGGGGCACTATATAAATGCTACAATGAATGATCACACTGCCATGCATCTTTTCATATCTTCCAGATCTACAACTACAGCGCCTTTGAGACGATTTAAAAGCGATATATCTAGGTAATCTAGTACATCAACAACCTTCTTACCAATACTAATTGGTCGACACAAGATCCTTTATAAGCAAATACACATTCATATAGTACTATATTAACTAGTCCACAAAACTAAGCAGTAAAATATGAATGAAATCAACCAGAATGAAAAACAGACCCAAGCAGCACCGTACGCTGACAGCAAACTGGTGGTGGTAGCAGCAGTTTAACATAAAGATTATTAGCGTTGCCCTCCTCCTTAATCCAGGCTTGGGACTGGCACTGCCTGAGTGCTAACAGTGATGGAGTTTCAGCGCACTGTCATGTAAAGTACCCTAGAAGTAGTCTGCTAACGACGGTTCTCTATAAATGGTCGTAATTACAATTACGATTAAAAGGAAAGATGCACCTGTCCGTCATGGCATACGTTGTAGCCATCGTAACCGTTGTGGTTGATGACGGAATCGACGTTACAGACGATGCAGAAGCGCGACTGATGATCGGCGAGACCGGTGTTGAGATTGTCCTGAAGAGCCTCGTGTAGAGCTAGAGAAACCACAGCCAGTCAAAACACAACTCAGTCTTTCCCACAGGAAATTCCCAACAATTGGCACAGACAGGACTTGCCTGATTACCATTAATAAGAACTATACAACTATATATATATATTTAAGAACTATATGTGATAAAGAGGGTCAAAACACGTCACTTGTCGGTTTTTCACTTTTTTATTCAGTCATATTCTACAATGTATCTGCTTCCAAATACCTTTTACAGAATCAAAATAACTTCTTTCTAACTTAGGTTATACTTATTCGACTCTTTCCATCCGACAGAAAGCCATATACACAGCACCTATGAGAGGCTCACAAGACACACAATATAAGTGTTTTCTCACTTAAAATACATTACATTACTGCTCAACATACTGATAGTCAATCCAGAAGTCTGGTTCAAATCCAACAAACACAGGAACATACTGCTGAATATTTATACCACCCTTGCCCCTCAACTTAAGTTATCATATCGGTACAGCTCTAGTCTGATGTGAAGACAATTGTGCCATAGCCACTTTGCAGACCAGTTTACTCGATTGCCTTAATGGACCACTTTGCTGTCTAGTTACAGGCAAAAGCGATTGTGATTTTACACTAGACACGAGAATCATAACGAGAGGGTAATTCAAATAGGAATGAAGCCACACTAACACTTCACACCCAAAGGGTGCCTCTCAGGATTGACTTAGGGGACTCTACTTGGACATACACTTGAAAAACATTAGTACAGTGTTTCCCAAACTATGGGTCGCGACCTATAAGTGGGTCACTGCGTCTTGTCAAGTGGGTCGCCATGCTTCAGGTCTGTTTAAAAATAGTTCCATTAAGTTAAATTCACAAAAACAAAATGAAACTGTTCTCTTGACCTTCTTTGTTGTATTTTCACTATAAAAGGCCTAGTCTCTTCATTATATTGAGCATATTCAACACACGCATTAGAAATTGACGTTGAAATGATAATCAAATTTTAACACAATTTTGTTTGCCTTTGTGAGGTGGGTCACAGGGCATTCAAAGATTTTCCTTAGTGGGTCCCATGACCAAAAAGTTTGGGATACACTCAATTAGCAGATGGTGCAGACCCACCTTCGTATCCTCCTCGACAGACACTGACGTAGAGCGAATGGCGCTGGAGGAAGTGTGCTATGACCATGAACATGTACTGGTCCTCTTGTTCCCTTCCACTGCCGATGAAGCAGAGATGCTCTCCACCGGCTAACGCATTCGAACTGACCGCCTGCTCCTGTGTTGCTAGCAATGCCTGAACGGCAGTCGCAAACTCTGACGGACTCTGAAGCATCTGCGTAAAAGATCACATGAAGATTAATTAACCAGGAAGCAGATGGAAGAATTCGTTATGCATCAGCATTTCAAACTTTTCATTTCACATTAGTTTCTTCAGAAGACTGTTAGATTGCCTTAGCTCAGGGGTGTCAAAGAGCTGACCCGATATATTTCTGGCCCATGGAGCCTTGACAGCACAATAGAGAACAGAAGGTCCAATTTGTCATTTTTAAGGCTTCATGAGTTTTCTGTAATCAATGCTTGTAATTGATAATGCATACCAGAATCACATTTTCAAAGCCGAATTCAACTGCCTGTAGTGCCTCTCTGGAAACCCTATTCCATTTTCCTCATGGCCTTTGGCATTTAGGCCCACCACTTCCTGTAAAACATTACTACTGGCCTGCCATTACAAAAACGTTTGACATCTCTGCCTTAGCATCAACATTTAACTTGTGTGAAAAGTCAATTATTGGTATGTTGAGTCAACTCCTGTCAATAGGAATATGGGTGTTCCTTACAAATTGACAATCTACGTTTCCTCTCAGATCGCTCAGTAGTTTGCCTCATTACACTAATATGATACAGTGGTTAGTTGTAAGATCCTACAGTGATCGTTACTTTGTTGAAAGGGCCAACTATGACTAACAGTCAGCTGATAGGGTGAAAGGGTCAAGTAGGACCATATTTTGTTGAAAGAGTCAAGTAAGACTATTATTATGTTGAAAGGGTCAAGTAAGACTATTATTATGTTGAAAGGGTCAAGTAAGACTATTATTATGTTGAAAGGGTCAAGATGAAAGGGTAGAGAAGTAAAAAAGAAGCTCGATCCCTGTAAAGAATTTCTCGTGCAGAAAAATCACGCACCAGATTTGCGTCTAAGTGAAATGCTGTCGGTAAGTGTCCAACGTTGTACTGCTCTGCAGGTCGACAATCAACCAGAAAGTATCGAATACTATCACCCTATCAACAGAAGCAAGAGTAAAGTCTAAAGACAACTACACATAATTTATCAAGTGAAAACCCAGAGCAATGTAAAACAGTGTCGTTGAAAAATAAAGGCATGGCACACGTCAACGCACCAATGCCACTTAAGGTTACAAAGAGACCTATATAATCACACCAGAATAACCTATATAATCAAACACATAATGACCTATACAACCAAACACATAATGACAATTCCCGGTGTCCGGCAAATCGCAAATTAAAGAGACCAGCAATATCATCCTTGTCCACAGTTCTGTTTAACACACTGACCGCCACCTACGAGTTAACGCGTAGTTAAAATGTTTCTGCCATACGCCACCTACGAGTTGACTCATAGTCACTGCAAATTGTGATAATGCGTGCCCTGCTGCAAAATTAATTATTATGATGGCTATTATTGAGACAAGATGTTTACATAGTCAAAATTGGTGAAAACAAATATTGTTTACTTAACTCGAAATAAGTGAAAACAAATATGTGCTGGAGCTCAACTAAGAACACCTTTTAGAAGACATTTTTAAATGAATAAACCACAGCATGATTACAAACATAGCATGAACGAATGATTTCCAGTTATCACAGGAGTCGATATTAACTGTGGGCAGCCATGCAAGGCTCCCTCATTACATCATACATCTAATTTAACCAGCACAGTCACCTAGCGAATGAAGTCAACCTTACGGGAGATACATTCAGTTGGAAGATGTCTTACCACAGCCATCTGTGACTGAAGTAATTCTTCGATGCTGACCGACAGACACAGCGCCTGGTTAAGGCTGGAGTCGGTCTCAGACTCTGACTTCTGCGCAGCCAGAGTCATTCCGAAGAGAACCGTATGGAAGTCCTACACAAGATATACTCAGCCAATGCAAGCAAGCTACAAACACTTCCTCAACAAGATTTACCACAAACGAATTATCGACAAGTACAAGTACGAACTAGTGAGTGAAAGATAAATTGTCTGCTGTAAAATCACAATCGCTTTTGCTTGTAACTAGACAGCAAAGTGGCCCATGAAAGCAATTGAGTAAAATGGTCTGCAAGGTGGCTATGGCACAATTATCTTCACATCAGACTAGAGCTGTACTGATACTGATAAGTCTATGCGCGATCAAGCCGATTGTTAGAACAGTCAGCTATAATCGACTGCAGTAATAATACTCAGTCATATGTTAAAAAAATTTCTCCTCACTACATATATTTAACAATACCGTGTACTGGCAAATCAACCCAGTGCATCCTCTGCAGCCAGTGAAAATGCTGAAACAAGGCGATCAGTGTTTTGCACAATAATCATTACCAAAGGAAAAAAAAGAAAAATATCGCACTTAACAACACTTCGCTTCATAATCGGTGTACGCCATTTCAGTAATCGGCTATTCTCGGTATTCGCATAATCAGCAAAAGTCATTAAATACAATTCTACATCATACATAAGTCTTTCAGGTTTCTAGACACACTAAGACTTACATAAATCATGCTAAACTGCTTCACACTATGGCCCTCTTAACCCGCAGTCGTCTGTCAACTCGCAGGCGTGGTGACTGGCCTCCAAGATCCTTACATAAACGAGCGTGCATTGTACATACCAGGACTCTGGGACTCACCAATTGTCGACCCATACGGCAGAGAAACAGGGAATCAGCACATCCCTCTCGACATCAGAGATTACAGTTTGAAGCAAAAGCATCGACTCTTGTAGATCCAAGGATACCAATAATTATGAAATATGATGGGTTCCCCAATGGGTAAACCATCAAGGAAACTGATCAGATGATAAAATTATGTATGGAAATGCAAATTGTCTTACTTGTCTAAAGGATTGGGGAGTCTTGGAAGCATAATACTGGGCAAGGGAGCAGAAATCCTCAATATCGTTCGCCTCAAGTGCGCTCGGAAAGGAGCTTAGTTTCTCTGCAAAACAACCGATCCATTCGAATTACAACACAAGCTATCTGGCAAGTGACATCTGTTCAAAGCATATTAGAAAACAAGTAGAGCATCTGCATGCTTGTGCGTTCACATATACAGACATGTGTATATATATATGTATATATCCAGGTATATGTATGTATATATGTATGTATGTACGTGTGTATAAAATGCATATTAGGAAATCCTCAAATGCACACACTGTACGTTGGATCAAAACACATGAGTCATATCTAGAAAAAGTAACTTGAGCAGAGTCATGGATGGACAGTTGTATGAATACCACATTTTATAAATCCTGCAACAGAGCTTAGAAATGATCATCGTGCAGCTCAAAAACTGTCCCCTTATCCACATGGGGCAGAACCATTCACATTATTATTGTTTATTATATGTATAAGTTATAACTTGATGGGTGCCTTGCATGGCAGCTGACAGTTAAATAAAACTCCTGTGATAACTTATCATCATTCAATAATACTGTAATCATAATCATGCTGTGGTTTAAATTAAAATTTTTATTATTATTATTAAGCCTACAGCTATTTAAGGCAGAAACCTGCAAGCCTTCTGTTGGCAGTTATCACACTCTACATTACATTACCACACACTTGTATGCATGGTCATACAATTGTTTAAAAACGTATTTTCATGGCAACAGATTAAACAACAGAGACTAGACATTTAAAAATGAAGTTTTCTCCCACATAATTTTAGTGCCAAGCCCTTGAGATGCATTCTTTTGGGGTGACAAAAATAAAAACACATTGGATATATGTCAAACCAAATAGTTAGACTACATGGTTACCAATGATTTCCTGCTTGCTTTCGGATCCCATTGTAAGAAGCTGCTCCCTATTTATTCAACACATAAACATCAGAATTAATAAATAGTTGACACACTGTATAAATATGCTTTTATCTTATTCACGGCAGAATCATACGCTGCCTCAGGCATCCCAGTACTGGCCACAGATTAGCTGACAAAGATTGCATACAATGCATAATTGCATATGCCAATAGCATCAAAAACATTCATAGCATAAACATTGGATTCTAATTACGATACATCTGTTTCAGTAGTGCTGTTACACACATTCATACACACACATATAATGTAATGTAACCAAACACAATTATTGGTCCCAGTGTTGCACTGAACAGAATAGCCTCCCATCTGATCGCATTCTCTCCCGTGCGACCTGTCCATAACTCTTTCTATAAACTACTCAAAACTTTCCTCTTTGACCGGGAATGGGTCGGGAACGCCTCTGAGTAGTTATCTTGATGGATCTTGCCTGTGACGCTGAGCTTTATTGCTCAATTATAAGTCCATCCATCAGGAATGATCCGGAGTTGTATTTACTACACCAGGCCAATCCAACTGGACTTTACAAATCACTAAAGTCCTTCAGTCATGGCTACTCCTGAGTAGGTTCCTTGAAGGAGTTCTATCAAATTCCTAGACTGAATGAATGAGTTTGAATAAAGAGACAAACTGCTACAGTGAGAATAAACGAACCTAGCATTGACGACGATGACGAGAGCCATGAAGAAAACGAGAAACTGATCGCCCTGTTGAAGATACACGTCCCACATGTTGAGAATCACCTTCAGATCACAATGTGACGCAAATAACGTGGAAAACTACAGTAAACAGATCACAACGTGATGCAAATAACGTGGAAAACTACAGTAAAACAACCAAAACAAGATCCACAGTAACATCTGTCTCGACAATAAAATAAAAATGCAACAAAACATACGAGTAAGAATAAAACATCTTAACAGGAAATAAATATTGAGGCCATAATTCACAATATTTAACATAGAAAGAATATCATATTATATACCAGCAAGTATAATAGAAAAAATCATATACAACAAATGATTCCTTGTAACACTATTATAGTGTGTTAACAAATGTATCAATTACTAAATGCATTCATTTCACAAATTTACTCAAATTGAAAAACAAATGCCTAAAAATTGAAAAACATATAGAACATGGCAGTGATATTATAATCAATGAGTATATGTGTAATCCTCCTCTTTTGAATACAGTTACTGTATACCA
The DNA here is from genome assembly GCA_959347315.1 of Bimastos eiseni. Classification (NCBI taxonomy): domain Eukaryota; kingdom Metazoa; phylum Annelida; class Clitellata; order Crassiclitellata; family Lumbricidae; genus Bimastos; species Bimastos eiseni. The sequence continues at coordinate 53,836,440 of OY365808.1, read as the reverse complement.
CATGAGCAATGTCCTCCACTCACAATTGCTCGGTGCAATGAATTCATGCTTGCCCATTAGGAAGTGGTATTTAATAAATGCATAAGAATAATAAAAATAAAAAAATTAATCCAATTAAATTATTAATATTATTATAACTATTATTATATTAGTAATAATAATAATAGAAATGTAGTCCTTATGTTTATACAATTAGATAATTAATATTATTATTACTATTATTATAATGGTAGTAGTAATAATGATAACAATTATAATAATAGAAATTTAAGTCCGCATGTTCATACAATTAAATTATTACTATCATTAATACCATTATAATATAAGTAGCAATAATAATAATAATAATAATAATAATAATAATAAGAATAATAATAATAGCAATTTAAGTCCTCATGTTCAAGCAGTGTTAACCCAATAATAGAAATGTAGTCCTTATGTTTATACAATTAGATAATTAATATTATTATTACTATTATTATAATGGTAGTAGTAATAAGGATAACAATTATAATAATAGAAATTTAAGTCTGCATGTTCATACAATTAAATTATTACTATCATTAATACCATTATAATATTAGTAGCAATAATAATAATAATAATAATAATAATAATAATAATAAGAATAATAATAATAGCAATTTAAGTCCTCATGTTCAAGCAGTGTTAACCCAAAATAGCTCATGATTACCCAATTGTATGCATAAAGGTCGGGGGAAACGCGTTTAGTGTCGAGAAATCCACACAGCTCCGGATCATGATAAAGCAGGAGAAGACGAAACAAGTGGAATGGTTTTCCATTTCTTACACAATCTCTGAACAAACAAGTAATCCACATATTACTTATTTCAAGAGCAAAGTTTTTATGTCTAGAAATAACAACATTTACTCATTAACCACTTATTAACTGCACTAAAATTGTCAGGCGTGCAAGGTCGGTACATGTATGTGAATCTGAGACACGAGACAAGAGTGTATGAACAAATGTGTGCACGGTTGTTGGGTGAGGTCTACTCAGACCCATCATCGTCGAATTGGTATCTGGTGCAACATCAAACAGATTTATCAAAGGTTGCAAAAATATGGCATACAGGAAAATTGAATCCCAGGGTACACAAAGCATTTGTGAGGTTTTTGTAATACATACATACATACAAACAAACATACACACATACGTATGCATGCATACATACATACACACATACATACCTACAAGTCAGATTCACACTTAATAATAGATAAAAAGGTGTCTTAACCTCATTCTCAAAATAATGAAGAATCCAATCACAAGCTCTTCAAAGGTATTCAAGCCATTAAAAGTACAGAAATTTTATCTCCAGCATTCTTTATAAATTCAAATTGTAGCTCACAATAAATAGTAGGCTTAATTGTACCTGTCATGACCCTCCCTGCCGATCTGATCGCAAACTACAAACATTCACCTTTGTAACTTACTGCGGTTTGTCAGTTTGTTTCCCATTAAACGAAGATATACACACACTCAACAGATTAAAGGTACTTACATGGTTTAGGTGGCTGATATTAAAGTGGTAGCAGACGTTTAACATATTCCACCTAATGAATGCCCAGCTTAACTCAATGAATTTCTTAAACCTGCTGTTCCCATCTCATTACACAAGAAAGCATAATAAACTCATCATTTACAAACAATTTAAAACATAGGTAAGTTAAATAAATTGAGATTTTGATGTGATTACAACTTGGCTTTTTAGCCTCATCAGTTGATGCCTTGTGCCTTCGCACCGGCACCATAAAAGTTGTTACCTTGTAATAATTTAGATAACAATTACCGTGGTAGGAATTTTGTGACAATGGCGTAGAAGATGTTATAAAGTTCTGTCTTGCTGTACTTGAGGGCGAGAAGCGGCTGAAGAATTTCGGTCCAACCGGAGTCACGAACGTATTTCACGTTTCGAGATTTGCAGTAGAGTGTCAGGATTGACTCCAGGTCGCTTGCAACTGGCAGCTTCTCTTCATCTTCATTACCCAGTTTGTCTGAAAAGGGATGTGTAATGTACAAATGTGGAGTTACACTATATGACATATGGACAATATTAATTACCTTTACCTTCAAGTAAGTTAAAGTTCTTTAAATTAACAGTCAATAAATTCATATTCATTCTGTCAACAACAGCAATGTTACCTGCCTATGAAAAGCAGGTAAAATCAATGAATGAATGAAGGAATCAATAAATGAATAAATGAAAGAGCCAATGAATGAAAGAACCAATGAATAAATGAATGAACGAACGAACGAATGATGGTCTAATGCAAATCAGAACAGAGTAGAAAGGAGAAATATTGGCAGAAATTACACATAATATATGTTGTTATGTCTTTATAGACATACTAGACAGAGCTTTGATGATAGTGAGCTGTCAGCTAGAAGGCAGGTCCATAATCCATTGATATTTATGCCACCTGGGGATGAGCCGCATAAGGTGATTTCCCATTGCCTTCCTCACAATCATGGATGACCAACTTGTCCAGGGTCGCTACACAGCGGCTTGAGCTGGATTAGAACCAGCGATTCTCCGGTTACAAGGCACAAAACACCACTGCGTCCCAATAACTGTCTCAAAGTTTTTCCAATTTATGCTAACACTCACCCTCATACACAAAGCGTACAAAACAAAATGGAGTTTCCAACATTTCATATGGACGGTTGTCTCTTGCGATTAGCTGAATAACAGACTGCTTGTCTGCATCTTTTTCTGCAATTAGCTGAGAAAATCCTTAGGTAAGGGTGCAGAGAGAGAATAACAGTCGCAATGAAAACCAGGAAAGAAGCAATTCACATTAAAATATGACGCACCAACAAGACCAAGACAATCTTCTCGCAGGATCGACTGCTCTGGCAGATCGTAAAGTTCGTCAAAACCACAGAACTGGTCACCTTTGCCAGCAACATTCAGACAGATCTATCCCAGATACGAAAAACAAGTAATCATTATGAAGATAGCTTCAGCACAACTTGCATATATATCTTCATTTCATACTTCCATATGCATCACTTCATTTCTCTATATGTATTATGTCACTATTGACTATGTATCACTTCACTCTTGTATATGTATCATTTCACTCTTGTACATGTATCACTTCACTCTTGTATATGTATCACTTCACTCTTGTACATGTATCACTTCACTCTTGTATATGTATCATTTCACTCTTGTATATGTATCATTTCACTCTTGTATATGTATCATTTCACTCTTGTATATGTATCATTTCACTTTGTATGAATATACGTATCACCTCACCTTTGTATATGTAAAATTGTAGATGCATACATATCGCCTCAATCTTGACTGATTTCTTCGTGTCAAATATATGTTTAAAATGGCTATCAACAGTAATGATTATCATATGCTTGGTAGTGACTATCAATAGCAGGTGGGGGCCACCCAATAAGAGGGGTAGGAAAGTGGGGAACCTACATATAATGTGTCCCATCTCTGTAAAAGGTGAGGGGACTTGTACCCCTCGACTTCCCCGGGATCGCCACCCCTGATCAACAGATACTTCAAGCACATTATCGTAAAAGTGCACTGCTGAAGTTTTCAGATAAATAAGAATAGAAAATATACAAGTTTAAACAGCAATGACAGCTAGTGTCCCTTGTTGATGTAAGGATTACTAGGACAACACTACAACAGCATAACAATGTAGTAACAATACTACTGTTACGATAGCCATACTGCTACTGCATAACAGTGATGTAATATAGTGCAATGTCACTGGCAGGTGGCTCAATTTGATCCAAGTCAGAGGGAATCATATTTGTTTACCTTGTTTCTAGCCGACCGGCCTTTTAAAATGCCTACCCATATTTTAAAAAACTTTGCAGGGCAATGTGCCTTTGTAATTTGCTGATTTAATTATTCATTTGCTTGCAAAACTCCTTTCTGCAGTGTACAGCTTCTATTCATCTTTGTTAGTGAAACACAGTATTTCTCTCGTTAGTTAGTGCAACATATATTTCTCTCCCAATCTGAGGCAGCGATATTGTTTATCAGTAAGGAGATGGGGCATGTCTCGAGAATAAACATACCTGCCATAGCTTTGGTCGCAGATGACTTGGCATCGGTCGACTTTTACATATATTCCTAAGTGTCCCAAAGTCGCAACCTTCTTGCAACGCGTCTTCCAACGCCGCAATCCTGCAATTATAATTAATAAGTTTATATCGCTTGCTTATTGTGGAATTCAGCATAACTCACATGAAACGATGTCAACAATATCACCTGAAATAACGCAATTAATATTCAAACTGACAGTAGTCTATAAACGCATCATTCAAGCATAAGCAAGAAAAACTAAAAAAAACGCAAAAAATACTTCAGATTTAAAGTTTACTCCCAAAGAAACACGGCCGTATTACAGCCATCATTGCATATATTTTATGTGCACCGTATACGCGCTAAGGACTGAACAGTCCTCCTAAATCGATACGCTATCCTTCCCTTTTAATACCTGCTATATCAAGATTATGAACAAATAGCATGAAATGGATTAATTACAACGCGGAGTTGTCGTCGCTCCCTATCTCCTCCTTCGCTTCTTCGGCCATTTTCTATCATTTGACGTGTTGTTCACCGACTACGTATTAGACTGTATGGTAACTGACGCACTTTGAAACAAATTATGGCAACACCAGCCCCATCGAGTGAATGACTGCAAAATATGATCAATGATTGTACGACTCTACCACCATCTATGATCCCTGACGGAATGTTCGAATGATCGTATTCGTAAATTTTTTAATTTGTAAAGTAAATATAAATGTGCACGTTTTTCTATAGCAACCTCGACCCTACTCGTTTCCCCACCGCTGCCCGTTTCAGTGAAGACCCGTAGGCCTAAGCTTATAAGAACTGTGTTGCAAGCCCGAGATTCAAATCTGCAAAACAATCAAGCAATCGATCAATCAATCCTTCAATCATTTAATCAAACGCTAATTATCTTTTATGTGTAGGATAATTGTAGCCTATCTCTTGAATGTCTACAGCGCCCAAAAAGCGAACGTATAGTGCGCGGGTGTGCGGTTGGTAGGCCTACCTGGTATTGTTTGACGATTGGCCATGCCATGGCCATGATGTAACGAGAAGAGTTTGGGGTCCTCAGATACTATAGCGTCTTCACGGCCAAGGAATGAGAAATTCTGGAGACAGATCGCTCCAGGGATGTGGTGTAGTGCTGGATATGACACGGTTGAAGAGCTTTTGTGAAAAGTGCAATGAAATGAAATTGCCCTAGGCTACTCATAAATAAGGCTCCTCAACAGTGTAACCTGCCTCATATCCAGCACTGCACCCCGTCTCTGGAGCGATCTACCTCCGGAATCAGAGAAGTGACGGGATGATGCTTGTGTGTTCTGGTGTACGGTCACCTCAGCGCATTCACTGCGCAACAGGGCGTGGTTTCAGTGCTGTGATCCAAACACAGATTCCTTGCGCTGTAATCAAGGACCAAATCTCGGTATCAAATAATCTCTTTCGATAACAGCCTGCAACTACAAGTTGAAACAACCTCTATTTGCGGCTTTTGTTGTAATAAGCAGCAGTCATTAAACTTTGGATCTTTCCATATTCTGTGGCTCGGGTCAGTTAAAGGGTCGGGTCGACTGGTTGATTGTAGGTCAAAGTTGACTAGAGCGGCCTTCGTTCAGCAAATTACTTGCGATCGTGGTTTTTGTCTCAGGTTTTTGCAGGTGCAATGATGGACGGGTTAATAAAATCATCAACGAAAGTGTCCAGTGTTTTCCGAAAAACCCTTTTTAATGGGCGATCTGCGATTGTAACGGGCGGAGCGACGGGAATAGGAAAAGCCATTACGCAAGAACTACTTTATTTAGGTAAATATTGTGGGTCAGTGCAGGATTCAAAAGCAAGAACACTTTATTGTTATTCCTTACAAATGTGAATCCTCACAGACGAAGCACTTACAATATTTTGTGAATACTAATATTTACATGCTTTAATATAGCGCTGCGTTTCCTACGTGAAGCCGTAGCATTTGTAGATTTATTATTTGAAGCAAACTCATCTACACATGCAATGGTACTAGCTATTCAGAAACTCTCTAAGCATGTTAACCCTGTGGAAATAATAACGTCTTCAGGCAATGAAGGTTGTACCCCAACTAACATCTTGCTGAGGATTGTGGGGGTAAGTAATTCCATATAGAATAACCCATGATGGCAAAGGCAGTGTTGGGTCATATATAAAGCAGTCCTTGACTGGGTTAAAATGCAAAGTTCCACTTCACAGTGATTGCAATTATGCCGGTATAATTCAAGAAACCATATACTTTGTTATGTTACTAACCAGGATGTAAGGTGATGATTGCTTCACGGAATGGAGAGCGACTGAAAGCTGCAGCAATAGAACTTCAGGAGCAGTTGCCGGAAAATGGTCCAGCAGAGCTCGATTACATCGTATGCAACATCAGGAAAGAAGATCAGGTATCACTGATTGCTCCTTTTATTGTGCATTAAGCATCAACAATAGTATCATGAGAAGTTGTACTGTAGCTGTTGACTTCTCTGGAGAACTGATGTTCCTGCCTCATGAGGCCAATATTCATCAGCCTTGGAATTTGTGTAGATCCGATGAGATTTGTTTGTACCCCTACCCAGTCGTGTATATGTATATATCTATATGCATATTCATAAATACTTGCACATGTTATTCAACTCAATAGAGTTTAATATCGATCACACATGCTTAGTTCAGTTTCATTGCTTTGTTGTTTAGCGATTCTTATGCATGCGCACATAAACACACGCATATTTGCATGCACACACACACACACATTTAAGCACACACATGGACACACACACACACACACACACAGATACACTCACATGCACACAGACACACATGCACACACGCAGGCAAACACTTTGTTACCATTTACCAAGTGGTGAAGACTGAAAATGCCGATGTTTCTTTTTGCTATTAGGTGAAGGAGTTGATGTCGACCACTGTAAAGCGTTTCGGTAAAATTGATTTCCTGGTCAACAATGCCGGTGGTCAGTTTCCAAGCCCAGCGGAGGCGATCTCACTCAAAGGATGGAACGCTGTGGTCGAAACAAACCTCACTGGAACGTTCCTCTGCTGCAGGGAAGGTGCGTGATGGAATTTGAGGAACTTTTCTATCTCTAGTTTGTGTGGGCCAATTTATGAAGCCTGTTAAGGATCTTTTTAAATTGAGGACAATTAGATCCTTAAGTGAGTTCATCTGATAGTGATGATGTAAAACTTAGAGATTGAATGGCATTATTGTTATTGTTATTATTATTATTATTATTGTTATTTTTTAATTTAATTTTTTTAAATTATTATTATTATTATAGTTATTATTATTATTGTTATTATTATTATTGTTTTTTTATTATTTTTAAATTTTTTTTATTGCCCCAAGGTACATGTGATCCCTCAGGGATTAGAATATTAACCTAATATGTTGGTTGTCTGGAATAGCCTTACTGATTGGTCTCCCGAATGCCTAAAGTTCCTTTGAACACTATTGCATTATAACTTAGTGCCTTCACAATTTTCCGTACTAGTGCCCTGTGCATTCACCAAAACACAGAACTTTATGTACAGCGAGAGCATTAAAGTTGCTTCAAGATATTATTTGCAAACATTGTTTGACAGTTTTTTAATCTGTGAAAATGGGTGCATAATTTATAATAATAGTGATAATTTTCGTTTAATTTCACACTGACATACCATAGTATGATTACAGACATGGTATGAACGAATGATGACAGGTGACATATTAGTATGAGAATAACAATAATGGTAATATAATTCTGTTTAGTGTGAAATTGTTTAGCGTACAGGTTTGAGCCTTGAAGCAGGCAGTCGTGTAAGGTCTTTGAACAAATGCTGTATGTTCAATCGCTGTAATGTTCTATCATATGGTAGTGTCTGCATTTTTGGAACTGTATCAGATACAGTTATATTGTGTAGGTAATTTCATCATTGTTTAGTCTGGATTAAACAATATCTACACATTACATTACAGTAGAACTGATACATGTAATGCCCAGCTTGCAATAACTCGACAACGTGAGCTCAACACATGTGACAATCTTGTTTTGAAGTAAATTCATTATCCAATATTAACAGTATACAATGTGTCGATGCACGACAATGGGGGAGTCATTGTCAACATAGTTGCAGACATGTGGAGAGGTGTTCCATATGCGAGGTAAGCCTAAGAATGTTCAGATCATGAATTGCCTTAAAGTTTCAGCAAACGGGTCAGTGTTAAGAGTCCTAATGAGAGCAACCGCTTGCTGATGGAAAGTCGTGCTTGACTCTCTCTTGAGATTGTGTTTGCGATTATAGTAGTTTTAAGATAGCCAGCTGAACACAATGATAGGACGATCTGCTGTTGGATTTTCAGATGGGCAAGTTGAAAATCACCCGTAAATTTTATGTGTGACGGGAATTGAACTGGATTGAACTTTCGTTGAAGACTGAGAGAAAGTTCCAGGAAAAGGTCATTTTTCATGAGCTTCCCTTTAGGAAATTGATTATGGTTGTGATTTTCTTAAATGAGAACTAAAGGGTTTCCTTGTTTGTGGAGTGGGTGTAGCTGAAACATAAAGGGCTATATTTTGACTTGGTGCAGTTTACAATGGATGGATGAAAGAAAATGGCGGAGTTATTGTGACGATCATTGCAGATATGTGGAGGGGTATTCCGGGAATGAGGTAAGTCAAATTCCCGGATCAGCACTTATAGAATTTACGAGTCATCGGAGTCAAGAACAACTCACTGAGTGTAGCACTTGAGAATAGCAGTGTCTTTACATGGGTCTTAGAGGGATGAAAACAAAAACTTTAAAAGTATATATTTTGACTTGGTGCAGTATACAATCAATGGATGAAGGACAATGGTGGAATTATTGTTACGATCATAGCCGATATGTGGAAGGGTTTTCCAGGAATGAGGTAAGCCATGTGTCACTCGTAGAATTTATGAGTTAAGAGTCACTCATCGTTTCCAAAATTGAAGCATTAGTTTCTTTTGATGAGTTTTTGGCAGGTGTAAAAGGGCAGCACTATTCTAGTGCTCATTTCTTGATGCATTGCCAACATAATATTATGCTGGACAAGAATGATTATAGTTTTACTAGTCTTATGATCCAGCTTCACCTAGGATTGAAGTTCAAACTGAGCAGGTACTCTGGATAAATTCAACCCAACTATTGTATATTTGTTTGGACTGTTAAAATTTAACTCCACTTCTGTATATTTTGGAGAATTATTCTTAATTTGAATCAATTGCTGTAATTTTTAAATTACTTTTAAGAGATATAGCTGCTGCAGATACGTGGTCATTTTAATTTGCATTTTAAAAGTTTGAAATTTGATGTTACTATTAGAGACCTACAGAGCTTTGTATTTCAATTAGACAAGGAATAGGATGGCTGTATTCGATTCAATTGTAAATTTTGCCATGTTTCAAAAAAATGATTGGCCATTGTTTTCAATTTGAACAAAATTATTTGCTGCTATTTTCTCTTTGCTAATTAATTTGATTTTAGTTTAATTGAAATTTAATAAAAATGATTAGCCATTGTTTTCAATTTGAAAAAGTTATTTGCAGCTATTTTCTTTTTTGGCTAATTAATTAATTTGATTTTAGTTTAATTGATTTAAAACTGCAGAAAAGTTATTATTCCCACATTGTTATATCAATAACAGTGTGACTGTGGATCGCCTATGCTATCAAACTTGTACACACTACATGAGTGTGAAATTGGTACCTGTTGAATTATAGACATTCAATTTGAATTACATTCAAGTGAAAATTTTTGGTTTTGCATGGCCCTAGTTTGTGTAGTCTGGACTCACTGGACCTGTTGCTGAGACTTGTCTAACTATATATATGTGCATACAGTTCGTTCTTTTGAGCACCAGTGATTAAACTGGTGTGGCTTCTTTGCTTTTGCTTGTAGCTGAAATTTATAGCTGTTCACCAGTCCTTATATTGACGAATTTTATTATTATTGGTCAACATGGTCATCTGACTGCTTTGCTTCTCTGTTCATGTTAATTTAATAAATAAAATAAATTCTATAAATTAAATGTTCTTCTTGTTTGAGCTTTTTCAGTTACTGGGCCGATCTTGAAATTCTTTGCCTGCGTCTGTCCATTCTGTGCAGTCGCCGGTTTAATTTTGTTCTCAATATTATTTAAGAATTTCCTCTTTCAAATTGATTTCCCTCCTTAGGCTACCCTGTGTCTTAGTGGACTGATCCTGATTTGGCTTTAGTGCATCATCACTTAATACAGGAATAATATAATTTACTAAATAATAATTAAAATTAATTTAAGTTCTGTTATTATCTGATGTAGAGAAGGCTGGATCTTGTGGACCAGTCATCAAATTTACAACGGCTTGTAACTCACTCCTTATGTAACAAATTCGTCTGTGTTGGTACATATTTTAATCAACTCACGTAGGTCTAATACTAAATTACATGGTTGTTTAGACCTAACATAAACGTATGATTTGTACTGCACAACTTTGAGAAGAAATCTGCAGGGAAACAACAATAATTGAACAGAAGAGACTTTAAAGTGATAAGGAACAAAAGAGTGATTTTAAGAGAAAGATGAGGAATAGATGAGGGAAGGATGCACACATTACACAGGTATCAGAGATGGGATGGGGGTGGGAGGAATTCCCACTGGGTAATTTTGCATGAGACTTACAATCTTGAGTCAATACATTGAGGTATATATAGTAACAGTCTGGCCTGAATTGCGATTTTGCTCTAAAATTGTTTTAAACTTCGTTTAGGTAGCTTTAAGGATGCATGATTTTTGGAAAGAATTTGATATTGCAATGTTCCTTCAAACTCGAACCCACGGCCTATGTGAGCAAGTCCGGGCTGCACGGTTGTGAAACTAAAATGCCTATAAAATAATATGACTAAAACTGAAAGGTGTTTGATATATCCATAAGCAGCTCATAGTGTAATTTTTTTTCACTGGGCAAAAGTAAACAGAATAATTGTGGCACTTAATGCTAAGTGAAGTAACAAACCAGCTTTGTTTGTTTGTTACTTCACTTTAGCATTAAGTGCCACAATATTACGTGTGTCATATGTAGGTGGATATGATAACTTTTAATTTGGAGTGTGGTATGTAAGAGACATAACAGCTTTCAAGTACATCTCAGAGCGATGCTTCCTCCATCTGATCAAATAGAACTAGAGGTTTTTAACGGAATATGTGGATTTGTATCACATGCAACAGTTCACTTGTTTAAAGAATGATTGTTTCAAGGGAAGGTTAGATGGGCAAAATGTCTGATGAGCTCACTACTGTGTGCAAGGAACCTGTGAATCTCCACTGGCTACAGAGAGCTATGGATAACCAGCCTGACTGATGCATAAATTTGATGCATGTGTACACATGTGTTCATTCATTTTAGCATTTATATAGCACCCCTCAAGAAGTGTACTCGCAGGAACTCCCAACATAACCACGGCGGTACAAATCAATCTCGAACAACTCTTAACCCTTTGACCGCATATATGGTTGCATTACTCCTTGACAGTGGTCACATCTCATGCTGTGTATTAACATTGCTTTGATGCCCTTACTTCCTAAATGTTAAGGTGCCATATTCCTTTAACAGTTAATAACATGTGTGAATGAAATACTGGTATCCTAGTTTCAGTTAACGACACTGTGTGATAACAAAGATCATTAGCGTCGCCCTCCTTATCCATACTTTGGACTGGCATTCCAGGACTGCAAATAGTGGAGTTCTTTATTGGTATGTTGTTTTGGTTCTGTGTTCAGTCATACTGGTGCTGCGCGATCTGCTGTTGACAACCTGACAAAGTCTCTGGCGATTGAGTGGGCTGCCAGTGGGGTCAGAATCAACGCCGTTGCACCTGTTAGTAGCACCTTGCACGCATTTCTTCTACTTAACTTCATAGTCGTAAATTAAAATCATATATCACGTTGTACCATGACTGACAACTATTGCATTTCAAACCCATATGCATTTGGTTCTTAAATTGATGAGGCTTGTGAGGGTCATAAGGTTGGCATGTGGGCTGTCAACCCAAAGGTTGCGACTCAAATCTGTTCCATATTTTTTAGACTTCCTTTCACAAGCACTCATAACACACTTGGCTGTAAAATGAGTACTTAATCAGCTTCTGCTGAATATAGTTTTGGCCCTTCGCTTTGGAATGATTTTTAACTGGGGATTCTGCTGTTTCTTCCCGCATTATTAAGACGTTTCTTTTCCTATGAAACTTTTTGCTCTAATTAAGTTGTAAGCCTACTGGAAGAGGCGCTATAAAAATCTGTAAACACAATACAACACAATAGAGTTAGCACAAAGATCACACATCCAAGAAGAGTGCCTGATGCTTTTTTCGGTCATAGCTTGCTAGATCTTACCTATCAAGTTTACTTTTGTTGACATGAAGGAATAACATAAGTACCAGTGTGGTGATTGATGCCTTGTGCATTATTAAATAAATGTTCAAGAAGTTACAGATTCAACGACTCCGATAATAAAAGCTACCAACTTCCATAAAGCCCGTGTCTAATGCATAAGCATCAACTGATGGCTTGTTCATTAGCGAGGTTCTATAAAAGGTGCTATATAAATGGGACCATATACATACATACATACATACATACATACATACATACATACATACATACTTACTTACTTACATACTTACATACATCATACATACATCATACATACTTACTTACATACAATACATACATACATACATACATACGTACATACATACAATGCATACATGCATACATAAACACATACATACATACATACATAAATACATACATACAATGCATACATACTTGGCTCACCAAACCATGTCATAATCAGGTCAATACCAGAAAGTCAGTCAAACGAGACTTGTGCTGGATGAGACTAATAATATTATAATTGTAATTTTTTGGTAATGGAAAACTTATATAGCGCCACTCGATATCAGAGACTAAATTTGATAACTGTTTGATTGCATGTTGAAACCTTTTTAACGACTAGCCTATCGTAAAACGTAAGATGTAATCAATGATGCTGGTCATTAAAGGGTTAATAATAGCAATTTCCTTTTAAATCTGACTGATTATGACATCTGACTTGTATATTTTATTAATTAAAAAGAACAAAACCCAACCAAGGTATCAGAGTAAACGAATGATGTTATTAACATTTAGACTCATTGCTTCTGTGGTTTGCATTTTGATTTAGGGAAGCTCGATTTATTCGGACACAGCTGCTGCCAATTATGCGCCAATGGGAGAATCGAACATCTTTCTTCGGCAGATCCCAAAAATTCCTGCTAAAAGACTTGGTACACCAGAGGAGGTATTTTAAATCCTCATTTGAGCATCTGCCATAGTCAAGACATTTCTATTTTTTAATTATCATTGGAGCATCTACTGTAGTCGAGACTTTTTAATGTTGGCAAGTTGAGAATTTGTTCCTGAGGCATGTAACTGTTTTTGTCTGAATTTTAGGTGTCGGCCACAGTGTGTTTCCTGCTCAGCCCGGCCGCTGCTTTCATCAGTGGCGAAACGGTTAAGGTAGATGGAGCCCACAGCCTGTATGCGCCCTCTGGATTCTGGGATATACCAGGTGAGGTTATATACTAGGTGAGGCTATTATATACGAGGTGAGGTTGTATTCCAGTTGAGGTTAAATACTACATGAGATTATATACTACATGAGGCTATAATATACTAGGTGAAGTTTTATAGGCCTACTAGGTGAGGTTATATATGGCGAGACTCTGAACATCCATTCCGTCTGTCAGCTGTTGATGGGAATTCGTTGGATGGCTCCACGCTTGTGCGTGGGCCAACCATTGGTGACTCTTTTAGCTTACTGTGCATTGTTTTGCTGATTGTTCTAACACTAGTTGAAATGATATTTAGCGTCATGCAGGCTAGCGCAGAGAGCACCTCTTAGTGGATTTCTTGAAGTGACGCTGTATCAAGTTTAATTGATTCAATCATTCGATATCAAGTGCAAGCAATCAAGTTATTAAGTATTTATTGTATGAGTATGTCTATGTATCTTGACTATGTATCTGCATTCTGGTGCATGGACTTCATATCTAATGAATGATCAATGTATATATCAGGAGATTTTGCTGGTATTAAAGCAAACTTACATGTCCTGGTGGCATGAAGAGACGGGGTCTTAGAAATAGTATTGATGCGGTTTGAATTAAAATATCTATATATATGTGCATGTGGTATGTATATATCATGTATTGCATAATTATGTGCTTGTGTTATGTACAATAGTTACTTAGGGATAAACTCATAACTGGCCTCTCTCCATCGGCTTCTTGCTCTTTCCCCAAAGTTTCCTCTGAATAGTTATTCTTACATGAGGTGCCATATAAATCTAAAAGATACGATACTATACATGCATCGCTGTGTATGGACATTGGACATCCTGTGTAATTCTTACAAGAAGTTCATAGCTACCTAACAGGTGGGCCAGTGCTTTCTCTGTATGATATGTATGGTAGCATGCAGTTGATGTGTGCTCATTTTATATCATTTTGAGCCATTGGTGGTAGAAAATATCCTTCTGTGTTGATAGGGATTTGAACCTTGGAGTTGATGGTCCAGTATGCTACCCACTTTCGTCAGAGTTGAAATTGAATAGAGTTGAAGTTGAACTGAATTTTAAAGGACTATGCATTTCTGTTCAGATCACAACAAGCTTCCGGCATACACGTGGGATGAGGATACCAAGACGAAGGAGGAAACTGAAAAACCAAATGCACCCAAAAAAAATATTCCCTCAAAATTATAGACAGTTATATCAACAAACATCAACTGTTGTTGTCAGACTGGACTGTCTATTTGAGCCATTAATTCATACATGTATTGTACAATTGTACATTTATAAAAATCAATTTGACACATTTTTATCTGATTTCTTCACAGTAAATGAGTACTTTGTAGATGATAATTTACAACTTTTAAAAGTTTGTCACAATAAAGCGAGTACTTTACAATGAAGATGATAATTTAAAACGTTCTTAATTTTTTTCACAATATACTGAGTAGGTCTACTTTACTTTGTAGATGATAATCTGAAACTTCTTTCGTTTTCTCACAACAAATCGAGTACTTTCTAATGTAGATTGTATTTTAAAGCTACAGCCTGGATATAACTGTTTGCCAAGGCTTATCCTGCTTGTTCGTTCCTTGTGAGGTGCCATTGTAGCAAGTAAGATCGCATTACGGCACCATATAATTGTCGTCATTATTGACGATAAGTTACAATGACGTTAAAATTTTAAACAAATGCGAGTTATTGTATATGGAGTGGTTTAAGAGTGGGGAACAATTCAAGCAGCTATTGTTTGTCTCATTTTGTGTTTCGTACAGTTTCGTTGAGTAAAAATCATGAAAAAGACAAACAAGCTGCAGAACCCCACAAAGTTACACGATCGTCAAGACTATACTGTGTGCCATTTCTAAACTTGGTTCATCACTATTGGTTACTGTTGCAATTTCCAAATGCCCCTTTGGTGGCTTAGGTATGGAACCACATCACTCATATCTGACAATGGCGTGACCTTTAACATGACCTTTATCCAGACTTTCCCTTGCTAGGCTTAGATCCTCAATGGAATAGCTTTCTACGGGAATGGACAGCGTGACTCGCTGAATGGCTAATAGGTCCACCAGCTGCTTGAGTATGTACCTACTACCAGCTTTGATGGCCTTAACTGTCACAGACTTTTCAATGAGTAATGCAAGAGGAAGGTCGACCTGCTCGACCTTTGTCCCCAATTCGAGTATCGTCCCTCCATTATGTAGAGTCAGAAAGGCAACCGCAAATGCAGTGGCGTCGCCAACCAGGTCGATGACGACGTCCATTTTGTTGTAGCCCATCATGGTCGTTTCGTCCACTATTTCTTCGACGGAGGCACCCTCCTTCCAGAGAACCGCATCGTCGGCTCCATTTTCGAGCGCCAGATTCAGACTTGCTTGGTCGCTCTCAGCGCAGATCACTTTGACGTTCTTGTCGCAGAAGACGTTTTTGAGAAATGCAATGCACCACAGCTCAAGGTTATTGCAGCCGATTACCAGGAGATTGGCAAAGCCTCTGATAAGGACGGCTTGCTCGAACGATGGCTTGGCCTCGAGGATTGCTGCGTATACTTTCAGCGCCCAGTACGGCAACATGCACCCAATGTCCTTGGGGATCTCCTTGGGTAACTTCACGAGGTTCTGCCACTCCTGTACGACAAGGTAGTGCGAAAGTGCAAAGGAATTTGGTTCACTGGCAGTTTTGATGTCGCTGCTGGTCTCCTCGCACAGGTAGGTGCTACCCGAGGAGCAAGTTTCACACTGACCGCATCCATGCCACGGATAGACAATCACGATATCTCCTGGTTTCACGGAACAGTCTGATGGTACGTTGCTTCCAACAGACAGAACTCGACCACAGACTTCGTTACCTAGAAAATAGATGCCACATCCATAACAGAAATTGCCACTGTTTGTGGTAAGGCCATCTGTCACATAAATTGCCACTATATACATCCATGCCATCTACCAGCTTTTTGCTGGGAATCCTTTGGTTGGTTCGACGCTTGTGCGTGGGCCAGCCAGTGGTGACTCTTTTAGCTTGCTGTGCACTGTTTTGGTAATTGTCTTAGCAATTGTTGAAATGACAATTTATATCATGTTGGCTAGCATAGAGAGCACCTCTGAGTAGATTTCTTGACGAGGCACTATATCAATTTTCCATATTCATAATCATATGCAGTATAGACGTCTGTCACAGGAATTGCCACTATCTGTAACAATGAGATCATATAGTAGTAGGAACATAACAAGATGATCCAAGTAAAAAGTTAGAGACTAATAAAGACCTTAATTTGTTCTTTGATTTCTTAAGGTGAAAGGTCAACGAGTTCCCACATGTTGCCATGCTACCCCAATGATATTATCGTTTGTTTGTAGGGCACTGTAGCAAGGGAAACACAAATAAACTACTACATATTCTGCGCACACATTGCAGAAATGTGATGCAGCCATCTGTTACACCTCCTCTTGATATTTACATGTACATGCAACACGATAAACAAGAAAATCAAATGCCCTTACATACTGTATGTTTTCTGTTTTTCATCATCTCCAACGTGTTTCTGTCGGCTCAAACCAGCACAGATTGTCTTGACTAGTACTCCATCATTTGGAATATCAGGCACAGTCGTTCTCTCTCTGCGGCATTCTTTTTCTTCCTCCATGTCCATTGTTATGCCTGGACTCCTCCAAGATATAGGTGGTTCTAACTAAAAAATTACCATAATTTCATATAAAATTAAAAAATGAATAAATGTAGAATAGATATAAAATTACTAATAAACTGTCAGGCTTTGGTCTTAATATTAAGAAACCACCTTTCTTTGCTTTTTAACATTGTAAAAAGTTGAAAGTCTAATAGTGATAATAATAGTTTATTATTATGAATTTATGTACGACAATAAATGTAATGTAAAACTATATTTTGTAATGGATATAAAAATCACACAGCTGAAATGAAATCATTGTGCAGCATGGAAGCATCTAGTTTCAAAATCAACTTATGCATTTTGAACTAAATATCTTCAAGTTCTCTGCTTCAAATGCCCTGCCATGAAGTGCATTTCCAATTCGCTGGATTTTGGCCCAGAATGTTAACTTTGCCACTGCTTTTGACTGTTAGGTTGGACGTGGGACTAGTAATTACTACCAGAAATTTGTACTGTGTTACTCATTTCATTTGTATGCTCGTCAGACATATAAAAATTTGCTTCGTAACATCACTCCAGCTGGCTCTTCTACTTCTAACATGTGATAGATATACGAGTTAACCGCTTAACCCACATGAATTTGTACTACTTGCATTGCAAATACTGATGTTTAAAGAATCGATCGATGCCTACATGCCTGCAAGACAATGCACAGTTTATGACCTTTCATATAATCTTAAAGTGAATCTTCAATTACTGTGGGCATATTCTATCGTATCAAATACCAATAATGTAGTTATAGCCTTGGCCCCAATCTATTCACGGCAACCATTGTTGCAGGTCGGGGCGAATTACAGTGAGTCACAGGCCGTTACAACAGCCTATAGTAGGCCTATAGGCCTGAGCTGCCACTTAATCCAGACTTTTTTTAGCCAACCCAGCATAAAACAAGACCCACCTATGCTTCTTGTACTGAAAACGGTTTCAAATAAAATTCAACTAGGATAGCCTAAGTGTTTCAGTTTAGGCTAGAATAAATTTAGAAATAGGCCTATTAAAACACTTAAGCGCACAGAAATCGAACCTGATGGACCGGTTGTTCCATCACCCTCCCTGTGCAGTCTCAAACGTCAAATCCTTAGGCAATAATGAGCAGCAGCAGTACGGCGTCAGAACATCCAGTCTTACCTGAAGCAATCGTTAACCACGGACTCGCCCAGTCTTCAGCCGCGATGGGTGGGACAATTCCACAGAGGCGCCCCTATATTTCCCAGGTAGACATCAATCAGTCTGCTCACTCTCACGCGGTGTCCATTTTCACAGACTACGACCGAGCGAACGAGCGTAGGTATGTATGGCCGCTCTCACGACGTATAATAATTAATGCAGACACCTGCGCAGTACATATAGGCCTCATTGCACCTTATTCGGTCGCACAGGCCAATGCCAGCGATGGGCCTGCGGTGTAGGTAGACGGCGCGGGTTAGACAGGTACGCCGAGCCGCACAGTTATTATGGCCAGGCCGATTGCGTTTGGTATCGTTATGCGTGTGGCCAATTGAGCCTCGTTGCCACTGCCACCGACGAATCACCTGTCGAAGTGCATTCATTGTCATTCAATGGCGGATGAGCAATGGGGCTCTAGGAAGGGAGGACGGACTGAGGGATATAGGCCTACGGGCGAAATGACGAGTGGCGCCACCGTATCTGGGCGAACAGAATTAGGAAATAACAGCTGTACGCACAGGCGGAGACCTGTTCCTGGGTTTGAGGAGCAGGTCGAAAAAATTGGGTTTTGTGGGGACAGTCGGGGACAGGTCGGAAAAATTTCAATTCTAAAACATGGATGCATAGAAAACGGATGAACACTGTAGATATTTATAACATTTATGATGCAGGCCCTATTTATGATAATTATTGTGGGATATAGGCAGCTCCACCCCTCCATGTGAAATTTTGGAGGGGACCGTTCCCTTCTGTCTCCCCCTTATTAAGTCTCTGCCCCTGGTTGGACAGACTTTGATTGTCTACCAATCTGTCCGATTGGTAGACAATCAAAGTAGAGAGGAGACCTTCCAAGCAATTCTTAATTAGATTCGTTTTAATCATTCCGTATTTATTCATATATTGACAGACGGACGCAGAGAAGAATAGAGAGATATGGACAGAGCACCGAACTCCGGATTATAATCTCTATCCTTTATTCCTTCGTCCCTCAGTCCGTACTCCCTTCCTAGCAGCTTCTTAGCGTCCCTTTGCTCGTGAAGTGAGATATTGTGGCTGATTGGTTAGAGCGGTCGGGCTGTAACGCGCCTCAGTGTGCGCTGAGTGAATGGGTTCGACCCTCGTCCGAGGCCTGTGTAGGGACCTGAGCAAGTCCTTCGCGCACAATTGCTCTGCATTACAACAGTACTGCAGTTGCGTCGTCGAGACGTGTGTGCTCTTTCGTGCACGACTTGTCGTGTTAAAGCCCGTTATTAATGCCTAGTTGTATTGTATAATTGCGCTGACTAAATACGGCGCCGATAGCAAAACGCTCAACCTGTAACGCGGTGTTTTCAAGCATCCTCCGCTTGAGGCGCGTTCACCGTATAGGGGCCATGAAAGGCCCATGAGCATTTACTCACAATTGCCCACAGCTTTGTGTATGGTAGTGTGCACTTCTGAGCTGTGGAAGTAGGACCGTATCAAATACAGTTGTATTGTATTTAAATAATCCTCAGATCACCCAGCAGGTGGTAAATACCTACCTATCGTTCGTTTAGTCGCGGTAACACGGTGCAACGAACGTGTGGTGGTCTGGTGGATTATGGAGGGACGAGAATGAGGCTATGGCTATCAATGACTCACAGAGTACCTCATGTCTATCATGAACTACATTTCTGGCAATAAAAATTCTAATTACTTGAAAAGCAATAGTTAACAGAGTAACAATAGTAGAGGCATGCTGAATTTGTGTTTGAGGTCGCCCCAGGCCACAATTTAACCCCAACCACTAGATTCGGGCCTGGAGTCAATTTTTGACCAGCCTGTGCAACAAAATATAGGCTATGGTTGCCTGGCCAGTCTTCTCAAAAGCCATCCAGTTCTTTCACCAACATCATACAGTTTATCAGGGCTGCAAACATGTTGGTTTTTGGTTACTTGTTTTTTTTACAAAAGACCAAAAGATACGAAAGATGGCAATGTTTGTTTTTGGAAAATATTTTTATTAAATTTACTAATATTACTATTATGTTACTAATTATGTTTCTCAGTCCGAAATCATGTTAAATTAATTATGAAAACGAGTCGGAACTCTTTTTCATGCTGTGTTTTATGCTTTTTCTAACAAAACCGTTGTGACAAATCCAAAGGAAAACTAAAAACAAAAAAAACAACTTTTGATTTTAAAAATCTTGGTTTTTTGCACCTCTGCAGTTTATGTCCTGGAGAGGATTATCAAAGAAGTGCAATAAAAGTAATTGGATTAGATTGTACCCGATTAGAATTTGAAACTCTGAATGACACAGGTAAATACAAATTCATTGTGTCATTGGGATTTTTCAGGGGAGAAAAAACCAAGATTTTTTAAAATCAAAAGTTGGTTTTTAGTTTAGTTTTTTGGGGTTTTATTTGGTTTTTTGTTTTCCATTGGCCTCTGCTACAGCAGCTTCATTATAAAAAGGATCAAACATAGCATGAATAAAGAGCTAAAAGTGATTTTAATAATTAATTCATCTCGCTTTCCAACTGAATAACACACAATTAGTAATATAATAGTAATATTAGCAAATCGAATAAAAATATTTAAAAAAAACAAATATAGCCATTTTTTCATATGTTTTGGTTTTTTGTAAAAAAAACAAACATATAACCAAAAAATCAACATGTGTGTAGCCCTGGGATTTTTAGGCTATGTTTTAAGGGTTTCAAGTTTAGGTCGAAAAATAATAAATCTAAGACAAGTTTTAAACTGATTGTTCTGTTAAAGTAATGGACAACATATTAATTAAACATAGATGTTACTGGATCTTTAAAAAGTAATAAATTCACAAAGCTTGCTGTAAACATTCAGTATTTATACAAACATTGAATGTAAAATGAGATGACACACACACACACATTATAGAGTTACACTAACAAGACAACATTTATACAAACACAGCTTAATTTAACGACATAGACACTGAATAACATAGACTCCGAATATATTTAAATCATATTTACACTATGCAAACTATCACTGTTTGCACTCTGACGGTTTCAGTCCAAAACCTGTATAAAGGAGATGCCAATAATCTTTGTTATCACATCGTGTCGCTAAACTGAAACTACTAATACTACTACTATACTATGCTAATCATCTTGAAATAAATTCCTTGAATAAATTATTTAAATTGATTCTTGTTTAATGAACTGTAAACGTCTTAATTAAAATGCTAAGATTTAAACCTGACAATCGTTGTCGTGAACACATTTAAGAGCCTTCTTTGCACAGAGATTTCAAAATGGTCGAGTACCAACAATTGCGACTAATTCCCTCGCATTTGTTCAATCTGAATACGAGATGTAGTGCTTTGTCACACAGAACACAGCTTCTTGTGCTGTTAAGTAAACCAGCACCAAGTCAGAGCAACCCGAATCAAAGCATTTCCATTTGTTGAAACTACACCACTGCTTTTGCCCATCCCTTACAAATTCCCAGATATTATTTGTCCACCTAACCAGAGATGTTCTTTTTTAATATGAAGCTATTTTGCTTAAAGACATTCATTCTTCACAGTTTCATATTTGATTTGTCCCTGATGAAGAGCCATCTGTAGCTGTCTCTCAAAGAATCCACACTAAAACACACAAACAGGTACTCATTTAACTTTAAAGCTAAAAATTTCAGTCTGTTTTCAAGACATAATACTTCTGAAGCCAACCACATTGTTGATAGGCAAAATATTTTTATTAGCAATGTAGTAGCATGACATAAGAGTCATGTTAATGGTGCTTTGAGGGTTGCTCAATTGCTCTTTATAAAAGTCCAGATACATCCCTGTACTACAATTAATTATTAATTTAAAATTTACCATAAAATAACCAGCAATTACTAACGATTACTGTTTTTATAACCCTTTTCACAAATCATTTATTTAACATGAGGTAGAAGACAGGAAGTAAAGAATGCAGGTTAAAGGAAGAAAGAAAGGGAGGGACATAGTCCAAGGAATAAAAGAAAGCAAATATGATTGATCACGATGGAGAGCAGGAAACAAAGAAAGCCAGATGGAAAATGAAAACAGCGCTGAAGATAAAAACTGAAAGGATGCAGAAATGTTGTGGTCATAGTGATCCAAAACGAATAGATTAGCAGATAAACAGCAAAATAACACAATGAATATTTATTTAATAATTAAAATTGTCACTAATTTATGTTTCCTGTTAATTTGTCAAAGAGTACACTAACCCTCCACATGATAATGATGATCAAAAAGAGGAGAAGGCAGCCGACAAAGATTCCGACGGCTATCATCCAGAACTCAATCGGCTGACGATTCTGATCGACTCCGAGAGCAGCAACAAAAGTCTCCAACTACACAGAGACAAACAAACACTTTGCATTGTATTTCAACATTTGTGTATGTGTGCATGTATGTATCTATCTAAGCACATAGGCATCTATGTGTGTATCTAAGTGTTTCTGTACATATCCAATACTGTATTGCAGTTTATTTATTTATTTATTACCGAAATTTGATACCGCCCTTCTTCCAAAATTTTTTCCTCAAAAGTGCACACACTCGCCTCGACAGCGCAATTGCACTAGTACTGCAGAGCAACAATTGTGCGTGAAGGACTTTCTCAAGGTCCCTACACAGTGACTCCTCGGACAAGGGTTGAACCCGCTCGCTCAGCGCACACTGCGTTACGGGCTGACCGCTCTAACCGATCGGCCACTGTGCCAGACAAGTTGAGCATTTATAAAACATCCGTTGTAGGATGAACCATTTGGAAGCGCTCCCAGTATGTGTGTATACATGTATGAATGTATCCTATGTGTGAACGTATACATCTTAGTCCTTATGTCTCCAAGTACTGCACTGTACTTAAGCGTTTATAAAGTCAGTCTCGCTTCTGTTGGTCTCAACTTGTGGATGACATTGTATTTGCTTTTGAATCAGGCGCTTTAAGTGTTTGTATGACTTGCTGGCTTCTTGTGTGCCTCATTGATTGTTGCTTGTTGCTGTGTCTTCTTGTTCAAAATGTATATTTTGCATATAAATAGCTAATAAATAGTTGTCTATCTTAACCCTAGGCCTCTTGGCGATTTCTCGCTTTAGGGGTACTTGCCATAGTTTGTACAATGAACATACCCTGAAGACATCCGTTAAGTAAACTTCCGGTTCCACAGAATAAGGCACTGAGACGACAGATGTCCGAACTTCAGATCGAACAAAGATTCCTCTGTAGTCCGTCTGCATCTGAACATTCAGAAAGAGATATCCAGACTCACAGTAAATTGGTTTAAATTAAATTAAAATATACACTTAATTCATCAATGAACTAGCCCATGAGAGTGAGTCAATGACAGACAAGCATGCATATTAATGAACCAATTATGATTTAATTGTTCGATATTGGAACAAACCAGTGATGGAGGTACCAGGTAAGGACAATGATGACAATTATCTATTATTTTTATCTCCAAGTGATCCATTCCATTGTTGTTTATTTTTTCTAGATACAAAATCAATGGAAGCTTTTTGTATGTATTATTGTATAAAGGATATTAAGGAAGACCCACATATCGGATATGCAACGACATTCAACTGCTCATCATCTGGCCACTGACTCACTTCTGTCTAACTTTGCGAGTGTGAATTTATTTAAAATAATAATAATAACAATGCTCAGGTGTTTCTTTTACCTGTACGATTGTTCTAAAGAAGACCCTGGCACGGACTCTAATAAGGACGCTGTCGTCTTTGCTCATTGGACCCGTTTCGCATTCGATGATTGCACATCCAGCCATCGTTTCCCCACAGGCCTGCACCAACAAAGTCAGCAAATTAAAGGAAACTTAATATCACTTCTGAGCATAAGCAAGAATTCGACCAATTCTAAAAGTCCTATTCCAGTGATCAAAAGAAACGAGCAAAAGTAATATCGAGCAATAGAACTCGTGATGAGCTTTACCAAATGCTCAAATGTCTAGCTGAGCAGCTCGGGTGAGAGGTGCTATATAAATCTACATTTTGATCAGGATAGTTGAGAAAAGAGTTCCTCTTAATTAAAACCTAAAACCACTAATTAAAACATGATGATTATGGTAAGCACAACACAGGAAAAAAATGAAAATTTCGATATTATGCAGCACTGAAGAATAACAACGTCCGTTGATAACACTTTCATCATACTAGCATTGTCTAATAATCGAAATATAAAAGCTTTCGAAATCTGTTGCACTTCATCTTAAAGACCGTTCCAGTCTTGATAGAATCGATGTAGTAAAAGGAAGCATGTGTGTGTGTATGTGACATGGTGGCCCATTGTTAAGAGCGCTTGGCCTGTAATGCAGAGAGCATGGGTTCGAGTCCTTCTCCCCTGAGAAGTAGTTACTTCTGATCTTAGGCAGGAGGGCAATATCAAACACTGTTGTATTGTACATCGTATGTATGTATTAATGCGCAATTGTGTATGTATGCAAGAATGTATGTAAGAATTCTAAGCATGTGTTTAAGTAAGTATATGTGCATCTGACTAATTTTATATTCGCCTAAAAACAATTCTTTTCATCCGTGCTGGGGTCAGAAGCGCTCCTGAGTAGTAGCCTTGAAGAGGCGCTATATAAATCTTCAGAATGAATGAATCTGAACATGTATTGTACATCTGTTGTGCATTTTAAGAACCTCACAAAATTGTATCTTAAATTGAAGATATCTCAAACAATTTCTAACTAGTTCTATTTCTATTTAGTTAGACTTACAACTTGCTGTAGACGAGTAGCGTCAGACTGAGGAGGCGAGACATGACGTCTCGTTCGGAAGCCGGTTGGATCCAAATCCGTCTTCAGATATTCATAGATGTGATGCATTTCGTCAGAGTTGTTAGGCAGGAGCTGAGAAAGCACAGCAAGCGTAAGTGAACAGAAAACGAAATTTACACCAATCAAAAATAACACTTTCAATATGCTAGCTTTGAATCTATGTATGTATGGGTGTATGCACGCAGGCATGAAAGAATTTACACATGCAATATTAAGTGCGTACCTGAATGCATGTGTAGAGAGGAATGCCAATTCACTATATTCCACACAATTCACTATGTGCAAGATCAAAGGAAGGCAGACAGAGAATACGATGGATAGACAACATACATGAGGACGTAACGTCACTTGGAACGACACCGAGTATAACAATGGTCTCCACAAATGAACGAGGACCACGGAAGTCATTCCTTTGTGTTCATCACTGACAAATGGTCAGCATCAGGAACAGATGATGATGATCATGATGTGTGTATGTATATGTCACAGGCAATGTGTGAAACTAAATGCCTGCTATTAGGCAATTTGTAAAATCTCCTATTTAGGGTTAGAGTTAGTGTAGGGTTTTACAAATTGCTAGGCATTTTACAAAATCCCTGGTTTCATACATTTCCTCTAACACATATAGGTATTTATGTATGTATGCCTGCAAGAACCTCATGAAATTGAATTTCTTCATACTTAAAACAATGGTTTAAGAAAATCTTCTCATCAAATCTATACTAATGACTTTTAAAGTGATGCTATCAAATAAGGCAGACACATAAAATGATGACTAGAGAGAGCATCACATCATTTTATACAACACCATGGCAAACACTGACCGTAAGATTTAAAGGATTGACAGCATCCGTCCAACAATGTCCTCTGCCAAGAACAATGCGTGGTTCTTCCAGAAGGTAGAACAGATGAGATCCGTCGTAGGTTTTGGACGGCCACTTGATGACAGTCTGCATTCGGCCGACAACACCAGGACCAAAGTTACGTATCTGAAATTTTACCAGCGGAAAATTATATCGTTGATTCTGCCACCCACAGAATAAAATAGATCAAGCTTGGAAAAGATGATTCCACTTGCTTGCATGTATACACACACACATACATACACACATACATACACACATACATACATACATACATACACACATACATACATACATACATGCATACATGAAAATAAATGCACACATACATAAATACTTATATGCTATAGGCTGTCATGCAGACACCAGTCGCTAAGCTACTGACTTTGTTTTTTTTACTCATGGTTTCCTAGTTCTGTTGACTTGATGAAAACTTCAATAGCAGGACAGGAACAACAGTTTTGCTCATAACATACAAGTGATTGTATAACAGTCCAACAATCAGTCGATGACAGAATCACAGTTCTGCAATCACTGTGTCGAGTCTGTTACATTGCGACACGTTGCACAGAAAATACACCTACAGCCACAAGATGATGCCAGGAAAATTAGTAGACTAAGCTGCTAAGTCAGTCATCTACACCCTGTGAATAGCTGGTCCCACTACTTCACTTCTGTGGACGATGTAGATATGTCAAGTTTATGATTACGATTAAATCGGTTGGTAGTTAGTTTCCAAGTGACTGACTCAGGGGACTAAAACAGACTTGCAGTAAATGTCATTTTCATATTAAATATTCACTGCAATGCCACATCTGACACTTTTTTACTAATATAATTACATCAGAAGCTTGAGAATAATCGGTTGCAATTGAATTCCTTTGTTTAGGAAAAGATAATAATTGAATTAATTCTGTATTGTTACCTCATACAGGTGAGTTACGGTCGGTCCAACGTCAACCTCAGACAGAAATTCGGAGACATGTGTGAAATTGTGAAGAACCTGTTCTGGAAAGGATGCCCTAAGAAGTAGCATCAAAATTTCCATACATTTATATTTCTGCTATTCATAAAAAATCTAATAATGCAAGTAACTTAAATGTTAGAATTCAAAAAAAATTATTGCTCTGGGGTAATTCACCTTCAGACTAAAAATCGACTTCCATGTAAAGAAAACAACCGAAACCTCCCTCCAATTCAACATAATGTAAGCATGCATAATCGAGTACACATAAATTGAGCAACAGAAGCATTGGGGGTCACTGTGCTTGTCTCATTGAAAGCACAAAGACACAATGAATTGGATGGATCACTTGTAAGAGTCATACACGCAGAGGCGGCGATCTAGTTTGACAGGTGGGGGGACACCCAATGAGAGGGGTAGGAAATGTGGGGGGACATGTGAATAACTTGTCCTCTTGCTGTAAAAGATGGAGAATCACATTGTCAACACATTTTATAGGTATACAAAAGGTGCCATAATAATTGTCGACCTACACACATATTCCCATACATACAAATGTCTCTGAGGACTGGTCCCTCTCGACCCCTCCACGGGATCGCCGCCTCTGCGTACACGAATTGATTCAAAGTTTTATTGAATCTCCACACAACATAAAATTAAATTATGACAGTTCTACCAATAGCATCTGAAGAACTGACATAAAGAGAATCAATCCATAAGGGTAAAAAGACCCACCAAATAAGTATTTAAAATAAACAGCCTGCAGCTAATCAGTCTAACACAGCATAACATAAAACTTCATTATCGTTTTTAAAAAAATTTGAAAGAACCCCAACAGCACAGGAAGGACGAGGTACTTTGCAGAATAACTTGTGGGTTCAACCATGCACCAAACCATATCAATAACAGAAATCTTCTACTCACCCAGTTAACTTAATATTCAGAATGGCCTTGACGGGAATGTTGAAGATGACGAAGTTATCATCAAAACTGGTCGTATTCTCCTGATTGGAACTGAACATTTAACAAGAAAATTGTAAAACAGTATAAGATCTTACAAACATTCTTTGAATCATTCAACTATGACAAATTTGTCATATATTTAAATCATAAGTGAGACAATTTGTTTTTGACACCTCAACAAAGAGTTATATAAGTAACTGAGAAACCAATGCTGGTAGTCACTAAAATGTTAAAGGGAGGTTTAATTGGACCAAAGGTTAGCACATGTCAACTAATGGTGTTTAAAGAAATGAAAACCCTTGATCAACTTTCGTAGTCTGTTCTTAAGACTGGATTCTTACACATTCAATGATCAATTTTTCTAGCTATCAAGGTGAAAATAGCTTACAGATGAACACTTTGTACTCAATGCACTTGAGAATCACATTGTCAACACATTTTATAGGTATACAAAAGGTGCCATAATAATTGTCAA
The DNA here is from genome assembly GCA_959347315.1 of Bimastos eiseni. NCBI lineage: Eukaryota > Metazoa > Annelida > Clitellata > Crassiclitellata > Lumbricidae > Bimastos > Bimastos eiseni. The sequence continues at coordinate 53,807,827 of OY365808.1, read as the reverse complement.
CCTACATACATATACCCGTACATACAAATGTATGTACATGCATATGTACAATTTTTGTACATGCATACATACATCCATCCATAGGCTTCATGGACATAAATCCATTCATACACTCTTCTTAAAATCATTAAATATATACAATCGACAATAACAAAATATCCTTCAGCAATGTTGAGCAATCACCAGTACATGTGCATAACTTGCTGAAAGTCCTTGCCCCTTTACTAATAAAAAGGAGTCATTGCCAGTAGTCACACACCAATTTTCATACTATACGACATCTTCATCAGTTTATTGCTCCAAGATCCAAGATACATCAATTGACAATATGCATGTTTAACATTTTGGTGGAGACAAGAGGAGGCCCAGAAGGGACCGTGGTCCCGCTAGGTAGGGCCACCTATATGTACACAAGGAAAAACATTTCATAAATGGCTAAGGATTGACAATGAAACTTAACTATAATAACAGAGTTAAACAGAAGCAAACATGATCAACACATTTAAACATAATAAGCAATGTAGGAATCCAATTAAACGTCCTGCTCAGTAATCCATGTTCTTAAGTGATGCCTGAAAGAATTTAAGTTTGGGATATTGCGAAGGCGCAGAGGTATTTTATTCCATTCTTTTGGTCCGGCACATCTAACTGAAAATTTACAGGAGTTAGTACGAGCAAATTCACTTCTGTATGAAGTTAGATTTCTCGTGTTGTAGGAGTGGATGTCTGATGTTTGGTTGTAAAGACTAGTAAGCGAGCTAGGTAATGTATTGTAAGTGTACCTATACATAAATTCACTGATCTGGAGTTGCTTAATTTGTGTAAGTTTTAGAATGCCAAACTTATCAAATAATTGCTTTGTATGAGAATTATAGGGGATCCAGCTATTATACTAATTATCTTCTTTTGTAGGATTTGTATTCTTAGTAGTCGAGAATTATAATTTGAGGCCCAAATCATATTACAATACGAAATGTAGGGATATATCATGGAATAGTATAATGTAAGCATAATATTTGTAGGCAGTAGATAAGATATTCGTTTCCATATCCCTACGTTTTTTGCAATTTTTATTGCAATTTGTTCAATGTGTTCGTTCCAAGTAATGTGTTGATTTACATATACTTCAAGGAATTTCACGGATTTTACTTGTGGAATGTCAATATTATCGATTTGAACCTTTCCCTTCTGTGATGGTATTGATTTCCTATGAGAGCAGAAAACAATATAAGTTGTTTTTGTCAGATTGAGGGATAATTTATTTGCCTTTAACCAATCTGATACTAGTGCAAGTTCCTGATTAAGTATTCTGAATAGTTCGTCATAGGATTTATGAGATAAAAAAACATTTGAGTCGTCCGCAAAAAGAACAAAGTGAAGAACAGAGGATATGTTAGGAAGGTCATTGATATATATCAGGAATAACATAGGACCTAGTATGGAGCCTTGTGGTACCCCATATTTTATTAATTTAAATATAGATTTTATGCCATTGCATTTAACTTGTTGCTGCCAATGACTAAGATAATCCTTAAACCATGAAAGAGGGATACCTCGGATTCCATAATTTTCCAATTTTTTTATTAGCATACTGTGATCTACGGTATCAAATGCTTTGGCTACATCTAAAAAATTCCTATAGAGTATTCATTATTATCAATGGCTTAAGTTATCTTATCCTGTATGTTTATGAGAGACATAGATGTTGTATGGCCTGGTCTAAATCCATGTTGCAGAGGGTGGAGGATATTTATGTTGGAAATGTAGCTATATAGTCTGTGGTACATAACTTTTCAAGTAATTTAGAGAAGTAGGGCAATATGGATATAGGTCTATAATTTGTAAAATCATCTCTATTTCCCTGCTTGAATATTGGTGTAACCGTAGATCATTTCACTTCACTAGATACTACTCCTGTTAATAATGAACAGTTAATTATATCTGTTAACGGGGCTGCTATAAAGGGCAGAAGTGGTCCGACTATACTTGGATCAAGTTGGTCCGGTCCAGAACTATGTGAGAGTTTGAGAGATTGGTTAATCTCCAGTAACTCTTCTGGTGATGTTGGAGTAACTGCAAAGGGAATTAACAGGTGGGGGTTTTAAATGCTTCATGAAGGAGCAAGTAGGATCTGGAATTTTTTCAGATAGATTTTTAGCAATGTCAGTAAAGTAATTATTAAACTTCTCAGCCATTTGCTCACTGTCAGTGATCACCTGACCATTTATGGTAAGAGATTCAATTCCAGATTCAATCTTGCACATATATATCATATATATCTCTTTAAATATACACAAGTATACAATATACACATCATATATCCAATCTTCTGAAATAGGTTGCCTATAGCAACCTCCATAATGAACTTCTAGTTCCTGCAAGCATTTGTTTTCGATTGTGTTTTGGTATTGTCAGGTCGGGAGCGCCTCTGAGGAGTATCTCTTGAAGTGGCGCTATATAAATTGATGATAACGATCCAAACTCTTACCTGTTGGCTACAATGAAGAACTGCAGCACATCTGTATTGATCTGACTCACTCTGGAAGCCGATGTTCGAATGGAAAAGGCAACCTGCAAAACAGTAAACCATTCAAGAAGCCCTCAATTGATTAGACCATGAACTACTAGTACTGCTAGTACAACAACTGCTACTATTGCTGCTGCAACCGCTACCACCATTTTCGAATCCCACAACTGCAACTATATCCGCCATTTTTGCACGTATGCTAACATTTGAAACTGTCAACAAAGCTATATATCAACAGTCAGAGATACAATTGCAATTGTTAATGAGGGACTTGCCCCTCGCAGCAACCATCTCAGAGCAAGAAGTCCTGACACGTACTATATATTACAAACAGAACTCACACACTTGCGGGCTACCAGACTCAGACTTTCATTGGACGTCGCTCTATGAACAATACATCTGACTTGACTCAGCACTCATAAATAAGCTGGTGCTTTGCAATTAGCTTCAGAGTAGCACTTTGTGAATGTGGACATTAAGACAACCAGTTGAGTATTGTGCCAGTTAGTTATACAGTTGCAGTGAATATGATTAAATAAGAATGATCAGATGAGATTTAAGTCATCATGAGATGGGACAATCATCGGAAGCAGGCTTCTTTCAATTGAGAATTAAATTTAAAAAAATATAATTAAGATGTTACTTGATCGCTGGCAGAAAGTGGATTTCCAATGTCACAGTAGACATAGTCAACCGTCGAGTTTTCCGGTCGCTGTGTGTCACATACCACTTCATCCGTCTAAAAAAAAACTGTTCTTCATTAACCAATATGCAATATACTCCATTGAGAGCATAATTTAATGTTAATAATAATAACCACAAGAATCGTCAACCAATATGCAACATAATTTAATGTTAATGTTAGTAACAAGTTGAATTGCCCATTCTAAGACATGAAATAATTGGCTGTCTGTTCTTCCGACTGTCGGTCCGCTTATCCGGTTGAGAAAAATCTGCATCGAACAGACTCCCCAACCATGTGAGGAAATCTCTGGAGATATTTAAATCACAACCTTTCTTTTTAAACAATCACATGACGGCCACTGACCTTTTTTGAACTCATTTTCAACACCTTTTCCATAGACCTCGACTGTGTTAGAGCACCATACAAATCATCTCATCATCCTCATTAGCATTATTGCTATCATTATCATTGTTATAATTATACTAATAAAGTGACCAGGTGCCAAAATAAGAGAATGAAACAGATGAAATAAATAATTAAATATTAAGCCACTGGAGAAGCCATGTCAAAATAGAGAAGACAAAATATAGAGGTGAGCAAGGATTTGTAAGTTGCAACTGACTAACAACAGACAGAAGACAGAAGAGAGAATGATAGATGTACTCACAGAATTCATATTGTTGACGTTAATGTAGATGACGCCGGGTGGCATTTCGATTCGAACAATAGCCTCAAATGCATCCTCTCCATTGTTTTCCACTACAACATTCAACTCGACTTCGTTGTCGGTACCCAGAACATAATAGTTCTTTGAGCTGAAAACAAACTTTTATTTGTGAATGTGAATAAAACTATTTACTTAGTTCTCCAATGATTCTATGAATAGCAATCTAATACCGAAAATTACGAAATGGTGGAAATTCGCAAAAGCGGGCAGATAAATAATAATCAAAGAAATAGTAGTTTTAAACACTGCACACAAAGTATTTATAGAATAGTTTGTGTCAAAATATAAAAATATACCCTTTCATTGGTCAATTTAGTGCTTAAGATGCGCGTTACACATCTTAGTGACAGAAAGGGTATGTTCTGTCACCAGGAATAGTACTCACTTTAGGCAAAACCATAGAATGAAACCATTGAACCCTATCCAGTGCTTGTAGTATAATGCACCCAAGCAAGTTTTTATATGGTGCTCATATCTGAAAGAAACTATAAAAATTATATTCAGATCTGTCTGGTTGAACCTTGCACAACATGTTAAGCCACGTTAAACATGTCTCAAACATGTCATCACACTTGCCAACACTGAGAGCCAAGAAACACAAATTCTATCATTAAAATACAGTAAATGCAAAAACATAAAATTCAATTTCAATGCCAGTATGTTCCCTTAACAAACTAAATTATTTTACTAATATATTGAGCATGAAACGTATTCCTGTAAAACCAACCTGCTGACATGAAGTACGAGATCTGCGGTGCAGACACGGTCAATGCCACAGTTCTTAAGAATGTGTCCCTGTCATCACCAGAATATGAAAAAAAGTCAACAACCAATAAGCTCAAAAGTACAAGTTTGATACCAAAGAGCCACAATAACAACAACCAGAAGTAGTTGAACTATCATTCTGAAAAAATCTAAACTTAGCTACTGTTTGGACAATTTCACTTGATATTTGAATACTGGTTGGTTAAGGGTGCCATCGGTTCATACTTTGTGCATAAGACACCTGCACAACAGAAGTCGTTACAATTACGTGTATGAATGTTGATGGGCTAAGTGACTTTTTCAAACTGCCCACTTAAATTTCTTATCAGCTCTCAGAAGTGCTATAGAAACTTTTAACTTGCATACTAACAATTCTGGTTATTAATTAGATCTAATGAAACAATTCAGAAGTTGTCCCAACTAACCTGAGCAACAGCTGGATGTGGTGCGTAGATATCGAGCACAGGCTGCGGCTCACTTGAACTCAAGTTGCTCTCTACAAGACTGTAGCCAACTTCTATAACTATCGGACTCAGCTTGTCACGAATTTTGTCCTGTACACAAAGTTCAGATAGCACTAATATTTGCCTCACTACAGTAAAAAAGATCATTTGAAGGGCTACATTTGCATCAGTTTGTAATTGTTTATGCCCCAATAGCTAACTACTCTGACAAACCTATATATACTACTACTAGGCTTTCGTTAAGTGTGTATTAAATGCCTGTTTGCATATGCCATGCGATTGTAGGCTTTCATATAAAAGAAAATACATACTTACTAGCTTTTAATATTCGCTTTTCATATATTTAGAATTCGCTAGATGGCGTCGTACTGATGTTTTCTGCGTGAACAGCGGCGCTTAACTTATCATTTTTGGCGGTTCTTACGGCCATTTGAGTGAAAAATGTGTCAAATTATCGGGGATGTTGTCCGTCGTTGATTTGGATCGTGTACCGTCGTCGAATTCAGTTTCTGGCCATCACGTAGAGGATTTCTTTTTCCGTGTTCAGTTGAAGCTTGGTCCGACCATTAAACGGATTTTCGATGGCCTGGCTGCCTCCTATACTGCTTAGCTTGCTGTGATGGTCGACGAGAAGACAGAGGCAGCACTAAAGAGATACAACTCTAGACAAGATGCCACATTACTTGACCTTGAACCAGGCCTTGAGGAAAAGCATTGAAGAGACGCAGAATTTTCTGCGATCTGAACTTAATCTTCCACGGCCTGGAGGCTTATTCGGCTGTTGACGTGCCTGCTCCTCACGGTTCGACTCTAGGGTCTCAGGACAGCAACAATCACGCCGTGGTCAACCTGTGTGATAAGAGATTCGGAATCAGAATCGAACCCTCTGACATATTGCTGGCGTATCGTCTACCGAATAATCCGAAATCTTCTATGGCTCCTGTGTTGGTTTGTTTCACGAACAGACAGACCCGGAACATCGTGTACTCGGCAAGAAAGTCCCTGAAAGTTGCCTCTTCATCTTCGGCTGTGCCTGTCTACATCAACGAACATCTGACACGCACTAACTCTCATATATTCGTCGAGGCCCGGAAACTCGTAGGATCGAAGTCTCTGGTCTCCGCTTGGACTCGAGAAGGACACGTATTTGTTCGCTGCTCGACCAGTCCGTCTGAAAAACCGGTGAAGATCTCCTCCATCAAGGACCTGGACAATCTGCCCCATGCCTAATGCCTGATACGATCGTCTGTCCTATCATGGGCCAATTCAACGCATCTCGAGACCGAAGCCCCGGCGATTGACAACCATCTCCTTGCATCTTTGGTTGATTGCAGACGTTCTGTGTTGTAACCATCTCCTTACCATGTTCCCGCTTGGCTCCGCCAAAAGCCTTGCATATTTTGTTTAATTGTTTTTTGCTGCTGTTCACACATTTGTTTGTCTGGTTTTGTTCTGTTGTGTTTTGGACAGTTGTGTTTGCTTCAGTTCGTGTTGAACTCTGGCTAATTTTCAGTTGACTTCTTCAGTTAAGTTATTAGTTAAGTGTGTAAAATGCGATATTTTGATAGATTCAAATGTTAATCTCGTGTGTGTGAACTGCTCGAATAATTATCACTTGTATCACTTTAGCGTCAGTGCTGCTAACGGTCATTCCTGGATATGCCCTGACTGCCTAGCCGTAGTATTTCCTTTTCACTGTCTTGACACCACAGAATTTGAACAATGTATTCATAGTGACAGGCTTAGTACCCACCTGCTAACTCAACTAAGGGATGGTCCTCGACTTGAGGTGCTTTCGGAATTAGGCTTCGACCGTCCGCTTATAAATGAGAATGATGTAGACCCGGACGATAATTATTACACTACAAGGCATTCTATGAGCACCTATGTTGTCCCTCCATCCCAAAGCATACCAGCTCGACCTAGATCAAATCAATTTTAGTTCATGCATATAAACGCTCGTAGTCTGCTTAACAAAACTTCATGTCTCGAAAACCTTATATCCAGTTTTGCAGCTGACATAATTGCAATAACGGAGACATGGTTGAAGCCTGACCAGTCTAATATGGTCAATATTCCTGGATATGTTTTTGAATCTCGTCCTAGACCCAACGGAAGGGGAGGTGGGGTAGGCTACTTTATAAAAAGTAATATTAATTATGACTTATACCAGCTCCCTGGCTGTATTCACCAAGTCACCTATGAAGCTCTCTTCCTGAAGTTACCTGGTATTAATGGCTCATAATCCATACTGGGAGTCCTTTATAGGCCCCCGGGTAAAAATATGAACGACTTCAATATTGAATTGAATTCTCTCCTAACCGCCCTTTCGTCCAATGATAAAGACTACTATATCATTGGCGACTATAACATTGATCTACTCAAGGCCCAAGATTATCAGCTCACAAGCAATTTCCTAGATGTGGCTTTTTCACATCACCTGCTCCCGGTTATAACCCAACGCTCTCGAATAACTGATACCTCTGCCACGCTAATTGACAACCTTTTCACTAATCGTATCTCGAAAATATCGGAACCTAGCATAATTGTTGATGATATATCTGACCACCTACTTATCATGGCTTACATTCAAACCTCGTTCAACCTCACCTCTTCTATCCCCACTACTACCCGACCAACCCGATGCATTGATATTAACTCTAGAGATTTCTTTAAAACGAGCTTATCTATAGCAGACTGGTCGGACGTTGAATATCAGTGTGAGGCTAAGAATCCGTCCTTGGCCTACGAGACATTTATTACGAAGCTAAAATCGACTTACGATGCTGCCTTTCCAGTCTTTATAAAAAGCCCAAACCATTTAAGTCCGCCAAACAACCATGGATGACTTCAGGTCTCTTAAAATCTTGCAATACTAAATCGAAATTATATGCCTCTTTTATTAAAAACCCAACAATAGAAAACAAAACTAAATTTGTAAAATACAGAAACAAATTTAAACCTCTACGCAAAAAAGCCTATATTTCTGAAATTAATAAACATGCCAATGCCTTAAAACATACCTGCAAGATCATTAAAGGTCGATCCTTAAGGTCAACGTACCTGACACGAATATTTCCTCTTTAAGCTCCAATGGTATGATTATTTCTGACCATAACTGATCGCAGATAAACTAAATAATTACTTTACGGGAATTGCTCAGGAATTGGTCGATAAGGTGCCCTCAACGAATTACTCTTTTGAGCACTATCTGGGGCCCCCCAACCTAAACTCTTTCGCTGTATACCCTACAACTGCTGAGGAATTGATTATTCTTGGTCAATCCTTGAAAACTACCCATACCACTGGTCCAGATGATATTGACCCCTCATTAATGAGCCCTATATTTTCACTAATTGCCAAACCTCTAGCCAGCATTATTAATTCTTCACTTTCAACCGGCAATGTCCCCAATGGAATGAAAATGGCTAAAATTATACCTATATACACGCAGGGGCCGAGGGACGTACTTGGAAACTACCGGCCCATCTCGATCTTACCCTTCTTCTCTAAGTTGCTGGAAAAGGTCATGTATAATAGGCTCTATGACTTTAATGATAAAAATAAATTCCTATACCTGTATCAGCATGGTTTCCAACCAGGTCACTCCACCTCAATGTCTTTGCTTGACCTACATGATCACATCTCTGCTGCAATTGAACGTAATGAATTTACCTTAGGCATATTTATCGATATTGCAAAGGCTTTCGATTTCGTAAACCATAAAATATTACTTGCCAAATTAAAGAATCTGGGTATTCGGGGTGTGGCCCTGGGCTGGTTTCAGAGCTATCTGTGTAATAGATTGCAATTTGTTTATTGTAATGGTGCAGTATCTACAACTAACCTAATAAAGTTTGGTGTCTCTCAAGGCTCCATTCTAGGACCTTTACTCTTTCTGCTTTTTATTAATGATCTGCCAAATGTGTCATCGCCTCTTCGGTTCTTGCTCTTTGCTGATGACACCAGTGTCCTCGCCTCTAATTCTTCTTGTGATGAACTACTCTGACTTTTAAATCGTGAACTTGTCAAAGTTAATGGCTGGTTTTTAGCAAACAAGCTCACACTTAATGCTACTAAAACCAACTACATTCTCTTTGCCTCACATCGCAAGAAACCTCTTTTGTCTGAAACGGTCCTCATGATAAATAATGTCCCTTTACCTAGGGTTATATCGACCAAATTCCTAGGTGTATACGTCGACCAATCACTTACCTGGAAAACCCATATTGAAAAAAATAGCATCTAAAATAGCTAAGAATATAGGCATAATATCTCGTATTGCGTACCTATTACCTGTTGCCATACGCAGAAACCTTTATTTCTCCCTGGTCCACCCTTACTTAACCTACTGCAACCTAATCTGGGCATCCAATTACCACTCTACATTAACTAGGCTAATCTCGCTTCAAAATAGAGCCTTTAGAGTCATTTATAAAAATTCTGACCCACTGCATCATAAATCCTGCATCTTGAGCATCAGACAACTTTAATACAAATTAGTGAATTCATCTACAAATTCTCGATTAGCCAATTACCTCCTGCATATGCAAACTACTTTACTCCCATTAAATTAATCAGTCCATGCTCCCTTCGCAATTTTAATGATTGCAGGCCCATCCATGCACGTTTGCGATAAGATGCAATGGGCTTAGGGCTTGGAATAGCGTCCCTCAATTAATATATACCTTAAATTATTTAAGTGCATTTAAATTGAAACTCCGTGACTATATACTGCTACAACCTACATAACTCTGTCAGTGAATCTATTGATCTATGTAATTACCTCCAGTGTTTAGTTTGTTAAGTTATTTAAGACTAACTCTCCGCAAGCAATCTGCTTAAGTCTTGTTTGTCGCCATCTACCACTTATAACTTAACTCTTATTGTAATGGGTGTCCCTGATAGCGGGACCTCGGTCCTTTTAGGGTTCCTCCCTATTGTCGGCTGCCAATCTCTCTATCAACTTAATTTTTTTCTTTTTGTTAATGCTTCACTATTATGATTATCAGTGTGCAATAAAAAATGTTGGTTATGGTTATGGTGGTTACTTAACCGCTTGATATACATGCTAACTGTCTTTATATGCCTGTTAACTACATTGGTATACTTGTTAACAACCTTTATGTGCCTGTTGACTACATTGGTATACCAGTTAACAACTTTTATGTGCCTGTCAACCACCTTGATATACCTGTCAACACCTTTAAATACCTGTTAACTACCTTGCTATGCTTGTTAACTACCTTGATATACATGTTAATGACCCTGATATGCCTGTTAACTTCTTTGATATACTTGTTGACTGCCTTGATATACCTGTTACTACTTCTATATGCATGTTAACTACCTTGATATACCTGTTAACGACCTTGATATACCTGCTAACAATTTTTATTACCTGTTGACGGCCTTGATATACTGCCTGTTAATTACCTTTATATAAGCTAACATCGATGTACATTCCTGAAGCAGCTTGTATGCAGTCATTCTAGCAGACGTCGTGCTATTCGAAGGCGCTTCCAGAAAAGCCGTTCTCAGACTGAGCGTCTTCAGACTGTCCAACTTCCAGTGTAAGTCGAACTCTTCACATCAAAATAAACACTTGTAATAAATGTCCTGTACTCTACATATGTACATATTTATATTATTATTATTATTATTATAGCTCCTTTCAGGAACATCTTAAAGACAACACTCGCTTTGCAAATGGACAGAAAAAAGCAACTTTGCGCTTATAATTTAAGAATTTCTACTCAGGTCTGACTTGATTTTATATCATCATATGCAGTTAGAACTTTGAAACTTTAAGTAGAGCCAAGGTCAGACCAAGATTTTTACTCAATTTCAGACTCATAACAATCATTATACATTTATTAAGAGTGACTGTCTAGTGACATCAATTGATGGCACCAAACAATTGTGAGTCAAAGACTTGCTCAAGGTTGCTACACGCACAGCAGGAGCCTCTTAGTAGAGGCTTGAACCAAAACTCCCTGCATTGCAATGCATTAGCTGCTCTAACCATTATGGGATGAATCCTGCTAGCGGGGCCTGTCGACAAATATTTACAGCTTTTAATTGACGGCTGAATTATTTTTTTCAGCAAATATTATTGGTAAATGGAGGTTACAATGCATTGACTTCAAAAATACATTATAGAATGCTAGAATAACGAAGACAACTCTCGCTGCAAGTAGCAAGTTTGGACTTTAAATAAAAAAATAAATAATCTCATTAATTGAACACTTCAACACTTATAATTATCTAACATATAATTATGTACAGTACCACTTACGTGACTCAAGACATTAAGCATTTATATCGGGTAAATCTGAGACTATTCAGATTAATTTTGATAACATTGTTTTACAGTAATGCATTACATCATTCGGCTGGACTATGCATGGGTGAGGGAACCAGACAGCAGAGATTCTTTTAGTTATCTTAACACCTACTCTTACTTACTGATGGTTTTTTACTCTCAATGATTTGAACAATAAGCTAGCATAACAAGAACATTTGTAAAGTACTTCACAGTGATTGGCAACATATGATTAAAAGTCTAGATGACTAACAAACTGACCAGTTCTGAGTATTACAGACCAGCACCACAGAAGTGCAATTGTTAGAACGGGCTTAGAAAAAGTAGAACAAACAGAAAAAACCCAGTTCCGACCAAATTTTAAGGGTGACTTACGAAGCCCTGATGGAACTTTTAATCCGGAGTAACTGGCACAAAACGTCACTGTGAAACTGGAAAGAATACAAAATACAATCACACATGTAGCACATACAACAATTAAGTGTTTACATAATAATAACAAACAGTAACCAAATCAAGCCACCACTTACGAGCGAGCGCAAATGTTAAGAGATAACCAACTGTGCCTGCAGCAAGGGAAAAGTTACTTTAAAATTTCCGGATTGCAGTTCACTGTAACTCAAAAGGAAAGGTCATCCAGCTGGTAGATAGCACTCCACATGATCGTTTCAATTACAAAACCGAGGATCAGTTTTGGCAAAGTGTGTTTGAGTTAAGGTGTTATATATATCTCACCACGCTACTGGAGTCTCATCAGGCAACCGACAGCTCCTGTCCTCAAGGTCAATGACCTCTGGTTCGACTCGGACTTCAGCTCTGACCCTAACAACAGGTCGTGACCTGTCCAGCAAACAGAAGACAAACAGGTGCATTGGAGCACTAATGTTGTACATCCCATCATTCAGATTTTGAAATCATGTTGTATCAATAGCGAAAGACTAAGGCGAGGCTAGGTTGTGAATTGTCCATTCAGAATTTCAGTCACTTCATTGGACCCCCAAGGACATTTGACCCCAAGGATCCAGCCTTATGAAGGTCATCATTATTGGGTTCATAACTGACTTTACAAGCCCGTATAATTTTAATTCTTCACAGTTGACATAATCCATCCTCGCATTTTCTTTCACTTGCGATGTTCAACTGCTAACCCAACTTGGCTTGACCTGGCACCACAACAAAACAAGAGACTTGGCAATTGCAGGCTTGATTTGGTATCACGCTGGTGAATAAGCTAATCTCTCTGACCCGGTTTTTGTGATATGCTGAGAATTTTTGAGGATTTATATTACGTCACATTATATCCAGCCGTTCGTCTAGAAAAAGATATGTGCAATCTTGCAGAACCTAGAGCACAGCTCTCAAATGCAGCTACAGCCTAGTCTGCACATAGAAAAAGGAAATTGGTTGATTAATGGTTGAATAATGTAAGTCATATTCAAACCTGAGAAGAACTGCAGCATCTGCTTTGTAGGCACCAATCAACAGGTCTGAAAATAAAGTAGTCACAATGTAAAGTCTGCAAAGAAAGAAGTTGGAAACAACAAAACACAGAAAATAATATTTAATAATCCCCCAACTCTGTGTACTGACTCCGGACGAGTTATTTATGCACCAGCGCCTCTTTCACAAGGCAGAAATTTGATCTTGTGATGCGGTGCTTGTCCCGTGTCTAAGACCTCGTGATTCTTCGATTGCCGAATCAACGACCGATTGAAACAAACGAGCAGTTCCTCTACTTTACCTTACTTACCTCAAAGGGATGCTCTATAGTGTAATGGTAAGTGTGCTCGACTGTCAATCGAAAGGTCCGGGGTTCAGATCCCCACCAGGGCAGACATTTTTTGGAGATTCTAACGCCATCTGCACCAACTCTGCTGTAATCAGTACATTGACTGCACACTGTCAGTGGGTAGATGAGACCACGAGGGAGATGATTCGCCACCCACTGTCGTATGCCAAGGCAAAGAAACTGAAGTCGCTACCACTTCAGGCCCATGGCTGCCTCAGGGCTCGCTTAAGGACTGCTCTTCTTTTACTCACCCAAGACCTTTACAAAAGCCAGAAAATATTTGAAAATCTGCTGTCGCCAACTTGGCTGAAATGATAAATTTTTACAGTGGCAGTGGTTTAAACACAGATTAAACGTCTTCTGAACTACTTTAAACCCTTGTTATGCTATGTCACTTAGTTTAATTGCTGTAACATTACCTGGATAACCATTCTGATCGAGGTCGCTGCCCCCAGACAGGGAATATCCAAATGCAGACAGGTGTGATCTGACGCTTTCTGCATAGCAGATCTGTGATTCCTTGGATCGAATGCCTTCAACAGATCCTTGAAACACATAGACGACTCCATTGCCACTCGGCCCATCGTATGGAGCACCAACAGCCAGATCTATCAAATAGTTCAATGTATTTATGAAGTCCATTGGCAGGGAGCAGGGAGCCTGCTATAATCACACCAAGTCACATCAAATCTGGCAAATCTAATGCAATCCAATAAAATCTCTTCTAATGCCACTTGACACCTAACATAACTTTACGCAACCGGACACAATTAATTTATGTCAAGTAGCATCATGCTATGTTATAGCTAAGTACCCGGCTTTGCCTGGGTTGAACTTCCAATTGGTGTACAGTTGTACACAATTCTTAAATGTGTTGAAAAATTCATTCCTATTCCTGCTCTACCCTGTCCCCATCCTTGCCTGCCCTGTCCCCACTCCTGCCCTGCCCTGTCCCTACTACTGCCCTGCCCTGTCCTTACCACTGCCCTGTCCTCACCCCTGCCCCCCCAAGTTGAACTTCAATTGGTGTACACAATTCTTAAATGTGTTGAAAAAATTCATCCCGGTCTAATATGACCCCATCTCTGCCCTGCCCCCACTTCTGCCCTGTCCCTACCCCTGCCCTGACCCCATGAACCCTAACCCTAGCTGAAGTACCTGGCTGAATAAATAAGTAGTTGGCTGAATAAATTATTATTAGATGTGACACAATCTGACTGCTGCGGGGCATATTAAGTCCTCAATGTCATGTAGCGAGACAACATGGATGAAGGACTTTGTAATTCAATAAATGGTCACCTATAAATGATCGGAAGGGGTAACATTTTGGGAACGCGAACACCCTAAGCTTTTGCCTGGGCTGCTAATAAGTATTCCGTAAAGAAATGGGAGGAATCGGTCGAGTGGATCAAAAGTTTTTTGGAAGACACATAGTCACATAGACACTTTTCTTCTTTATATAGATTACATATTTATATCTAGATACATGTATCTGTATGCATGTATGTGTGCACATACGAGTTATATTTAAGCACCTCATGCCTGCATGCATATATCCAAATACATGCACACACACACATATACACATATAAACACATGTACATAATTGACACTGACCATCATGTCCATCGAGATCCATATCACCGAGACTGACCACAGCCAGTCCAAAGCGACTCAGAGGCCTTCGACTGCTGCTAAGCCTCACAGGGGAACCTCTGAAATCTCTCTGGAAAATAACAAAACACACTCAGAAACTGTAATAGAACCTACAACAATAATGATAATAATAATAATGATGATGAAAATAATAATGATAATAAAAACGATGATAATAATAATAATAATATCTTCATTTAATTTCACACTGAAATACAAAGGTATGATAGAAGGTAGAACATGAACACATGACGATAAGTTATTACAAGTCATATTAGACTATATGGCATCACTGCAAGGCGCACACTACGTTGGACATTACATTTTGCCAACGCTGCCACATTAGAAAGACGGACTAGACAAACTTAGGAGGTAGTGGAAATAGAACTCGCTTCCTCGGCTCTGCATATGAGGGTCATATTCATTACTCAGGTATGGTCAAAGTCAGTTCCAGGTCAAAATCCAAAGAGTGATGCAGACCATCCATGCGGTCAGGTGGCAAAGGTAGACAGGATTTAGAATTGATGGCATAGCAAGGTGTGTTCATAATGACTTCACATCAAAGGAGTCTGCACTGTATATGTATTTCTAAATCACTATACATAATTATCCATACAGTTTTATACACATATAAATTTATACATATGTTCACAATTGCACATACATACAGAATCTGTGATTATATTAAATTATTCATGAACAAACAAATAAAGTCATTAAACCATTGATCATGATCACAATATTATCTTCAGTCACTTTTAGGGCTGTTAACATCGGTTTTTGAGGCAAACCGATTATCGTTATCGTTTTATCGATTATCGTAAACGATAACCGGAATTCCGGTTATCGTTTACCATCTTCAGTCAATTTTAGTTATCAAGTGAAAAAATACTGGAACAAAAACGATAAATGAATATCCTTTAGGATATAATAAAAAGGAATCTGCAATAATCAAATAACTGCCTACATTTAGATCATGATCTGGAACAGTTCAGATAAAGGCAATAGTAGGATAAGGACGATGAAAGTGGCTGATCTGGAGTCGCGATTAAGATGATAATCTTGGAGGAATACATCTATAAACCGAGGATGATGAATCTGACGAAACAGATTGGTCCTAAACCTGAGTTACTTTGATGAGCATCATTGAGCAATGAGCATACCTGGCTCGTTTGATGGAAGACATAAACTCGGCCGATGTCAAAGAGAATGGCACTCGATGAATACAATGGCGCACCAACAGCTACATCGTCTAAACTGAAATAAAACATATCAACTGCAACAATTGTTTGCATACATAAATATATTGAATACATACACATACATAATATATGTACACATACATACATACATACATACATATATATATGCATACTGGTGTATAAATATATACACATATACACATATAAATATTTAACTGCAATTTATAATGTGCCCTAACCAAAATGAATCTTTTGCAAAAGTGCATAACTGGAAAATCTAGTCCTAGTAAATTTTGAACAAATAAGTCTTAAGGTCAACTATTCGTAATGCTGATCTTGACATAAATGGCAAAATCAAATCGCACTTAATAATAATAATGAACATAGGAAAACATGTAAATAAAATTAAAAGAATTTCTTGCACATGATATGACAAGCCAGAGAAAACCAATAAAATTGTCATATTGTTTATTTTGCGTAAGAATTCCGCAATAAAAAAGACAGAATAAACAGAAGAAATAATTTTCTGTGACTGTACTAACCCATCGCCATTAAAGTCACCAACAGCGATTGAACTCCCAAAATATTCGCCAATCTATGAAAAAAACCACAGCAGAAATTACAAAGATTACTTAACATTACATGAACAGTCAATAATATTCAATAAGAATCACTCATTAATAATGCCAGGGGCATCACTCCCCCTCTGAGTAATGGAGGCAAACCCCCGGTTCCAAGTGCCAGGAAGGGCAAGGTATTTTCCCCCTAAGATAAAAAACATTCTCCCTAGCTAAAATTGGAAGCATTTGCCTTCGGACCACCATATCTGGACGCCCCTGAATAATGCAGTTACTAATATATAAATTAACTTACCAAAATTTGCAAATTAGTATGGAAATAAGACTTGAAATTCAGCCTAAAATTTACTTAGGAAATATAGAATGTTGAGAAAATTGAAATTAATATATAGAAATTATTTACACATAAATGTACAAATGAACTTTAATGTATCAAATACTAACAGAGTGTCTGTCTTACCTGTTCTCCATAAAGTTCGTACAAAGGTTGCATAGAGTTATCCAGGAATGAAATCTGCACAACAACAAAAAATCATCGAAAAGCTAATCTGTTATGAATCAGCTGGCTTTCAAAATAATAATAATAATAATAATTATATGACAATAATAACTCAAAAAATTTTCTCATAATTCTATGAGACAGAAACATTTGCTGAACACAGCTCCAAATAGTCTTTGACATCTTTATTATTGACCCGAGTTTGCTTGATTCGATAAAGCCATGTGCAATTTTATCCGACAAGGCAGATATTCCAGTTTCATGGGTTCTGTTGCCTTAGAGAAAGGAAACAGTTTACTACCTTTCCTGTAAGAGAATTGCCTTTTGGAGTTCCAACAACGAAATCTACAACATTTAAGAGAATCTTAAAATAAACTAGAACAGTAACCAATGCAAGCTATATATATATATAGTAGTAGCTGGGAGGGGATGGGAGCACCTATGAGAAGACTTCTTGATGGGTGCTATATAAATGTTAAAATGCACGAATGAAAGTAACTTAGTTGATAGGTCTTGTCGAAACTAGCAAGGCACTTTGCAGTTGATTGGACAGTTCCTAAGAAACCATTGGTGATGATACTGGCGAACTCTTTAACAACAAGCTGGCTTCCCAGTCACTTTTAGATAATATGATTGTCAAGATGATAATAAGAAGGCGTCACGAAGATCATGATGACAACAATGGTGATGTTAATGACTAGAAAGAGATAGGCCTGGACAATGAAAAGCTGCAAAAAAGTTGATGATAATCATGACGAAAATGGAACATCGTAGAGGAAGCGAAAAAGATAGGTAGAAAAGAAACACGATGTTAATGACGATGATGACAGATTACGACAACACATTCAAGATGACACTCATTACATCGATCATCATCATGAAGGGGAATGGAAGCAATCTGCAGGGAATGAAAGAGACAAATAGGATGATGATGATTATGACAGTAGTCATGACAACAATGATGATGGTAATGATGATGACGAAGATGATGAATGGGTCAATGTACCTTGGCCATATTCCGAGCTGAAGCTGCCCGACGCAACAGCGTAACCCATGTAGGTGTTATCGTTGACGCTCGGTCCTTCTTCCGTTGACTGCAGAGAATGATCCTCTCTCAGATCTTCCGAATGTATCTGACCTAGAAAGGAATAACAAGGTCAATAGGTCATAGACACAAATCCCAAGAGCCCAGCATCCATGCGCATATTTCAAAGTGCCACCATTCATGCTCGGCTCAGGCACTCAACCCCATAAGTTTTGACTACAACCAGTCTCATATAACTCGCTTACGCATGACACAAATTCTGACATAACATGAGCAGGAACATGATCTCAACCATTTGGCGGCGATGGGTATGAATAAATTCCCTCCGCTGTCCTCAGGCATTTGTCAAGTCCATTGCTCACCTTAATAATCTTCATCAAATTCAAATTGAAAGACCGCAGTATGATTACAAGTATATAACCACAAGTTGTCATAGGATTCTAATTTAACTGTATGCCCATACCGTCCCACGTATAATTTAACCAAGTGAATGAAAGGACTGACCTACATTAAAGGGAGATGGTAATCGACCTCGCACCCTACTGAACGTCTCTCCAGCCTGTTATCCATCACTTTACAGCCCCCATGCCTTGCCTCATCACAAATTGCCCTACTTTGAAGTTTCATGCAGAAGAACCTAGAAGAGAGAATGCATACCTTGCCAGAAGAAGCTGCCAACTGCTCCCAGGACGAGGTAGTTGCTGTCCTTCAATCACAAAAGAAAACCCAGTAATTTCATCCACATTTCTTAAGTGGCCAAAACACAAGCAAAGCACACAGCAAGACAAAAGACACTGTCTTTAATTATGGCAAATGGCTCTAGTCTTTACATGCATGAAGGCAGGCGGACAATAGAAAAGAATTATAACAACATTATAATAACAATAACAGGTATGACAAAACCTGATTAAATCATTTTCATGCTTACCTTTCTTTATCAGTTTAATAATTGCAATTGATTAAGATCACACTCACTGATAATGACCAAACTATTGATATGCATAGTCAATATTTTGACAAACATCAACCTTTGTCTATATTAACAAATCTGCAATATTTTTAGTTATTATTATTATAAATTTTTATAAAGCGCCCTTCAAGTTTGCCCCAGTCGAACAGAACAGTCTTATAAAAATGGAAGACCAAGTCGAGCTGACGTAAACATGCTGAAGCGCCACCTATCAAACCATAGTAATAGTAATTTATAACACATTTATTTTAATTATACACAACATTGGCAAAAATGTAGGGAGAAAGCATCATTAAACACACCATGCCATGCAATCACATTATATCACATGTCATATAACATTTAGTGGCTCATCAGTTTCTAACCAAACGAATTTAAATGAAAAAATCTCTATATGGGGCCAGAAAAATAGGTAATAATATCTTTCATGCAAAGGGCTAAAGAAATTTCTTAAGAAATGTCCCAAATATGTAACTATAGAATCAGAAACAGACTGAAACTGTATTAAATCAAGGAACCAATGCCACTAGGAATTCAATACAAGCACAGACTAAATTGGTGAAAAAATAATTTACGCTGTTGGACCAGGACATCACGTCGAATTTTTCACAATCTCATCTTCACAAATGAATGTAATTACAATTATAATGAAGTCAGGTGATAATTAGTAATCTAGGTCGCAGGAAAGAGAATCATTGTTTGACTGATGATAACAACTGTGACATGCTTTTCAAGAGGCAAGCACAACAATCTATTCACTAAACATTTGTTATTTTAACCCAAATAATTTTGTTATTGCAAATAGCCTCAATTTAAGTTAGAAACTAAGTAAAAGATTAAAAATAACTAAAAAATATATAAATAAAAAGCATCAATGAGGTATGTGAATAAGTAAGAACCGAATACTACTACTGCTAAGAGATAAACCACTTCTGTAAATATACAGTGATAAGTCACAACTCAAGCAAGAAAGTAAATAAGAATGTAAACAAAACTAAGTAGAAGCAAATAAGCATAAATAAAATAGGTAAATAACAAAGTAGAAGGTAGGCATGTAAATAAATGGGTAAAAGGTAGGTATATAAGTAAGAATGCATAAGAACTAAGACATTCTGTTCACATACGGTAGTGAAAGCGGCACTGAATCCACTTTGACAAGATCCCAGGCGATTATGTCCAAGTTGTCGATCTGCATAAAGAGATGAAACAATTGTCAAAATGGCAGTGAGGAGAGAGAGGACCACAGAAGATACAAAGAAAATTGTCATATGAAATCAAACCTAGATCTTTTAGGCACTCAACTTGTCTTGTCTTCTCTTCAGCCATCCGTGTAGCGAGGGTTGGCCGCGTCATGAACTGTCTTTTTCCATTCCTTCTTGTGAGCTGTCGCCATTGTCATTCCAGTCCATGTTCGAATGTTGTCGATTCATGCCATTCTTCATCTTCCCCTGACGTTTGCCCAGGACTGTACCTTGGATCAGCTATGCTGCTCGGGGAAATCAAATGGTAGGCCCCAAGTCCTTACATCCTTCAGTAGGGAAGCCTTACATCAGTTCCTATAGTGAGCCTACCCCTTCAGGAAGTCTGGCCGTTGTCACCCTGCATGATCCTCAGCCCTTTTGCCCCAAGACCAGCTGCTGCTCAGGTCCACAACTACACAAACAATAAAATCAAAATCAAACAAAGTCTTACCTTTTCTGCAAGGCGAGTACCGCATGAATTTCTTTGAGTCAGGCTGACTCAGGTAACAAGCTCCAACTGGCTCCCTTTTTGAGCCAGTTCGAGAGAAATAGACATACAAAGGAGCACAGGCCTACAACATACATAACCATTTAGGCCTACAACATACATAACCATTTAGGCCTACAACATACATAACCATTTAGGCCTACAACATACATAACCATTTAGGCCTACAACATACATAACCATTTAGGCCTACAACATACATAACCATTTAGGCCTACAACATACATAACCATTTAGGCCTACAGCATACATAACCATTTACATGGACAACTAATAATATCCAAATATCTAAATATCCAAGTATCGGCTTTAAAATCGTGTGAATGCTAAGCATAGTTTCACTCATACTTTCTAAATTCTTTATTTCCATATCAAAAGAGTATAATGTAAATCCATGAAATGTCTCAGGGTCACATGAAAGCTGCATCGAAGAGGAGCCAGGGTATTGCACTAATTCGTATTCAACGGCACTTTGAGGGGTGCTTTAAATTGCTCTTTAAAACAATCCAGACACATACATAAATACACAACCACCCACCTATATAAATACATACACATATTCATAAAAACTTATACATAAGCACATACATACACACATATGCAAACACACCTACACATACACATTATACACATACATACACACAAATACACACACTGGTTTAGCTGATCAACGAATGTAACCATAAGTTATTACGACTTGTAAAACTGAAACTGGAAAATATTACCAGGTTGTCCGACCTGTTACTTACTAACCAGAATGTCTCCGGACCGGGAGGCCGTCAACGTAGCCCCAAACCACTGCATCGTCTTGTTCTCCACAACGACCATGCTGCTTCCATTCCACTCACCCTGATTACCTTACAGACAACAACAACACAAAAGTGGAACAGGGTTGGCGAGATATACAGCAATGTAAAACGTAAAAGAGTGAAGTCATAAGAGGTAGGGTAAAATGGGAAACAGTAGCTAACGAGACTCTGTAGCTGATTGGTTGAGCAGTCCCTTGTAATGTGGAGAGTACGAGGTCGAGCCTCCTCAGATAGGGTCACCCCACAAATTGCTCAGCGTAGTCAACTGATGCTTGATATGAATAGATCGGGTGTTTTATGCCTTGTGACACTTAAGAGTTTAATCATTTTTAAGCTGTTCCATGGCACTTGATAAATGCACAATAATAAATAACAATAATAATAATGACAATAATAATAACAACAGCAACACAAATAATAATAATAAAGCTGTAATGAGATGTGATAAGGTAAAGAACATAAAATGTAGTATAAGCTATTACAAGAACAATGATGATGGGTGAGGAAAGGCATGCTCATGTAAGACAAAGAAGATCAATTGAGACAAGGTTTCGAAATGTTAGGCTGGATGGAGCATAGTATCGGAGGAGGTACAGGTGCAGTGGAATATAATGGATATTTGCTTCTTACAGTAATTGGCATTAAACTCTGTAAAAAATAATAACCTAAATTCATGCCTAGTTGTAAGTTTAAAAATTATTTTCTATGTCTCTGACAGATCAGAGGCTTAGGATTAGATGTCATTTAACCCTTATATTTACTAATTTATTTTACTGCTCCTCAGAATGTGAGACTCATTCAGATGTAAGACACAAGATGAAGGCCAAGGTATAATTGTCATTATGATAGCCCTTTTATCAGTTTGCTTTTGGCAAAATAATCAATGCACAGAGTTTTCGGATGACAGTTGATCATATACCTTGCACATCAAAAGGAATAATCTCACAATCCATTCCATCCAGTGGACATTTGAAGACAGCGCCTCCGCGAAAGACATGTGGCTGAGCTGTCTGAGCCTTTGGAGCTCCTACCAAGAATCTACGCAAGTACAAATCCTGGCAATAAGAGCACCACAATACTACACCACCACCACAACCACATCCACCAAGACCAAGCTGCTACCGCCACAATCCTCACCCAATCAACTACCACTGCTGCCACCAGAAATGTTAGGCCTACCCACTACTGCTACGCAGTTACTTGAAATTTATGCGCTACTGCAACTAATCAAGCCTCTACATTTCGAAAACGCTACAAATTATAATTATTTTCATACTCTTTCGATTATGCTATGTATAATTACAAATCAATAAATTTAATAGTAGTGGCTGATAATTTGACCTTGGCTTCCTTTTTGTCCTCAGTTCTGGGGTGCTGCGTGGAATTTCGAAATATTATTTGGGGGCGCGACATAGAAAATACACAACGTTTACACACGTATAGTTACTGTCCCATACAAAGACAAAGCTCAGCCTCACAATATCCCAAGATTCTTATATAAAAAATATTTACCGGTTAATTTATTAATTTTAACATCTTAATTTGAAATCTCTCACGTTAGCATTTCTGCGCTTTTATCAAATTATTGCCAATAAATCGATCTTTAATAGAGGACTTCACCGAACATAATATGCGAAAACCTGTGCAAAAGTGTCCACCACTTCGAGAACGGTGCTTTAGAAGTCAGCGATCTATGTTGTAATGGGCATACCATATTTATATAGCGCTTTACTTTCTTATTCCATACAGTGGCATAAGCCCATGACTTTTAGTCTAGCATAGTCACTATGGTCGCATAAATATGAAAATTGGCAGATTTAGGCTAACGTTAGGCAGGTATCCATGTGTTAAACCCATCAGAATCATCATTATTGCTGCAATCGTCGTTAATTGTCATCGTCACAGATACCAGCATCAACGATATCTTAGGTTCACAAAAAGTATAACTTTTTAACAGGCATACTAAATTTGCATAGCGCGTTAACTTCTTATTTTGAACATCACGTCATCGAATCATGACGTCACGTGCATTTGGTGCCATTATGCCATAGCGCAAATGAATCCATTCTTTAAGGCAGTCGCTTACTAATTAAAATCAAAGGCTCAAGCCTGCATTGTCATCGTGTTTTGTTCAAGACTTCAAGTAGTAGGCCTAGTTCAGTTTAACGACATGTAATGAGTGATAACACTTAAAGATCAATAGCGTCGCCCTGCTCTATTATCCATGCTTGGGACTTGCACTGCCAGAGTGCGAACAGTTGCGGGAGTGCGGGACTAGTCCTACAATTTAGATGCGATTTCTGAAAACGCGCCGTAGGGCCTATACCTCGGGCACATCACGTAGGTCTCTACTGATTCTAGAATCTTGATGCGCAATCCGGACCACGAATTCTTACGTCGTTCATTGGCTAACATAGGTCTAGCCCAGGCTAAATAAACGTGCATGTTTACTATGTGATAATGATGCCGAAAGAAGCTGGCAATGCGTTCGTGGGTGTATCACAGTCAGTGCGTATGCGCGATACGTTGGTTGAAACCCTGCATCGTTAATTAATTATAAGGGCCTTCGATAACCATGTGGAGAACCGAAGCACCAGCATCCTGTCTGTCGGGCAATTGAAGCATTCTAGCATAACTCGACAGATTGTATGATCGTAGATCTACGTCCGTCCGCCCGTCTGCAACTAATACTGTATATTATATGTAGATCTACGCAATGCACATGCAGAATTGTAGAGGTTATGCATGCATATAAGCCTATGTATGCATTCATGTCAGTGTACAGCGGATCCAGAGGGGGCGATTGGAGCGCTCGGCCCCCTAAGAGTCTAAGAAATATTTTTCTCTTTGCCTGAAAATTAGTTCTTGAAGTTGATACCAGTTTTAAGTCATTTACCGAAAACCCTAGTGGATAAGTTTAATATCAGAGTCCGCTCGGTAAAGGAAGAGAGGCTGGAATGCTGTCAATCGGAACAAATCACCGCCGCCTTACCTGATCCGTTTAGAGATAAGGCTACGGCGTTGGAATGTGCATGAATGAGTCAGTCTATATGTAGACTCGACACATATAATTATTATCCTCGCAAAGTCGAGTAAATTTCTGTGCGACCGTTCAGAAGTCTCCATTCTAAGACAATTCTGAATCCAGTTCGACTCCAAAGGTATATGAACCTTAACATCCCCTACAGGAAGGGACTGGGAAAAGATATGAAATGGCTATGTAAGAGTTCTAAACTTATAAATGTACATTATAAAAGGGTAGGCCTATGTATACCTGTCGCTAGAACTTAATCGTGATTGCAAGCTTAGGCCTACCTTTGATTGTGGACCCTATTTAGGATTAGGCCGGGAGCGCCTCTGAGTAGATATCTTGAAGGGGCGCCATATAAAGTATTTTTGATTGATTGATTGATATTTCTTTTGCTGGTCAAATAGCAATAAGAAACTTTTTATAGGCCTATATCAACCAAAGTTTGCTCTTAGTTAGGCCCTATACATTGTTATAATAGCGGTATAATTAAGTACAATATATGAGTGCAATATATAGCCTACATATTAAAGGGACTGGGGAAAAGAGGGGATCTGTTCTACCTGTCCCACCCAATGCAGACGTCCATGAAATCGCCCCCTAAAGGAAAACTCTAGATCCGCTACTGATTCATGTATGCATGTAGGCCTATATAGGCCTCTGCATGTATGCATTCATGTATGCATGCACATAGGCCTATATATGCATGTATGTTTGCATGCCATTTATGTATTTATATGGGCAAGAAGATCTATGCCTATAGATCTTCCCCCGTGGATTAGGCGATAAAAATTCGTAAATTATGCGTAAATATGCGAAATCGCATAATCGCATAACCCACGGATCCTAGTCATCAACAATTACGTCGTCTGGTCGGTAAACTATAGCCCATATAGGCTAATAATAGCCTGGACAAGCCAATTATGGTTGACACTGACCGAAATTTCCTAACTTTATGCAATGATTTGCGAAAACTTTACATTAAAAAATATATGCGAAAACCGCCAATTTATGCGAAATTATGCGAAATCGCATAATCGCATAAACCACAGAGCCTTATTTATGCCTTTTAACATAATATTGTTGACACTGGTTCGAACTACAATACATGTAAATATGAACTTCAAGCATCTTATATGACTATTTATAGCATTCTCGTCATAGATTTTTTGCTATAGAACACGGACATGCACTTCCATCTAAGAGGCTCATGAATGCTCAGTATATAGGCCTTAAGGCGCTGAATTTCTCTGCCTATATGGGCCCGTAACTTCTCTGCATATAGGGGCCCGGGATTTTCTCTGCACATGGACCCGGAATTCTGGTTCCCACCGTTCGTATGACATAGCTAGGCCTAACAAGGCTTCTATTCAATTGTGGTCCACTATAGTCGGGTCAGAAGCCTCTGTAGGCCAAATGATCTGTCACAGCAGGCGCTACATGAACGAATTCTCATAAAAAGAGTTGAACACTTACGATCTGCGATTGTTTTCGATGAGCTGTGCTACTGTAAATCCGAACTGAGTTCCCAGTTTACCCGTTCGTATGACGGCTGTTCTCTCGTCGAGGTTGAAGCATTGAACGACGGCAACAAGGAGGAGGATGACGCCCATCATGATGACCATAGAAGACGCAGGATGCACCAGCCGCTGCAACCGCATCCCACTTTGTAGCATCTTCTTCATTGAGACTTGATAAAGAAACTGGAATGCCACTCAATTGTGTGTAACCGTGGGACTAATATAATCGCAGCCCTGAAAATGAGCGGAAGAGTATTATAGGCAATGGAAATTGAGATCACAATAGCGAGGATGAGGAGGACAATGAAGATGAATGTAACAGCGAGGATGAGAAGGAACAGGATGACGACACGTCGATGAAAGAAACAAACTTTGTGTCAACAACTATAGCGTTGGATGGTGACTTATTCAATCTGTGTCGATTGCGGCAACTGTGTAAATCCGCGTAACTTTGCGCTTGTAGGCCTAACTTTGCAACGCATTGCAGCTTTCAACTCCTTGTGACGATGTGCTCTGTAACCTTACAGCGCTTTGTAACTTTTTAACTCTTCGAAACTCTGCGCCTTATAACAGTGTAACTCTTTGTGACCTTTGTGCTTTGTAACTTCGTAGCGCTTTGTAACTTCGCGCTTTCTGACTCAGCTCTGTGACTATTCGTAACTTACTAAAGTCTTGTAACTTATTAAGCCTAACCAACTTTAACTATGTATCGCTTTCTTACTTTGCTGAACGCTGCAACGCCGCCTAATACATAATTTCAAGAGACGCTAATCTGAATCTGTCTTTTAAAATCGTCTGCTTTCATCGACTTCGTTGTGCTTATGTCAGACGATATTCAATCCATGTCGATCGCATTTATTTATAAATGCTGCAGCAGAGCACTTTCCAGTGATCTTCGTAGCTCCTACGTATCAACAGGTACAAAAATGATGCTCCAACCTAAGCCAGGTCTTACTTCGAAATAAAATCAACTGCCGTCGCGGATGAAAGAAACAGTCACGTGACACCAATGGGTTATGGTACGCGCGCGAATAAAGTCACGTGACGTGAAATGTGCACCGCTATCGTCGGAGATACTCGAGAGACCAGCTGAGACAATATAGAGATATGTATACAAATTTATGCATATATAAAAATGTATATTAAGTCAGACAGATAGACAGAGGGAGAGAGGGAGGGACAGAGAGACAGACAGAGAGGGAGAGAGACAGATATATATGTGTATGTATTTATAAATTATATATATATATATATATATATAGGTAGGCCTACGGTACGTTCACCTCCCACTGCTCCAATGGCACAATATACTGGTCACTTATAGGCCTACGGTGGCCAGCATTGAGCCAACGGGGCGGTATGGTGGACGCAACCTCCCCTCTCCTCCGATCCCGTCCCCTTCCCTAAACTTACTCTCCGCTCGATCCTTTATAACCTCAAGCATCAACTCCTTTCAAACCTTCCACTGCCCAAGAGAGCATTTTAAAGCAGCTGGTCCATCCTTTCAACTCTCCATTTAGCAGCACAAAAACACTCGAGTCCGTTTACACCTCGGGAGAAGATCGCAATTAACGGTCAGACAAACTGACCAGCCGAATGCTAATCACTGGTCCACACGTGTAGCCCCATCGGCAATTCTATCCCAGAGACTTGCGAACCACGCGATTTAATGGTAACCTGAATGACGTAGTTGTTCGTCCCCTCGTCAATATATAGTTTCGTAGCGTAAATACAGATGCGTCTTCTGTTTAAGCTGGTTGAGCGTCATTTCAAGTTAGTGCTTACGAAAAACTAAACAGATAAATAATCTCCTCTCAAATACGAGAGACCAAGAAACCCCCGGGGCGTGTACTCGTTGCTCAACAGATGGGCTTTCTGTGTTTCCCAATTATTGCCCCACTCCGACAACCGCTCCTCCCACCCACTGTGGGGTCAAGTGTTTCATCAACCCACACGTCGGTATGCCTACTGATCGTTAAAGGGCGCTACCGGACAGGCACCGGAATCGACCGAAATCGTCTGCGCTTCATTAGCCTCGATTGCAGCAGGTTTGTGTAGCGCAGGCATCAATAGTTCAGACATCTCTCATCGCTGGCACGGATATCGAAATACGTGGATGGTGGTGGGGATGGCGAGAGGATGACGATGAAAGGGGAGGTGGGAGAAGGGAAGACAACTCTTGAAAGAGGGCAGGAAGCTCAATTGCAGAACGGAAACGCGTGGTAAGGATTAGCGCCAATTGAGGTCATCGTTAAGGGCCAAAAGGGACCCGCTCTGTCCAGCAGTTCCAGATGGATTGTACAACCAGTCAACCACGTGTGCAGCGGTGCACGTGGTTGACTAGACAGACGGACAGACACACAGACGCAGTCACACAGACAGACACGCGTATTCTATAGCTCAGGGATTTCAGCCAGGGGGGGGGGCAAAAAACTAAGATTTTTAAAATCAAAAGTAGTTTCTTTTGTCGTTTTAATTTTGTTTTTTGGTTCTAGTTTTCCTTTAAATTGCCATTTTTCGTATCTTTTGTTTTATTTGTAAAAAACCAAATAACAAAAAACCAACATGTTCGCAGCCTTGGTTTCAATCGGTAGTGGGCGTACCACTAAGCCGACTGGGGTACGCCAGCAAGGCAACTTGCTGTTGGCAAGGAGTTGGCCTGCACAAGACATTTTGATTTTAATAAACTAAGAATTTTCAATTAAATCACTTTAATTGTGTACTCAACTGTAATGTGCCTACAACAACAATACTGTTTAATATCATAAATTTAGAAAAATCTTTGTAGAGTCTTTGATTATTTTATAACCAGTATACATTCTAATTCCAATACCGTATTCTGATTAAATAAATTATCAAAGAATGTTTCTAGGCAGCAAATCATGATGTTTATCATTCAATTTACTAAATGGAAATTGTATTTAGTAAGCTAGTTAGTAACAGACCGAAACATGTTTAGAGTTCTTAACTCTTTGTACAAGAGTTTCCCTTACCTATTTCCCATCAACTAAATGAGCTCGTTTTGAATTCGCTTTCCCTAGTAGGCCTAGTGATCATGAATTTCATCATTTTGAATCCTTCGTACATGTTCCTGCATGACTGGATGGAATTTAGCCAGAAATTGAACAAAACCCTTAATGTTTCCATTGTAATTTGTAATCCTGGTGTAGTTTGTCAACCGAGCTGCGAAAAACCATATTGTGCTCAGCAAGAAATTGAACAATAGCCATTAGTCTTTGAAACACACTATGCTAATGAATTTTTCACTGTTTATTAATTTCTGGTTTTGTTTGTCAATTGTACATTGCTTTGTTAGCCGGTTTTGAAGCTCACACCATTCGAAAGAAGAATTTACAGTCTATGCCCTTTCGATTACTCATGTGCAGAAAGTCGCACGTGCACTGGCATTTTCCCGTCACAAAAAAATCGCGATTTGGTTTTGGTGGCATATCCTCACAGCATGAAAATTGATAAATACTCCCTATACTAATGCAATTGTCGGCTTGAAATCAAAGTTTTTAAAAAGATAAAAATTTACAAAATATTTCTTGCCGGCAAGTTAAACGGAAGCGGTGTGTGCGTGATAAGCTTATTTACTTAACGACGCATCCAAGTTTAAGACAGTTAACGCGAAACTTAGGCTTCTGAGACCGAGACACTAACAAATGTCTCGAGACCAAGGCACTGTCTCGAAACCATACAACTCTGATATTAACTCGCATTCCTTAGATTCTTGATAATTTTTACTGATCCGGTGATCCCATGTTATGATGGGGCAGTTTTATATAGTAGGTCTGCTAATGGCGATATACATTGTGTTAAATAATTATTACACACAATTAAAATTGGCATGTGTAGCCACGTGTGCACTTCAAGCTTAAACCTTACACCCAGTGGTCAATTTGTAAATGCGGAGGTGGTAGAACTGTAGAACGGGCGTATCTCCTACTCCACCCCTCAGTCTATGGCGCTCCAGGAGAAACCGATCGATGGTGACGCAGGAGAACAAAGAAACAAATTCAAACATGAAATTAATAGCTTGAAAAGTTTATATAATTTATGCACGAGATTATAGAGGCGCTTAGTCAAATTAAATTGACATCATCATAATTAATAGGCAGTTATAATAAGCAGTTTCGGTTCCAGGTAAATTGCCCCGTGGTGAGACAAGTATATGCAGACATGTCACTGTTAGCCCATAATTATTATCCTTTACATGTAGGCATATGGGCCTAGTGTCACTGTGTCAGAAGCAGTAATGTCCCTCAGTCTGAGGCAGGAATCAAATTAAATGATAGTGATTTATCTTCGATTTACTGACACTGCTGGCCTCCTGTAGAGCTACTGTCCAGGATATAAAGTAAAAGTTAAACAATTTTACCGATTGATCAACGCAGAGACCACCAAACAATGGTGATTGAAAAGACCAAACAGACAATCAGGCCCGTAGCCAATAGGAGGCAAGACGAGGCGAGTGCCAAGGCATAACTCTCAAGACGAGGCAAGAGTCAGACGAGGCATGCCTATTCTTACTTCAACATGAAAATTAAGTAATCGTGCAAACGGTAATTGAATATTTTATTATTATCTGGCTTCTTCTACAAGCGTCTGACTAAAAATTATTCATTATAACGTGCTATAGCCTCTGCTGACCCTTTATGCAGCCTACGAAGGCAATCTATGTTGCTACGGAGACAGTCAATAAAGTCTCAAATCCTCATTTTGCTTCCTTTGATAAGAGGCGGTAATAACTTTCGCTTAAGGTACCTACACAGTAATTCCGCTTAGGAATAAAACAGTACACCTATCCATATAATAACTATCTGTATTTAAATAAACAGTTATTTTCACTAAAACCCTATAAGAATATCTTTGAACAGCTAATTAAGGAGCATAGGAAGTCTAGGATCTGAATACTTCATTACAGAACAAGAAACTGTTTCTATTGATTAATAGAGGCTCCAAACGTCTTTTTACCAGGACATAATCCTGGCACCGCACAGAAATATCCTTCGTTAAGTTATCAATCGTCACATACGACGCTAAAACATTGATACATTTTACACAAGCGTGCCTGGGTCGCTTGGCCTGTACGTGCATCTGTTCTCGCGTGGGTCTATTGATCGGTTGATGCGACAATGCGTGCGTGGTTCTGTTGATCGGTTGATACAGCGTGGTGCGGGTGTGTCTGTTGATCGGTTGATGTGGCAGTGTGTCTGTTGATCGGTTGATGCGACAGTGTGCGCGTGTCTGTTGATCGGTTGGTGTGGCGTCGTGCGAGTGTCTGATGATAGGTTGATGTGGCGGTGTGCACGTGTCTGGTGGTCGGTTTATTGGGCGCAGCGCGCGTGTTGATCGATTGATGCGGCAGTGCGCGCGTGTCTGTTGATCGGTTGACGAGGTGGTGTGCACGTGTCTATCGATCGGTAGATGCGGCAGCTTGCGCGGTTTTGGTAATCGGTTTATTGGGCGGCGCGCGCGCGTTAATCTGTTGATACGGAATTGTGCGTGTGTGTCTGTTAATGAGACGATGCTAATTATAGTTGTCGTTCAAAACTAACTATAGTTTGTAAGGACTTATAATTATAGTTTAGCTTAAGTATGCTAATTACAGCTTTGGTAATTTAATATCAATTTAAGCTATAGCAATAATATTTTTATTCTAATTTAATTGTAATCGAATGTCAATATTAGACCATAATTACTATGGTATACCATTGACATTCGTCGCACGTGAGGCTTACACACCCGGACAAACAGATGGACAGACAGACGAACACAGACAGTGGGGTATTTGTCTAACCAGATTGATGGTGATTATTGATGGTGCTTGTGAATAAGCTAATGTCCTGTGCTTTGCTTTCAATTGGCACTTTTAAAGTTGGGAGATTACACTTATAATAGCTTAACGCTTTACATGCGAGGATGTAAGCCGAAACACGTGCCTCTGCATTGGTTGTATCTGTGATGTTTGACCCATCATAGGTTTTAATGTAATGTAATTAATGTAATATAATATGTTGATTATAACTAATGTAATGCCTAATTTAATCTAGCACTATGGCCTGCCTAGTTGCCGACATATTCATTTGAAGTAGTCGCTGGTGCCCTGTCGTCAGTCGTTAATATTGTGCCATGGTTTAAAAATAAGCAAGGCAAGAACAGATAGCAAAGAATGTGAGATCAACAGCCTCTTGCGTGTACTACTAGTGTACTACTTAGTCTCGTAGTAAGTACACATGTCCTGAGATCGAGATTTCCCCAAGGGCCTAAAAGTCAAAGTCGATATGATCGTAGGTCACGTGCGCTCACTACAAAGAACTGGCGTCTGACGGAGATTTGAAACCAGCAGGTCCTGTTGCCAACTGTCGTGCATACTAACCACTAGGGCGTTATGCAGCTTATAAATGAGCAATATTCTGAGGAAGAGATGATGTGTAGCCTGTAGTGGTAAATTTCGGTCGGAACGAACCGGAGCGCGTTTCCGGCACCTCCTGGAGAGCCGAAACCGCGTTTCGGCACGTCAACAAGTAAATTAGGCGAAACGCCATTCCAGGAAGATGACCATGTTAAAGTAATTATGAGCAATTGTGGGATGTATTCAGTGGCCCCCGCACCTTACGACTTGCCGAAGCACGTGCCTCTGCACTTCCTACAACTTATGCGCTCGAGGTCGCACACAATCACACATGTTTTCATTATTGGCGCAATTACATGGGCATTTTATGATTTGCTAGTCAGCTGATATCAAATGGCTGAGACACTAGTTGTCATTCTAGGTGCACTTTTACTCAGTCACATTGACGTATACGCAAAAAATAATTAGGTCTACGTGTATTTTAAACCGTTATAGCCCAATAAGGCTTCTGCACTCGTGTACAATAGTCAGTAGCATAATTTAATCATTGTTAGAGGTCTATCAATTATTACGAGTCTAGTGTTTTTGGTCCAATCGCTATTAACCTACATCAAATCTTAGAGGTAGAGAAGAGCTGAAGCCATGCCTGGTGAGCATGTTTTCATTGCGGCGAACAAGATATATCGCCACATTATTCAGGTCTAAGCTGTAAACAGCAGCCGATGCCACGAATGGAAGATTAGATTTGCAGACTCGACTCGAGATAAGACTATTCGGAAACATGGCTTAACTAAGATCCACGCCGTAAACTTAAGAGTCGACATATAACATTTTCAGCACAAGAGTTTATGGTGCAAATAAGATTGCTGTATAGGAGTGCCTTGTTTGACAAATTATTTTGACATTCTAGACTAAATTCAAAACATTTTCTTTAAAATTATAACTGAAAGTAAAATGATAATTATATTATTTCAATTACGCAGGCTACAACTTTTATTCGGAGTCTATTTCGTTTATCCTGTCCAGCAGATGCTGGAGCGCCTCCGCCTCCGAGTACGATATCATCTGCGTATCGTAGGTTATCACTCGTCAGCTTACTGATACTCGTGTTTGGGCATTTCAGGGCATTTTACAGGGTAGTGAACGCTACCCACCCTGACGAATTTGAGTGTCACCGCTGTTTGGTCCGGGACTGCTTATTCGTCAGACAATGCCTGCTTATTTCGCAGCTAACCATCACTGATGGCCGCGTCGCTATCCGCCACCTGCGACCCGCTGTGTAGCAGTTACAGCTCTGCCCACAGAAAAAAAGTGGGGCAAAAAGGAAATGGGGCAAAAGGGAAATGGGAAGGTAGGGAAAAAAGGGAAATGGGGAAGGGAGGAAAAAGGGGAGATGGCGGGCAAAAGGGAAATGGGGCAAATGGGGAATAGAGTAGTTCCTCTATAATGTCATGTGCACCTGACAGTTATAGAAGTGCTTGCTACTCTATAAACGGTCGAACGGAAAAACGGTCGAATGGAAAAACCGAAAACCGGTTGAACCTTTTTCTTGTGCAGAGATGACGATCTTCAGTTGCTCCCGTCTCTGAAAGAACAAGAACAGGGCGTATGTAACAGTTTGTTGCCTTTTCCCCGTTTACGACGTCCATTTCTGCCGCCAGCAATTATTTAGATTGTAGAACGGCAAACGGGAGCCTATTTACAGCTGTACGTCTTACTTGATCAAGGCAAAGTGTTGAACCCAATCGTCGCTTGAGCATACGTTCTGCTACGTACGTCTTTATCGCAGTTGCCATATTTAAATCTTAACAAATCTTAAGTTTACTTTCTAAAATTGTGCTATATTAAGTTCCTCTTACATACATACATAATACATTTAACAATAATAATAATATAAATAATAATTTAACAATACATTCATATGCTTATATTGTATAGTATAATGCAGAAGCGTAAAAGAGCAGCAAAATTATCACAGCAGAAAAGAGCAGACAACCGAAATTTGAAGCAATATAAAAACTAAAGAAAATTTATAGAATTTTGCAACGTAGACATCAGGGCATACAAAGTGAAACTGCTTAACAAAGTAGTTCTGCCAAGAATACAAGACTCTGATAACTGGCCATTGCAACATATCGCTGATGTCACAGCCCAGGAAATGCGTCACATCACTGCAAATGGGGAATTCACTCACCTTTGGCGAAGGCTTCTGGCTGGCTGCCTCGACGAGTCCAGAGTCCGGTAGAAACAGTTGCATCCCCTTGATCACTTCGTTGGACTGTGGACACATTGCACAGCTGGCCAAAACCTGTGGACGTTCGCTGCCTCCTGAGTTGAAGCTGGTCAACAACTGCTACCTCAACACCTCGTAATCTGTGATTCTTCAATTACCATTAACATTGATACACTTCAAAAATATCCAGTTAGAGATCTGGCTACAGTTAAAGCACACACCTTGCATGCTAGATCATATACTAAACACACAAGATTGAACCTTGACAGATGAAGATAGAGATAAAACCCTGACCTTGACATAAATTGCCTTATTAGACTGATTGTGCCATTCCATCTTTCTGGCTTTAGTCCGGTCGCACCTTGTTGGGACCTAAAGACCATCCCAGTCAATCCATCATCTGACGAATGGTCAGTCTTTCGTTCAACCGTCCGTCAGTCTGCAATCTATGTCCGACTTCAGTCCGTTCATCCATACTGTGAGTCCATTCTCCAGACCGCTAGTCCGTTCGACCAACGCTCGTCCATCCATCCAACTCTCCATCCGACCGTTGGGTCTATCCATAGACTGCCGATCCGTTCTTGCGTCCGTCCTAACTGATCCTAACTGATCGTCACAGTTTGTGCAACCGTATCTGAGGGTCAGTCTATCCAGTGCGATCGCCCATCCGCCATAGCCGATCGTCGGTTTGCATGCACAGTCTGTCGTTACTCCGTGCATTCGTCAGGCCGCCTATCAGACACTCCATCAACATGTCAGCCGGTTTATTCAACCCATGAAATGAAAGCAATGAAGATCAAAAAATGAAAAATAAAATGGAAAGGAAAAAACTTAAAAAGCAAAAAAAGCAGCCCCAATCCTACCCAGTAAGTTAGTTCTACCCACTTACTTAGTCCTACCCACTTACGTTAGTCCTACCCAGCTACGTTACTCCTACCCAGCAACGTTAGTTTTACCCACTTACGTTAGTCCTACCAAGCTACGTTAGTACTACCCAGCTACGTTAGTACTACCCAGCTACGTTAGTACTACAAAGTTATGTTAGTTCTACCCACTTACTTAGTCCTACCCACTTATGTTAGTCCTACCCAGCTACTCTAGTACTACCCAGCTACGTTAGCACTACCCAGTTAGTTAGTTCTACCCACTTACTTAGTCCTATCCACTTACTCAGTCCTACCCACTTACGTTAGTCCTACCCACTTACGTTAGTCCTACCCAGCTCAGCTACGTTAGTACTACCCAGTTATGTTAGTTCTACCCAGTTATGTTAGTTCTACCCAGTAAGTTAGTTCTACCCAGTTAGTTAGTTTTACCCAGTTACGTCGGTTTTACCGAGTTACGCTAGTTTTACCCAGTTACGCTAGTTTTACCCAGCTACGCTAGTTTCACCCAGTTATGCTAGTTTCACCCAGTTACGCTAGTTTCACCCAGTTACGCTAGTTTTACCCAGTTAGTTAGTCTTACCCAGTTAGTTAGTCTAACCCAGTTAGTTAGCTTTACCCAGTTACGTTAGTTCTATCCAGCGACGTTAGTTTTACCCAGTTACATTAGTTTTACCCACCAACTTAGTTCTACCCAGCTAGTTAGTTTTACCCAGCTAGTTAGTTTTACCCAGTTACGTTAGTCCTATCCAGCGACGTTAGTTTTACCCAGTTACATTAGTTTTACCCACTTATTTAGTTTTACCCAGCTAGTTAGTTTTACCAAGCTCGTTAGTTTTACTCAGTTACGTTAATTCTACCCAGCTACTTAGTTCAACTCAGTTAGTTAGTCCTACCCAGTTACGTTAGTTCTACCCATTTAGCTAGTTTTACCCAGTTACATTAGTTTTACCCACTTATTTAGGTCTACCCAGCTACTTAGTT
This sequence comes from Bimastos eiseni, assembly GCA_959347315.1. Classification (NCBI taxonomy): domain Eukaryota; kingdom Metazoa; phylum Annelida; class Clitellata; order Crassiclitellata; family Lumbricidae; genus Bimastos; species Bimastos eiseni. The sequence goes on along the minus strand of OY365808.1, from coordinate 53,771,030 downwards.
TTACCCCGCTAGTTAGGTTTACCCAGCTACGTTAGCTTTACCCAGTTACATTAGTTTTACCCACTTATTTAGTTCTACCCAGCTAGTTACTTTTACCCAGCTAGTTACTTTTACCCAGCCAGTTAGTTTTACCCAGTTAGTTAGTGTTACCCAGTTAGTTAGTTTTACCCAGTTAGTTAGTTTTACCCAGTTAGTTAGTGTTACCCAGTTACGTTAGTTTTACCCAGTTAGTTAGTTTTACCCAGTTAGTTAGTTTTACCCAGTTAGTTAGTTTTACACAGTTAGTTAGTTTTACCCAGTTAGTTAGTTTTACGCAGTTAGTTAGTTTTACCCACTTAGTCAGTTTTACCCACTTAGTCAGTTTTACCCACTTAGTCAGTTTTACCCACTTAGTCAGTTTTACCTAGTTTCTTAGTTTTACCCAGTTAGTTAGTTATACCCAGTTAGTTAGTTTTACCCAGTTACTTAGTTTTACCCAGTTACTTAGTTTTACCCAGTTACTTAGTCCTACCCACTTACTTAGTCCTACCCAGTAACGTTAGTTTCACCCAGTTACATTAGTTTTACCCAGTTAGTTTTACCCAGTTACGATAGTTCTATCCAACGACGTTAGATTTACCCAGTTACATTAGTTTTACCCAGTTACATTAGTTTTACCTACTTACTTAGTTCAACCCAGCTAGTTAGTTTTACCCAGCTAGTTAGTTTTACCCAGTTGCGTTAGTTCTACCCAGCTAGTTAGTACTACCCGATTAGTTAGTTCACTTACGTTAGTTCTACCGAGTTACGTCAGCCTTACCCAGTTACATTAGTTTTACCTATTTACATTAGTTTTACCCAGTTACATTAGTTTTACCCACTTATTTAGTTACGTTAGTTCTACCCAGCTACTAGTTTAACTGAGTTAGTTAGTCCTACCCAGTTGTTAGTTCTACCCAGCTAGTTAGTACTACCCATTTAGTTAGTTCTACCCAGTTACGTTAGCTTTACCCAGTTACATTAGTTTTACCCACTTATTTAGTTCTACCCAGTTACTTTTACCCAGCTAGTTAGTTTTACCCAGTAAGTTAGTTTTACCCAGTTAGTTAGTTTTACCTAGTTACGTTAGTTTTACCCAGTTAGTTTTACCCAGTTAGTTGGTCTGACCCAGTTAGTTGGTCTTACCCAGTTAGTTTGTTGTACCCAGTTACGTTAGTTCTACCCAGCTAGTTAGTTTTACCCAGCTAGTTAGTTTTACCCAGCTACGTTAGTTCTACCCAGCTACTTAGTTTAACTCAGTTAGTTAGTCCTACCCAGTTACGTTAGTTCTACCCAGCTAGTTAGTACTACCCATTTAGTTAGTTGTACCCAGTTACGTTAGTTTTACCCAGTTACGTCAGCCTTACCCAGTTACATTAGTTTTACCTAGTTACATTAGTTTTACCCAGTTATATTGGTTTTACCCACTTATTTATTTCTACCCAGCTAGTTAGTTTTACCCAACTAGTTAGGTTTACCCAGCTAAGTCAGCTTTACCCAGTTACAATACTTTTACCCAGTTACATTAGTTTTACCCACTTATTTAGTTCTACCCAGCTAGTTACTTTTACCCAGCTAGTTAGTTTTACCCAGTTAGTTAGTTTTACCCAGTTAGTTAGTTTTACCCAGTTAGTTAGTTTTACCCAGTTCGTTTTACCCAGTTAGTTAGTTTTACCCAGTTACGTTAGTTCTACCCAGTTACATTAGTTTTACATAGTTACATTAGTTTTACCCACTTACTTAGGTCTACCCAGCTAGTTAGTTTTGCCCAGCTAGTTAGTTTTGCCCAGCTAGTCAGTTTTACCCAGTTACGTTAGTTCTACCCAGTTACGTTAGCCTTACCCAGTTACATTAGTTTTAACAAGTTACATTAGTTTTACCAAGTTACATTAGTTTTACCCACTTATTTAGTTCTACCCAGCTAGTTAGTTTTACCCAGCTAGTTAGGTTTACCCAGCTACATTAGCTTTACCCAGTTACAATACTTTTACCCAGTTACATCAGTTTTACCCACTTATTTAGTTCCACCCAGCTAGTTAGTTCTACTCAGCTACTTAGTTCAACTCAGTGAGTCCAACCCAGTTACGTTAGTTCTACCCAGCTAGTTAGTACTGCCCGTTTACTTAGTTCTACCCAGTTACGTAAGTTCTACCCAGTTACGTTAGCCGTACCCAGTTACATTAGTTTTACCTAGTTACATTAGTTTTTTCCCACTTATTTAGTTCCACCCAGCTAGTTAGTTTTACCCAACTAGTTAGTTTTACCCAGCTAGTTTAGTTTTACCCAGTTACGTTAGTTCTACCCAGCTACTTAGTTCAACTCAGTTACGTTAGTTTTACCCAGTTACGTTAGTTTTACCCAGTTACGTTAGCTTTACCCAGTTACATTAGTTTTACCCAGTTACATTAGTTTTACCCACTTATTTAGTTCTACCCAGCTAGTTAGGTATACCCATCAACGTTAGCTTTAACCAGTTTTATTAGTTTTACCCACTTATTTAGTTCCACCCAGCTAGTTAGTTTTACCCAGCTAGTTAGTTTTACTTAGTTACGTTAGTTCTACCCAGCTATTTAGTTCAACCCAGTTACGTTAGTGCTACCCAGTTACGTTAGTTTTACCCAGTAACATTAGTTTTACCCACTTATTTAGTTCTACCCAGCTAGTTACTTTTACCAGCTAGTTAAGTTTACCCAGCTGCGTTAGTTTTACCCAGTTACAATACTTTTACCCACTTATTTAGTTCTAACCAAGTAGTTAGTTTTACCCAGTTAGTAGTTTTACCCAGTTACGTTAGTTCTACCCAGCTAGTTAGTTCTACCCATTTAGTTATTTCAACCCAGTCACGTTAGTTCTACCCAGTTACGTTAGTTTTACCGAGTTACATTAGTTTTACCGAGTTACGTTAGTTCTACCGAGTTACGTTTGTACTACCCAGTTACGTTAGTCCTACCCAGTTACGTTAGTTTTACCCACTTACGTTAGTTTTACCCAGCTAGTTAGTTTTACCCAGCTAGTCAGTACTACCCAGTTACGTTAGTTCTATCCAGTTACGTTAGCTTTACCCAGTTACATTAGTTTTACCCAGTTACATTAGTTTTACCCAGTTACATTAGTTTTACCCACTTATTTAGTTCTACCCAGCTAGTCAGTACTACCCAGTTACGTTAGTTCTATCCAGTTACGTTAGCTTTACCCACTTATTTAGTTCTACCCAGCTAGTTAGGTATACCCAGCAACGTTAGCTTTACCCAGTTACATTAGTTTTACCCACTTATTTATTTCTACCCAGCTAGTTACTTTTACCCAGCTAGTAAGTTTTACCCAGCTAGTTAGTTTTACCCAGTTACGTTAGTTCTACCCAGCTACTTAGTTCAACCCAGTTACGTTAGTTCTACGCAGCTGGTTAGTTCTACCCAGTTACGTTAGTTTTACCCAGTAACAATAGTTTTACCCACTTATTTAGTTCTAGCCAGCTAGTTACTTTTACCAGCTAGTTAGGTTTACCCAGCTACGTTAGTTTTACCCACTTATTTAGTTCTACCCAACTAGTTAGTTTTACCCAGTTAGTAGTTTTACCCAGTTACGTTAGTTCTACCCAGCTAGTGAGTTCTACCCATTTAGTTAGTTCTACCCATTTAGTTATTTCTACCCAGTCACGTTAGTTCTACCCAGTTACGTTAGTTTTACCCAGCTAGTCAGTACTATCCAGTTACGTTAGTCCTACCCAGCTAGTTAGTCCTAACCACTTACTTAGTTCTACCCAGTTGGTTAGTTTTACCCAGTTACGTGAGTTCCACCCAGCTACTTAGTTCTACTCACGTGTTATCCAGGGATAATTTAGAGTCATTTTTCCATTTTCATTTACTTTCATTTGCATCCGGTTGAATAGATGGCTGACTAATGGATCGACTGCCGGATAGGCAGCCGGACGAATGCATCGAGTGACGACAGCCTGTGCATGCAGACTGACGACCAGCTTGGAAGGACGGACGACTGCATTAGACCGACTGACGGTCAGATATGGTGGAACGAAGTGTGGTGATCGGTTAGGATCAGTTAGGATGGATGTAAGAACGGATCGGCGGTCTATGAACAGGCCCAATGATTGGATGGACAGCTGGATGGATGGACGGACGCTGGGTCGAACGGACTAACGGTCTGGAGAATGGACCTACATCATGGATGAATGGACCGATGTTGGACGTAGACTACGGATTGACGGACGATTGAAGGAAGGACTGACCGTTCGTCAGATGATGAACTGTCTGTGATGATCTCTAAGACTCAGCAGAAGGAGACAGAACCAAGGCCAGAAAGATGGAATGGCAAAATCCGACAGACAACGCAAAATGTGTCAGGGTGGAGTTAATCTCGACCTTTATCTCCCAAGGTTTATCTTGTGTGTTAAGCATATAATGTTACATAGAAGCTATGTGCATCAACTTAGGCCAAATCTCTGAAAGGAATTTCTTGAAATCTATCTAAGAATGGAAATCAAAGAACTCACAGAGCCAGCCATACGAGGTGTTGAAGGAACCGTAGTTGACAAACTTCAACACAGAAGGCAGTGAACGTCCACAGGTCTTGCCCGGTTGTGCAGTTTGTTCGCAGTCAAAAGAAGAGACTAAGGAGTGGCAATTGTTCGTCCCGAGCCTCCAGAGTCCGTCTGACATCGCAGCTACAAATGAAAGATGACCACTCGAGTATTACAAGCATCTTCAGTTTAAATAACAGGCTAAGAACCACACACTTAACCCACAAATGAAATGAATTATTGAAGATCGGGCTTTTCTTTAGAAAGTCAAATAAAGCAATGATCGTGTGAAAAGGCAATACCACTTCTCAATTATTAAACTACGTAGTAATTATTCATTCACTGAGTTGGGAATATTGCAGAGAGTAGTGGCTTAATGATAAGAACATGGTCTTTGCTGAGCTACATGCAGAGTTTATGGAGTGGCCCTGTTTTAATACTCCACAATATAACTGCACTTCAAAAATGCCATACCTACAAAGTTCAGAAGTGCTCACAGACAACTTATACCGAGCACTCAGTACAAGGTCACAAGACAGTAGCTTTGACTCCTGAGTAGATTAAAGCTTGTGACCAAGACATGGAACATAACGCCACACAATCACGTCTCACCACTAGTATAAATAAAATAATGGTAAGAGGACTGTGTGAACTATACAATAATATTGCCGATGTAGGAAAAAAAATGGGACCAAATTTCGGGGCCACTCTATTGTTTCTAAGCTTAAAAAGAGATTTTCATTAGAATATTCTTTTCATTGATTTACGTCATTTTACGTCTCATCCATTTTGTATAGATTTATCTAGTGATAGTAAATAGTGCGCACTAGATAAATAAAAATAATCGTATGTCACCGTTGGGCTTTCGTACAGGTCCATGTATTATAAAATTTGTGTAATTAGACTGAGGTTAACGTTTTATTTCACTACTTGTAGACTAGTTGAACCTGAACATTTTTAGAGCGCCGCTCAAAATCAGCGGTGCTTCCGACCCATGTCGCCGACTAAGTTAAAAACAGGGCGGTAATTCCAAGCCCCTCAGAAACTGACCAGGGAATAGAACTCGGCGCTCCGACATAATTCTATCAGCCAAGCAAGACACGTGTAAACCGAGGAAAAGTGAACGCAAACCATTACACAACCCTTAGAATTTCCCTTGATAAGTAAAATTTAGTTCCTTTCCTGGAGTTTCCTGAGACGAAGTCGCCAGATGGGTCCGTTCCTTTCGCAAGCCTCTGCCGTTTTAGCGCCTTCTTCAAACGGGACAGCCAATCAGCAGTTGGGGGAGGGGAGGATCCCACGTGTACAGTTATATACCGCATTTCTAATAATGGACTACATCATCGATATCTTACAGTGACAAGTCAGAATCTTGGCTTTATCAATTATTGCCTGATGTCGTCATTTAGAATTTTGCTTAGCATTAAAATCCTCGCAATTTGTTTAGTCAATTCATTTTTTTTGTAGGACCCAAGTCCTTAATTTTGTTTCTTATCCTGTTTACCAGTGTTGGGCGATAAGTGATGTTACTAATCGATTATTTTGATTAAACGATAACTGGTCAAGGACACATTGTAACATTGCGTCATATTTAAACCAAAAACGATAGCTCTCTATGTTTCATATTTTTATTATTTGCAAATTTTTAGTATAACCTAAAATAATGATCGCCTTATTATTATTATTATTATTATTATTATTATTATTATTATCATTATCATTATTATTATTAACCTGAGGTAGACCTAGGTTTAATCTCTGATTTGACTAATGGTGGACTTGCATGGCTGCCGACAGTTAAATTCTACTCTTGTGATTATGTCATCATTGGTTCCAACTGTACGTTTGGGCCTAATCATACTGAGTTTATCAGCCCTAAATCAAACGAATATTAAGCCCATTATTTACATTATAATAATAATAATAATAATAATTATTATTATTATTATATTTATTATTATTATTAATCCGAGATTGGCCTAGTTCTAATCCCCAAGGCTCTTAAAACTATGTTCGTCGACTGTGTGGTCTATAACGGCCGCTCACTCGACAATTTCTGGCTTTATTACTATATTTGTTAAAATTTTATGACTCGCTATTTTGACTACAAACTTCTATATAATTCTTACATATTATTTTGGAGTCTAAAAGCATACCTCGTTTGCTGCTGCGAGTTGGCAATTGGAATCCTTGGTCAAAGTGCACAGAATCTATGCATACTGGTCCTTTTTTACGATTCAGCTATGCAGGACTAGTACTGGGTCGGGTCCTACTGGACCAGATCCATATAGAACTATAGTCTTATCAATTGAAGAGCTTATTGGTCACTTTTAAAACAGATCTGCCATCTGGTGAATGTAAAGAAATATTTTAGGCAAAAAACACAAGCGAAAGATTTATATATATATTTATGACGATTATAAATCGCATTTATCAAGTGAAAGAATCAATTTAACACGCTCAGAATTGAGAAAAAATCGGGTTTGCATTTATAATAAATATACCAATGCACCCATATTCCTATCGTTTGGTTTTCAAGGGAATATAAATCCGAGTTGCACACCTTATACTGGCCTAACACCAAAAGACAGTGTTTAGGAATGAGACGTGAAAAACTTAAAGCGTTATATTTAAACTATTAAACTCAATAACTCAAGCTCAATAACTTCGTCACTTCTCTGCATGCGTGGTAGTGCCACTCGAAGCCAGAAAAAGAAGGGCGACGCTAATCTACTTTGCCTGAACAGTATGTGTGTGAACTGAAAAATGCACAGAAATGTTGCGCATAATGTTAATTTGCGAAATTCATTGAAGATCTTCAGCAAATACCAAGAATCAATTAGACGCTAAAAAAATTTACTTCTGCAGTATTAATAAATTTTCTCTCATCACCCCTTTCCTTCATTTTGCTTTCATATTATTAAGTTGATAAATAGCTGACATGTCGTGACTCGTGGGTCCATCAACCCGAACGACCTTCCTCCATCACTATAAGGGTAAGAGCTAAACTAAAGATTGTCTCTCTGTTAAAAGACGTTTCCAATAGGGTTTCCGAGCTCAGAGGAGCTAAAATGAGTATAAATATTCTCGCCGTCACCATAAATTGAATCAAAAAGTGTTCTTGGTGGACATTTATAAATCTGCCATCTAGCGAATGCAATTGCACTAATCAATTCGCTCTAAATGGGCTTTGCAAATAACTCTGCTACCTAGCGAATGCAAAAGAATGTTTCACATATAAATAAATATAATTGCAAACTTAATAACGCTTAATAACGCTTTCATTTAGCGAAAAAATCAATTACAGACGCCCAGAAGTGAGGAAAAAATCTGTTTTCCAATTCCAGCGAAGTTTCCAAAAGCTAGGTTATTTATCAAGGACCAATATACATATTACTTAGTTACTCAGTTAATAAAGATCACTTGCACACCTACACTGACCACAAAAGGAAAATGGGGAAAAGGAGGGAGAGAGCAAGTGGAGAACAGGAGGGCGAGGTTTTGCCCTCGGCCTCCCTCTCCTCCATTTTGCTCTTAACGTCCCTTTCCTCCATTTTGCTCTCAACCTTCCTTTCTTCCATTCTGCTCTCAACCTCCCTTTCCTCCATTTTGCACTCAACCTCCCTTTCCTCCATTTTGCTCCCAACCTCCCTCTCCTCCATTTGCTCTGTTGTTAACGTACTGTTATTATAATTATGTCTTTGAGACCCTACCTCCGTCAAGTTGGCTTGATATTGACATTCGGATAATAAATTATTGAATATTCGGTATGGAAAGCCGCATGTCAAACTCCTATATTAAAATTTTAAGAATTTAATATTTCTACACACATTGTTCAAACAAAGTCACCCCACCAATCAACAGTTATCAACCTAGGCTATCGGAAAATAAACACAAGAAAAGCAATTTTCACACCTTATCTCACTATAGTTGAAGAATGTATGAGTGCATTCTTCTCATCATGAGTTATCCACCTTGGCCATCAGAAAATGATCAAAAACTGATTTAATGAGGTGGGCGAGTGGGTTGGATTTAGTACGAAACACGAGGAAGAGTCATTTTCACACATTTTCTAGCTACAGTTTGTGAATCTATGCATTATATACTTCCTATCAGTTGCCCACCTGTGCTATCAGAAAATATTCACATACTGATTTAATGAGGTGGGTGAGTGGGTAAGATTTTGGTCGAAACATGGGGAGATTTTCACACATTATCTCATTATAGTTGATGAGTACATGAGTTTTTTCTTCCTATTGTTAGTTATCAACCTAGGCCATAAGAAAATAATCACAAAATGATTCGATGAATTGGGTAAGTGGGTCAGATTTGGGTTGAAACATGGGGAAAACCAATTTTACACAATTTTTCCCTACAGTTAGTGAATCAATGCAATATATTCTTCCAATCATGAGTTCTCCACTTAAGCTTTCAGAAAAAAATATCGAACTAATCCAATGCGGTGGGTATATGGGTCAGATTTGAGTCGAAATATGGGGAAATGCAATTTTCACACATTATCTCACTACAGTTGATGAATATTGATGAGTTTATTTTTCCTAGCTTGAGTTATCCACCTGAACCTTAAAAAAACCACCTGTTAATGAGATGGGTAAAAACGGGGGAAAAAAAATTTCACACATTTTCACACTCCAATTGATGAATAAATGCATTATATTCTTATAATCCAATAACGCTGTAGTCCAGTCAAGAAGTATGTAAGTAATTTTTACCCTTCTTTGCAATTGATTATATCACAGTTTGTCTTTCCCGATGGTGAACGATGATGAATACTCTACACGAATGCTGTACACTTTCAGCCTGGTTACATCTGGGATTTCTGTGAAACATATGTCTGGAAAAGGTGCTACAAAATTGCTCTGCTGCTGTCTGTTAAACCGCAATGCTGCCGCTAGCTAGACAACCACTTTCTGTTGACTGCAAGGCTTGATGAAGAAATGCCACGATTTGCATATTAGCAGCAGATAATGGTTCTGAAGTGAAGTGCCTCCACTCTGTCACTGTGTATTTGGCAGTGCTGTGACAGGCACAGGAATGCTTCCTTGATCTGTGAATGCTCATGACACCGTCATCATCTTAGTCGTCTCTCTCGTGTCGTGGCGCGTCAATTGCTTTTATTTCCCAATTCAATTGCTTCACAAAGTTGAGACTGCAGCTCAGCAATCGTTCTGGTCTGTGTTTCAATGACGGTAGATTTTCATCCAGCTGTAGGTGGCAACTATAAAATTCACAAAGGAGATTTTTAGCAAAGAATCACAAAAGGACACATAGTGCCTTTGAGTAGATAAATGGTTTGAAGAGGCACTATGCAAATGTTTTTGAATCACTGAATTGATGCTCTGTTACTGAATTTCAGTTGCTTCAAACAAAGAGTAAGTACTTCCTGACTACACTTCCTCATAATATACCCGACCAGTGATGGAACAGAAGGATTATGAGTGGGACGCAAAATGGGCGCCTTGGTCCAAATCCTGGGCCATAACCTACTTCTTGATGGAGTCCCACACAATGTAAATATCACCGTCGGATTGGCCCCCTTGAATCCATTCCTCTGTCCAACCATAATGTGTAACATTTTTGAAAACAGTGATGCATTGAGAGAGATAGTGTTGTTGGCAGAAAGTGAGGATCAGATGATGAAAGCAAATACAGGATAAGGTGAGACGATGGTTATTATTGTTATTTTGTGAGGAGTCCTTGTGTGGCGCCATATAAATTGATGTTCTTACTATTATTATTATTGTTATTATTATAATTCATTAGATGAGAGGTACAGTAGGGTAAGGCAAGGTTAAGTTGGTGAGATTGGGAAATGGACAATTAACTTGTGGAAATGGAAGTGGAGGGACATGTCTGTCAGCATGCCCATAAGGACCCATATTCCCATATATGGAGCATAGATGGGAACCCGTAGTAAGGTGTTTTCGAAAAAAGAATGTCCTAAAAATGCGGGCAGGGTGATGAGTAATTGCTGCTGAGCAATTGGATGTTGCGTAAGGTTGCTTTCGTTAACGATAGATTGTCTGTCTGTCTGTCTGTCTGTCTGTCTGTCTGCCTATTGTTAATTTATATGAGACACAATACAGACAAAACATGTCACAAAGGAATACAGACAGAACACTAAACTGTCCACTCTGCATGTACAATTTATATACGACAGTTTCTCATCCTCTTTCGCTTTACTCAAAACCTGCTTCATCTCGTGGGGCCATGTGCGCTCACAGTAATTCTGAACGATTCATCTTACCAGAGGCACTTTGCATTTACTTAAGCACAATACAACACAATAAACCATTGTAGCCTCCTCCAATCTCACTTAGGGCTATTGTTTTCTTTAGTGACAACCAACAGACGCATCTCACATTAGACTTGTGCTATATAAATGCCCTTGAAGTAGTGTCTTTGAATAAACCAGGTAAGCCTTACCTGGTAAGGCGTAAAGCACAATAATGTATCCTGCAAAAGAAGAGACTTAAGGTGTCTATGGAAAACATCTAATGGTACCATAGGAAGGGAGTGGATGACCGAAAATGAGGGGCCAACAGCGACATTTATATTTAGTATGATACATTATAATAATGGTACCATTCCACCTGGAATGGCTGCGATTGGTCTACCTGCAACCATGTCTGTGTTCCAGGCAACATCAGACACAATGTGGAGCGATTCAAATATCGGACGAGGAAAGGGGAAGCACTGACTGTTCGGCCCTCGGTCTTGGTCCAGAGACAGAGGACTTCCAAGCCATCTATCCTCTGTAAGTCCCTACGAATCGATCATGTTGTCTGTTACAAAAAAAGAACCAGAGAATGCATATAGTCAACCAGTATCGTATCTTTAGATTTATATAGCGCCTCTCACAGAATAACAATTCAGTAATGCAAGCTTGAGCTTAAGACATGACAATCAACATACTATAGAGAAAATGTGAGTTGCTCCAAGTGCAGAAGCATTTTACAAGACGAATCTTCCAAACGGGAAGAGAAATCTGGAAAAAAAGAATGACAAAATGTCCGGGAAGATATGTGGTTTTGAGACCGTGGTCTTGGTCTCGAGATGGTCTCGAACCATCGGTCTTAGTCTCGAATGCGTCGATCTTGGTCTTAAAGGAACGGTCTTGGGATTTGTCACCATCTTCGGTTAGCGTTCTTGGTCATACATCAATTTCTTTGATATTTGTCGGTTATTTTCGACTATTAGAGACACCGGTTGTTTAATCCCTATGTGATTTTATCAATTTATGACGTGCTGACCATCTATATATACATGTTACAATGGGCAAAAAATGCATTTACAATGGAACCAGACATTTCAACATCTGCTTTTCACAAATTTCAAGGTTTTGAAAAATACAAATACAATCTAATAATTATGTGGTCGGCCACATGTAGTCACTGTTAACCTACCGAGTACAAGTAGGCCTACACCGTTCAAACATATAATGTTAATCTACTTGTTCAGATGTCTTAAAGTATTTGCCTATTGTGTATACTGTAAGTAGTTTATAGTCTGATATTCTCAGGCCAAAGCCAATAAGGGCTGAACCCGCAAAAGTTCAAACTATCCGATAAAACTGTTTTCTGGACCATTATTAAGAACAGTATTCTTCAGCAATAAAATAAATGTTTATTCCGTTTTAGCGTCTTAAAAAATTGAATTGTTTATAAAAAAAAGAGTATCGGTCTTGATCTTGGTCTCGGACCACCCGGTCTTGGTCTTGGTCTCGGTCTTGAGATTTTGGTCTCGTGCCCAACACAGTCTGGGGTATTCTGTGGGGATCAAATACAAAGGTTTTTTAGTAGGGCAGACACTGACATTGCCATTCTGACAAATCTAAATTAATATCCTATATCAGATGATAATTTAAGAAGAACTTTTTCTGACACTGTTGCATAAATTGAACTAAACTTAACTCAGTGAATGAAGTTGCAGTTCATCAGCTTGATTAGAATCAAATGAAGATTGAATTTAATTAACGGTTATGCCAATTCTTTTTCTTTGAAAGAAGAATGAGAGGTGACCACATTGAGATCAACGCATCTCTACATGCACCAGAAAATATAGATGAAAACTAAAAACAACTTTCATAGGAGAGCAACTGCACACCCGAGAGGAAACAAAATGAAACATCATAAGAGAATGTGAATAGACATTATAAAAATCCTTTTCGACCAAAGAACTGTTGGTCAGAAGAAATAATAATCTGCACCAAAGCTAGAGCAAGTTCACATAGAAAGTGAACAGTTTTTTATGAACAATATAGACACAAAAAGCTTATATAACCTATCGACTGTTACTATGAATGGAAGTCGACATGGTAAGTGCAAGGTTACCTGCAGTCGAAGCAAGAGTGTATCTGTCACCACAAGCCACTTTAAAAACCCTCTTCCAGCCAGGGATCCTCCCACTGTGTTGATGCTACCGTGAACACGAAAGTCACTGAAGCCCAACTGTCCAAAGTGGTTTGAACCGAATGATATTAGAAATCCATTCCTTTGAAAAAAACATGAAAGTACCAAAAAATAATACATTGTAGAGAAAGCCATTGGACATTTTGAACCACACACACAAGGTTATCGAAACTGTGGCCAATTGCTGAGGACTGAAAATCTTCTCTAAAATTTTCCCTGATTCAAGAGGGCTTTAGAACCTTCTCTTAAATTGTCCCTGCATCAACAAATTGAGAGTTTGAGACATTCTCAATGACTGTCCCTGACTGCTGGAGGTCAAACACACGAGACAAGATGAGTAGTTCGTACAAAACACAGCCACAGACATTGGACTTCTGATCATACCTACAAGTTCATACATAAAGGTCATCATTATTGCTTTCTACTGTTGTCTTCAGATGTCGTTGTTGTTGTTGTTGAAGCCGTGCTGTTGTCATTGTTGTCACTACTTCATAATGCTCTCTTCACTAACTTAATAAAACATTTCAGATGCAATTTATGTATTAATTAAAGGCCGTATTATGCGAAACGAATGATTAGAGCTGATCAAAACAATTTCTGTTAACATCAATCGCCTTTGTTGTCACAAGATGTCACTAAATTCTGGATCAATGTATAAAATAAAAACAGCTCTTCATATAATAAAATTGGGAAATGCGAATTCAAGGCTTTACGCTGTTGGTATGTTTCAAAGCAGAGTTCAACAGTTGGATAATAATTGTCAATCTCAATTCATAGCTCAAATACAAAGGTTCCTGCCTTCAAAAAGCAGCTCAAAACACGCTCTTTCTCCTTGGGCATTCATTAAGAAAATTTATATAGCACATCTACAAATTTCTACTGTGCTAATTGTCCATTAAGACAGTCAGAAGACATAGGTCCGTGGAAATCAATAAAGGTCAAAGGTTGACTTACAGTTACATTTAGCCCAGTCTTGAAAGTATTCGCTTTCTATGGGCAGCCAATGCATTGCTTTGAGTATCATTGAATTTGTACGAATCTCACGGGGGAAAAAGCAAGAATTAAATTGCAAGGTTCAGAAATCGCACACCAGTTAGGCATTCACGTAAACATCTTTTACCATAAATTAACTTAAACCAACATCATCATTAATTTAGCCAAATCGATCCATCATGCTACCGCTTCCATAGCAACGACCAGGTCGAATATCCTACCTCAACTTTTCGATAGAGAAGAGCTTCTCAAAATGCTCCTCTTCCAAGAACCAGAATCGGAATATACGTAGTCATTTCAGAAGAAACCGAAGTTGATTCCGAAACAAGCCGATGCACGCGATTCCTCTTATTTCAATTTTAAACTTTCATCGAGTTCGCCATCGTCTGCCATTATCGCTTACTAAGGGCCGCGACAAAATGATGCAAACCAGCCTACCGTATTCCTTTCGCGCAATAATTTCCTCTGCCAACATTAGTTCACAATCACAACTTCACAAGCAGGCCGTGTATTTTGTTACGTAATTTTGTTACGTTTTGTTGCGTTTTGAGATTGAAAGTGAATACGAAATAATTTCATTAATTGCGCGCTTTAAAATACTGTATCTATTGCGCCATCTAGCGAATCGAGATGAACTAATTTTATTACGTTGAATAAACACCGTCTATATTGCGTCACCTAGCGAATCGAGATGAACTAATTCTAACACGTTAAATAAACACCGTATAAGTGGCGCCAGCTAGCGAATCGAGATGAACTAATTCCTCAGCCTCCATTTCCTCCATTTACCCTCATCCTCCCTTCCTCCATTTGCTCTCTTCCTCCCTTTCCTCCATTTTGCCCTCACCTTCCCTTTCCCATTCCTCCATATGCCCTCATCCTCCCTTCCTCCATTTGCTCTCTTCCTCTCTTTCATCCATTGCCCTCATCCTCCCTCCCTCCATTTGCTCTCTTCCTCCCTTTCCTCTATTGCTCTCTTCCTCCCTTTCCTCCATTTTGCCCTCACTTTCCCTTTCCTCCATATGCCCTCATCCTTCCTTTCCTCCATTTGCTCTCTTCCTCCCTATCCTCCATATGCCCTCATCCTCCCTTCCTCCATTTGCTCTCTTCCTCCCTTTCCTCCATTGCTCTCATCCTCCCTTTCCTCCATTTTGCCCTCACTTTCCCTTTTTTCCATATGCCCTCATCCTTCCTTTCCTCCATTTGCTCTCTTCCTCCCTTTCCTCCATTTGCTCTCTAATTACAATGTTGTGACGTGTAGTGATAATTAAGTTATGCGTGGCACATAGGAAGATCTATGTTGACTGTTTGTTGTGGTTTATGGCATGATTTAGTCAGATCAGTGGATTAGATATTGTTTTGTATTGTATTTTACGTACTTATATAGCGCCTCTCCCAGTACAACCTAATCAATGACGCTCTCAGTGCGAAAATCCCGTGGTAAAAAAATAATTCTTAGGATACGTACCATGGCTTTGTTACGTTCTTTAAAGGCACTTTACAATTCCTGGTATGTCTGGTGTGTGTGTGTGTGTTTGTCTGTGTGTGTATATATGTGTATGTGTCTCTGGATGTGTTTGTGTGTGTTTGTGTGTGCGTCTGTCTGTCTGTCTGACTGTCTCTCTGTCTCTGTCTCTGTCTCTGTCTGTCTGTCTATCTGTCTGTCTGTCTGTCTGTCTGTCTGTCTGTCTGTCTGTCTGTCTCTCTCTCTCTCTCTCTCTCTCTCTCTCTCTCTCTCTCTCTCTCTCTCTCTCTCTCTCTGTGACGAAACTACATAAGGTAAGCCCATATACGATTAGGTAAGTTTATGAAATGAAAGATATGGTCAGGTAAGATTAGGTACGGTTATGTAAAGAGAGGTAGGGTCAGATAGATATTTAGGTCACATGATGCGAGTTAAATAAATGTGTTGACGTCATAGAGGGCAGCATGAACTAGGCATAACCATAAAATAAACCTAACCAGATGAATTGGGTCTTGGATGGGTTGAGACGCAGGCAGTTCGACGACATCCATGCCCCAAGAATATCCAGCGCTAGACTCATGGCTCGAACTGTGGGAGCAGCATCAGATGCCAGGCAGTGCATGTATGCCTGGACATCATCAGCATAAGACTGGATTAGGGCAGTGTTAGCTGCGAGAAGAAGGCCTAGGTCGGCCATGTACGTGATATGAAGAAGGGGACCCAATACCGATCCCTGGGGCAAACCAAAAGGGGCGGGTACCCAAGGCGATCTGGTAGGTCCGTACTGAGAGGAAACGATCATACAAGAAAGATCCTAGCCAATCAATGAAGTTACCTGAAAGGCCAAATGAGACAGAGAGGCGCCCAAGTATATCGTGGTCCACGCTATCAAAAGCAGCGCTGACATGTGTGCAGCGCAGTACACTTGTACAGCAGTGCCAGACGAGTCACTTGCGACCTACCGAGAGCCGTCCGTAGGTGGCGCTGCTATCATGCTAGGTCAGTGGTTCTTAAACTTTTTAGAAACAGGTACCGGCTGTATATTTATGAAGTTGTTGGCGGACCACCAATTAGAAATGCAAAATTTTATCTGGCAATCGTATCCAAAATAATGGGAAATTAGAGGGAGAAGCTCCTATAGGACCTATAATATCTTAATATTTTATTGAAGTTATTCTAAAATCTAACTAATGCGAAATGGTGTCTAAAATTTAGACTCTAAATCAATAAACGTTTTTTTACGAATTTACATAATTACATATGTTATTCATTGTTAATATAACATTAAATATTAAAATGTATTTATGACAGTTTTAAAGTAAGCGTTCGAGTTTTTAGAAATAATAACGAGTAATTTTATGACACGAGGAGGCTTACATTACTTTTTTTTTAAATGTCCAGAGATGATTGGTGTGCTTTGCTCATGTTTTGTATCCTTATTTTTTAATTTAAAAATATAAATTTATTTCATTTTTAAAATTGTCTCATTACAGATAAAAAAATTATTCATACGATAGCGTTTTTTTAATTATCGCTCAATTCTATCAACAAAGAGCAAACAGCTGGCATAAGAATGGTTGTGTTCAGTTGGGTTGCAATTTCAATCGCTAGGTGATCGAAGTCGTTCATATGCCTAGCGATGACGGTGTGGCGATAATGGGAACTTTAGATGTAGATTCTAGATTGATTTTTTGCAAATTAAGCTAAATAATAATTTCAATGTATAAATGTTTTTTAATTTAAAATATATTTAGAATTATTTGTATGTTTCTTGGAATAAGTTGAATAAATTTTTAATTTTTAGTGATTGTTTCACGGACCGTTGACTTGAGCTCCGCGGACCGGCGCCGTTCCGCGGACCACCACTTTAAGAACCACTGTGCTAGGTTATTATAAAATAAACTCTTTTCATTTATAATTTCCTCCAAATGTACATTAATATTGGTGACCAGAATAGCCACGAGTAGGCTAGTCATTTCAGTTAACGACACGGAGTGATAACAAAGATCATTCGCGTTGTCCTCCTCCTTTATCCAGGCCTGGAACTAGCACTGCCATAGTGCAAGCAGTGCCGGAGTTAAGAATAGCCAAAAAAGTGGTGAGTAGGTATATAAACAGTAGTTTTTCAGTAGGCCTATATAAATAACTGGTGACAACTAACGCCTTCTTGATGTTCTCGTAACTTCATAAGTCGCCATATAAATGGCCATATAAATGGCCATACATTGCACATTAACTTACATCCGCTATCCACTGATTGTTAAATTGTTGCTCTTTGAAATGAACCTTATAAACAAGTTCTGCTATGTCCTATTAGAAATGGCCTATATTAGGTAGACCAAGATGGTCGCCACTTGAGGACTTTTCGGTTGGCGGGGAATGACTTGGCAACTAATGTTTGTAGGTGTGATTGCTTGTAAATGTGTGTATGTGTTTGTCTCTGCTGTATCAATCGATACTACATAGCGGTACCAAAAGACGTACATACGTTGATACGTGTTTAAACAACTGGCAAAATAATGTCACACAAAATCATTAATGCTCATAACACCATCTCTTGACAATAGATGTCTGTGTGCTCACGATAGACTCTACATTAGGTGCATTAACAAACAACGCTGTTCTTTTACATAGTAATCGTGAACTTCAAATGCCAGGCGCATAGAACCAGCTTATTCTCGAAGGCTTCGTCGAGTCAAAGGGGCTGTCCATAAATAGCGCACGCGGTTCGATGTGCCTTAAGACTAGGCTGTGGTAATAAATTGGTCTTCATATCGAATTCTGGGCATACTCTCATCGACGATAAACAGAGATGATATAGCCAGCATATTAATTGATGGAGCACTTACAATCAAAGGGAAGTTGCGGGCGTATGGGGAAATGTTTCTATGATCTAAAAGAGTCCCCAGCATCCTTTTGAAGTCCTTTCAAGCGCTATATAAATGCACAGGCAAACTTATACATACATACATGCGTACAAGCGTATATACATACATAC
This sequence comes from Bimastos eiseni, assembly GCA_959347315.1. NCBI lineage: Eukaryota > Metazoa > Annelida > Clitellata > Crassiclitellata > Lumbricidae > Bimastos > Bimastos eiseni. The sequence continues at coordinate 53,752,590 of OY365808.1, read as the reverse complement.
ATACATGCATACATACATACATACATACATACATACATACAGGCATACATACATACATACATACATACATACAGGCATACATACATACATACATGCATACAGGCATACATACATACATACATACATACATACATACATACAGGCATACATACATACATACATACATACATACATACATACATACATACATACATACATACATACATACATACATACATACATATATACATACAGGCATACATATATGCATGCGATACATACATTTATATAATACACAAATTATATTATATATATATATATATATATGTATATATATATAACTTTTTTCAGAATGCAATCATATGCTTTATAGATATATATATATATGTATATATATTTATATATATATACAATATGGCGAAATCACCGGGGACCGTGACTTATGGTTTCACTTGAATTCTCATCGATTGATACCTTTGTGGATTATTGTAGTGGCGCTACATAAATCATCAGATTAGATTAGCTGTGGATGGAAGGGAGGGAGACGACGTCTAGTTGCTGGCTCTGCACATCTCCCGAAGGATCTTGTTAAAGGCTCTGCGGAACTCGACGTTGAAGAGCGTGTAGATGACTGGATTGATGAAACTATTGATGTAGCCCAACCACACGAAAAAGGAAAACATCATCGGATGGATGTGGCAGATTGATGCGGCTACGGAGGAGATGACGGTGGTTCCTGTCTCCGCAAACGGGGATGAAGAGGAGGAGGATGTGGAGGATGGTGAAGATGAATCGTTGAAGACGTCCGTTCGGATACAGATGGCGTTGATGATGTTGATCGTAAAGAAAGGCATCCAACAAACGAGGAATACCCCTGCGAAGTACAAACCCATCATCATCATCACCATCGGTCAATCTGTCGCTGAAGCCAATTATATAGCGCATCTTCAGGGTCATTATTAACGCGTGTATTTGTAATCCCTGATCGATCGAGTGCTATAATGATCGATTCGATCAATTAGTTGACCTCTCGTCGACTCGATCGAGTTGGCAAATAAACGATCGACTTAGTCGACTTTGCCGACTTGAACGGAAGTCTCTTGAAAAAAATTGCCGAAGACTGCTGCATTCTAATGTTCCAGTGTACCTAAAGAACGATATTAAACTTTAGTTAAACTAGTACTAGTAGGCTAAGTTAAATTTCAGATATTTTTATAATGGTATCGTGTATCGTTGACTTAAACCTTGAAGCATATGCTCCATCCAAGAAATAGCGAGGGGTGATTTCATTAAGAGAGCTTTTCTCAATTTATAATTTAATATATATATACATATATATATATTTATAGTATGTATATATATTATATATATATATAATACATTGCGTTGTTTTGTATTTAGGCATTCAAAGGGCGCTGCCAATGCGAAGTTCCCGAAGAAGTTGGTTTTGAGAAAAGCAAAAGAGGACGAGAGACTGCCAGATAGAATTTTAGAGCGAACAGATGGAGAAAGTGCATTCCAAAGAGATGGTCCAATTGAGGCAAAAGATCGAGGCTAAGCCAGAGCTGTTCTAGTTCGAGGAACCAAGAGGTCAAGTCAATTGAACCAGCGAAGGGGGCGGAGGGAGAAAGCTGAATGCGACCGAAGTATTACGCAGTTAGGTATATCGGGGCAAGACCCCCCCCCCGCTGAGCCTCAATATATCTATAAATTGACTAACTTGCGGAATCCTTCCATGTAAATTGAACTTTGGATTGTCAAATAAGTTTCAAAATACGCTTTAAGATGAAAAATGAATGGATATATATGCACATTCATATACATGTATATATATACATGTATATATATATATATATACATGTAGACAATTAAGGAAGAGGACGAGGAGGAGGAAGGAATAGGAGATGGAAGAAAGGTGTAGAAGGAAAACAGATGGGCTGAAAAACAGAATTAAAGGAAAGCACTGGAAGAGAGTCGAAGAAGAAGAAGAAATTTGGTGGACAAAGCGAGATAGACAGAAGTTTGGAGAAACGGCGGAACAAAAACATAGTTTATTCATCGAAAGAAAAGAATGAGACGGAAAAAGAAATTGAAGACAGTAAAGGAACGATACGCACAGACACATAGGCGAACATACAGGCACATAGGCGAAGATACAGGCACATAGGACCTGCATTGGCGTCTATGTATATCGATTCCCCGATTATAATACAGTCAAAGCACGCCATGAAACTGTGCGCTGACGTTACATACATTAAAGAAGCAGAAAAGATAAAGGAAATGATGAAGAGAGACGGTAAAAACGAGAAGAAAGCTGCAACGTCCGCTCAGAGTTGGTCAATACATGACAAACAGAGACAGCATCACGATAAACTGGTTCGTCTTGGCCGCTTATCGTCAGCGCACCATGTATACAAATAGAAGCAACTCCTTTCTGGTGCTTTTTCCCTCGAAATTCTCTGTCAGTCGGCTGAAGCCCGGACCAGAAGACATAAATCTTACAGCGGGATGTCTGTCTGTCTGTCCCTGGGGCGCTACATGACTGGAAAACAGATTTCCGAATCGCTGAATCGGGATTTGAACTTCGAACTCCGAATCTAAGAACTGTGACGGTTTCTGACCGTTAGAAAAACCCGTATCCTCTGTAAAGTTGACTAATCCTTCAATCGGTAGGCGGCGGCGTTGGTTAAATCAGATGTATAACGTAATGAGCGCCCTGGATGGCTGCCGACAGTTAAATTCTACTACTGAAATAGATAACTTGTCATCAATCATCCGTTCATACTGTAGGTTACTTGTAATCAGACTGCGTTTTGTGAGTTTGAAAATTAAACAAAATTATTATTATTATAAGTCATTACTTTTTTAATTATATATGCTAATCATTATTGTCATAATTATTATTAATAGTTATTATTACCAAGATATTCCACCGATTTTCTTCTGTCGATGGCGCGTCATAGAAATTGCTGATTCAGCCTAATCAAAACTTTAATTGGAGAAACATTTGCGATTTGAATTAAAATCACAGGTGTATAAATACAGTAGACTAAAACACCGTTGGCCTAACGGTCGCAAAGGGAATGTAATGCGAAATTGTGTACCCTACACTATGTTCGAAACCAAAGTCACGTCTCTGAGCGACTGGGACAGACAGACAGACAGACAGACAAGACAGACAGACAGACAGACAGACAGACAGACATACACGCATATCGCACCTGCTGGGGATATTGGTGTGGTGGCATTTCAAAATTTACGAATATGTCGCATCATTATGCGTGACGTGCTCCATTGGCCGCTAGTTTCTCAGCACATTGAACATCGGCTTACGGTCTGAATCTAGTGGTGCTAGTTAGGGAGCGTCCTGCCTACTTGCTGCTAAAAGAAGTCTTCGCTCTGTTTCTCGATGTGAAGCTATTGTTCTCTTTGCCCCAACGAAGGGCTCGATTTGTCACAAAAGAAGCAAGGGTTGATGGGAATATCTAGGAATCCGAGGAATTAAGCACTGTGGACCTATCGATGCCCTTGTAGCTGAAGCTGGAGTCCAACCCCCAACCCCCAACCGCCCCACCCGATAAAGCGGACGCTGAAAAATCAAATAGCCTATAGACGCAACGTCGTGCCTTGTCAGTGCTTATCAATATTCCCTCCAATTTTTGAAGATAGTGTGCGCAAGAAATTATTTGCGTGAAACATGTTATAAATGGTTCACACTTTTGTGCGCAGGTCCAAGCTGAATGCGATGCTAGTTAAATTAAGATCATATCTAAGAATCTATGATGATAAGTTCTGATTACTAAGAAAAGTCAATTGTCTAAACATAAATTATGGGACGTATCAGCCAAGAAATCTACGTTTCTGGAGCAAGGTGGGCCGCAGTCGGCTATTGTAGTAGACTCGACTTACTTAGTTTCATAAAACTATTTTTGTATTAGATTCTTGTGAGTAATTGCTCCAGATCAGAGGAAACATTGGTTCATGGCTGGGCCGACCACGGGGAGCAGCCTTCATATTAGTTCTGAATGCCTGTTCTTTTAGCCACAGGGACTCCGCATGCCTTCACCTTTCAAAGCAGATGATAACTGTTCTTTAGCGCCGGAGTTGGACTGGGAGTGCCTCTGATAAAGTATCATGGATGGGCGCTATATAAAGTCCTCTGAATGAATGATCTACGGTGCAAATTTTTATATCCTTGTTATTATCCAATCCTTCAGAGCAACCTCTTATGAGACGGAATAGTGTCCTCTGTGACGGTACTATCGTCCAAGCCTTTATTTATTTATTTATATATATAATATATATATATACACCCATAGAACAGAGTGACTTTATATATATATATATATATATATATATATATATATATATATATATATATATATATATATATATATATATATATATATATATATGAACAACCGTGTTGTACATATGGGCTTGTGTTCATATTTATATATATGTATGTATATATGTACATATGAACAACATTTTTATTGTTCTACCGTAAATGTGAAAAATATGCAAATTTTTGCTATGATGAATCATAACGTCATTACAACTATATATTTATGTGAATCATAATTAAACATAATATCTTTCGATATTAATTTTATATTAAACGAACAATTTCTAGAGCGCCGTATAACGCAGCTATCCTCTACAAGGGCGTTAAATAAAACAAAGATCTTTTGCCATTACGCGTGACATCTGCCCCATTGTAAAAAATTCAATATAATTATAAATAAATGCCACATGTAAGGCTCTGTGGGGTTCGAGGAAGGAGTTTGCGTTGACCCTCCTCTGTGCACGGAGCAAGTCCAACCCCAACCCTATAGGTCATAGTCTGTGCAGTCCCTTCTCACCATTGAGGCACTGACAACGCAGCTACCTCTCCCTCACCCCCGCTGAGTGGGAGTTGGCCGTTCCCTCTGCTCTCAAAAACAAAGGCAGTGTCCAATCTCTCTTTCTCTCACGGGGCTCTGGATAATACAGATTACCGCACAGCAGTGGACGCTGTCCAGAACCATTCGATATGCCAATATGAGTCGTAACATGATTCAAAGCAGAGGAAAGAAAATAATGGTCGTCTGTCATTCGACGTAATACCTCCGTCGGAAACTACAGTTTTTTATTACACGAATAATTCTACCCAAACGACAAAGACCGACCCATGGATAATACTCCGAAAAAACCATTCGTATATATCATGGCTCGTGAATAAGACTTCGCTCGTGCGCTTTGATTTAGAGTAGTTTTTGATTTAGTGTAGATTTGATTTAGAGTAGTTTTTGATTTAGTGTAGATTTGATTTAGAGTAGTTTTCATTTAGAGTAGCTTTTGATTAAGATTAGTTTTTATTTAGAGCAGCTTTTGATTAAGAGTAGTTTTGATTTGGGGTAGTCTTTGATTTACTATATATAGCTTAGCGTAGTTTGGATGGGAAAATGCAGGTGTATTGACTAAGCAGATACAAATTAACAATAGTAATAACAATGAAAATAACAATAATAATTATGCCTTTAAGTAATTAAATTGCATTTATTCAATAGCAATTATTACACGGGATAAAAACATACATGGATACATAAGAAGAATTTGCTGTTGAGAGAGAGCCTATACTTACCTACAACGATGGCCAATGTCTTTATGGCTTTCCGCTCGCATTTCGTCGCCTTCGAAAGCTTCTTACACAGATTAACGGTGAACTTATCGATGGCCCTCTGTCGAGTGGGACTGGCGGGGTTTGCGGTGATCGTAGAGGCAGGGTTTGGCAGATAGAGCGGTAGGGGATCGGACTGGGGTGGTGACAGCGTCTGGGGTGACGTGGGACACCCCGCAGACGACGATATGGTAAAGGTACTCGAAACGCTGATACTACCACCGTTAGGCCGATCGCTGTTGTATGCGTTGGGGGTCTGTAGGGACTCTGGGGTCGTCGGACTGCGCAACTCTCCCCCACTTGTCTCCTCCATCAGGACAAAGTCCTCGACTCTCGCCTCTGTGTCGAGGGCGGGGGCGCCACAGGTCTCCAGTTCCTTTAGCAACCGGATATCCGGCGGGGCGCGGACACGGGTATTGTTGCGTCGTGGAAAGAGGCTCGTTCGGCGAATGACGTCACATCCGGTGCTCCTCTCGTCTCCAAAACGAGGCTGCTTCCCGTCGCGCCGTCTAGCGGTCGACAGCAGTCCCTTGGTCGTCAGTTCGTTCGGTCGGCCTCCTGAGGCCGCCATGTTGAGCTTGCGGACCCGGCGGCGGATTGTTCTGAAGATGCCCCAATAGAGGAGCAGCATGGCAAAGCAGGGGATGTAGAAGGACCCCATTGAGGAGAAGATGAGGAAGTCGGAGTTGTAGAAAGTGCAGAGGGTGGGCGTCTGTGCCCGGCGCTCCGTGTAGTTCATGCCTAGGGCGATAGGTGATGAAATGGCCACCGATAGGACCCAGGTCAGAGACAGCATCACCATGACACGCTTCGAGTTGCGGTGCTTTGCGTATTGGATCGGCAGCGTCACGGCTATGAATCTACGACGAGAGACAAACAAAAAAACAAACTTCGTTTTACCCTTTTCTCTTTAACTTGCATTGCGTAAATTTTGTCACGGTTGGTAGGACCTTCCGTTTTACATCTTTCAACTCTTTTAGGTATGTTCCAGTCGACCAAGAGAGCTGAAATTTTGCAAACATTTCACGCTTGCATGACAATGCAATGTTTCAAATTTTGACGGACATAACTTAAAAATTGACAAAACAATAACTGAAACATTGACATAAAAATGTTACCTCTTTTATTTAACTTGGCTTGCGTAAACTTTGTCACGGTCGACTGACGCTCCTCCGATCGACCGTGACAAAGTTTACGCAAGCCAAGTTAAATAAAAGAGGTAACATTTTTATGTCAATGTTTCAGTTATTGTTTTGTCAATTTCTTTCAACTCTTTTTCAGGTATGTTCCCGTCGACGTTAGGGTTTCGGGTATCTATCAGATAAAAGAGGTTCCCGAAAAACTCATGTTTTACTTTAACTTGTTATTGACCTTGACAGTAACATGATGCTAAAATAAACATAATTGGTATGCCGTATTGCACGCAAGGTTCAATGTTGAATATAAGGCCCGAGAAGGAAGGAAACGAGTCAAGCATCTGCTCGAATGTAATCCTATCAAATATTTATATAGCGCGGCTCAAATCAGCCACGATCTCAACGGTCGTCTATGCTTGGGGCAGAGAACAGGAAAGTCATAAGGCATCTCGAAAACTGATAAGAACTGGCGCTCTTGTGTGAACAGGGAAGAAGTCACGATTAAATGACCGTCACGACCACGAATCTACAATGCTGGAGCAAATCAAAATCATCAATGCTTAAGAGAATCGTTTCGTTTGGACTAAGACGAAAATTTTTAGGTTTGAATGCATGTTTTACGGCAACGAATCCATGCATTCGTCATAAATACCTCATGTGTTAATATTTCAAAGAGAATGGCGGCACTTGTGAAGATTGTATGCAAAAGCATTTGAACCAATGTATTACTTTAATCATAGAAATATAACAGCAATTGTATCAGATATAATAGGATTGAATAAAGTATGAGCTTAATAGGATTCTAAAAATTGGATAGTCTAAAAACAGAATAATATCATGATGTCATGAAATAGAATAGAATAGAATAGAATAGAATGGGATAGAATGATCCACGGGTAGAACGATTCTTCTTCGATCATTTCGATGTCCACATACAGCTATCGACTTTTATCTCTTTTTGCACCGTCGGAAATCTTTTTTTGAGACCCTATTAATGCAGACCCTCGCTTTTTATGCCCTCGCAACGGAGGACACTGCGCTTCTCAATTTCCCACGTGATCGATGGAGGAGATTTTTCGCTACTTCCCTCTCCTCCGTCTCGGCAAATGCCCGTTATTTATCTTCGACGACATGGAACATTCCAGCGCCGCGCACGACAATGGATCGGTTTTTGAACGGAGCTTTGTCATAAACGAGATGACTCATCGATTGGTGCCAGCAAGTGCGAGCGTGGCAGTCATCCGGATCGCGTCGCGCTTGACTGGACTGAGCGTGGCAATGACCATTCGATCAAGCTTCGATCTTACACGGCAGATTTGCACTCATCCGAGACGATTAACGGCGCGTGGATTATTGGCAACACGAAATCCTAACGAAGCAATTTATGTGGAACAGCTGTTTCCACATCACGCCCATTGTCGTCCCTATACCAGCTGTGTTCCCCGCATAAGGGCCTACTTCTAAGAAGAAGTGCGCATGTCATTAAAGCAGCTGATTTTAATTAGTTTACTCGTCCGTTATTCAGCATCATTTAGACGAGCGCGGAGAGCGCCTTTGAGTAGATAATAATCTCGAAGGAACGCGATATAAATGTTCAATTACATTACATTTTGAAGTTTGGAGTAAACGGTTACGATTGCGATTTACGTTACGGTTAGAAGAGTATTGAGTAACTGAGTGTTTAGGCCTTGACGGGGATAAATTGCTGAAACACCAGAATATATCGTGGCTTGCTTTTGCGATTCAGAGTAATTGTTTTACCGATCGTTTTTCAAAGTTGTGTCGTATCGGTTGACGGTTAAAAGTGAGCACAAGCCTAAGCGGAGATGGAGACTGGACGAATAATTATTGGCTGATGAGAGTCACAGTTGCGGGTGGATAGTGCGGTCGGTCTGTTACAAGGAGCGTCATTTTCACTCATTCATTCATTCATTCATTCATTCGTTCATTCATTCATTCATTCATTCGTTCGTTCGTTCGTTCGTTCATTCATTCATTCATTCATTCATCCTTTGATTGATTGATTGATTGATTAATTCGTTTATTGATTGATTGATTCATTTATTGATCTTTTGGTTCTTAGATTCGTATAATGATTCATTAATTGATTGATTGATTGATTGATTGATTGATTAATTCATTCACTCACTCATTCATTCATTCGTTAATTAACAAGTTATTCATTAACTGATTGAGAGAATTTGTTTGAGTCACTGCTGGGAAGGTAACTGTGTAAGGGACTTGAGCAAGGTTTCACTCACTACAATGCTCACCGCCAACGATGCACATTAAATTTATATAGCGCATCTCAGTGAATAGCAATTCAGAGGTGTTCTCGGCACAGAAACCCCGTGAAAAGAAATCAAGCCTTTGGAGAATGAGAGTCCGATGGAGAGAAGCCAGGCGACTGCATCGACGTATTTGCACTTTAGGTGCACAGCGAAGGCTTTCGCAGGATGACTTTGATATTGAAAGACGAACAGGGTCAAGACCATTCTGACTTATAGAATAACGTATACGTACAGCCACTGTCACACACACACACACACACACACACACACACACACACACACACACACACACACACACACACATCCCTCACACAGACACACACAGACACACACACGGACATACAAGGCACATTTTCCACACACAAACACACACATATACATGTATATATATATATCTATATGTACATTACATGTATCTGCAAATATAATTATATATACGTGCATTATAATATAATATGTATATATTTGGAATCATATTCATATACATACATAAATGATCCTATATATATATATATATATATATGCATGTATATATTTACGTCCATTGGGGAATTACCTGTCGACGCTGATGGCCGTGAGATTGAGTATGGAGGCCGTGCAGCAGAGTACATCGAAGGCCACCCACGTGTCACACAGCGCGTCTCCCAGTCGCCACTCACCGTTGTTCACCTGCATAAATCACACGAACAGATGCACACACACACACATCAAGATTCAGACGACGCTCTCTCTCTCACTCTGTCTGTCTGTCTCTGTGCCTGTCTCTGCCTCAGTATCCGTATCTGTCTCTCTCCCGCTTTTTCTCTGTCTCTGTCTCGCTGTCTCTGTCTCTGTCTTTCTGTCTCGCTATCTCTGTCTCTGTCTCTGTCTCCTTCTCTCTCTGTCTCTCTATCTTTCTGTCTCTCCGTCTCCGTCTCCGTCTCTGTCTGTCTGTCTGTCTGTCTGTCTGTCTGTCTGTCTGTCTGTCTCTCTCTCTCTCTGAACGCTTGAGCCGCCCATGGACGTTAATTTCACTCCCAGAATGATGGCGATTAATGGCTTTATTCCTGTCTGTTCCTCTCTTCCCCTTTTCCCCTTCCTCATCCCTTCCCTCTTCATTTCTTCCACTTTATTATCCCTCCCTTTTCCTTTCCATTCATCCATTTATTTATTGCAAACATTTTTACTCTTCCCATTTCTCATCCATCCATTTTCTCTACTTCGCCTTCCTTTTATTTTATACATCCCTTTGTGTCTCAAATTTTCTTAGCCTCCCCTGCATCTTCTTCTCTTTCCATTCGTTGTACCTCCCAGTTTCTTTTCTTCTCTTTCTCATCCCTCGCATTTCCTGTTCTCTGTACCTCTCCTTTTGTGGGTATATAACTATATACATGTATATATTAATGATGTACCGTATATTCGTTTCGGAACCGAATAGTGGACCAAATAGCTATTCGGTTCGGCCGAATAGTAGCGGTCTGATCGAATACGAATAGGGGTCGTGTGATATGTTTCTACACAAGTGGCGGCTGCTACATCGAGTGGACTGAGTGGCATTCTTCTGCCTGAACCACAGCATCGAGTCTCAGCATTCTCATTTCTAAGTTTAGTTAAATTAGCTGCATTCCTAGTTTCCACAGACTTGCAGAAGGACAGAGTTGTATGGTCTCGAGACCGTGTCTCGGGACGTCTCGAGACAGTTTTTTAGTGTCTCGGTGTCGGAAGCCTGCTGTCTCGGTCTCGGTGTCAGTCTCGAGGTAGTGTCTCGAATTTTTAGAAACTGTCTTGAAGTGAAAGTCTTGTTCTGTCTCGAACAAGCGGTCTCAATAAGTTTCGCGTTAACTGTCGCGCAAGAAGCTGAAACCGAAATTTATGATAAACGGTTATTCTGGTAAACGCGCGAGTCACATGATACTGAAATGAATTCAATTGTCTTAAAGCGGAAAAATGTCAGAGAGAGAACCTGAAATTGTGAAGTTTGCGTTTACGCAATTTGGTGTTAGGCCTATTTACAAACAATAGCTATTTGCTATTAGTTTGTAATGGATGTAAAACCACCATAACCGAAACGATCGGAACAACTTCTAGTTTCTCAGGGTGAGTAAGGATATGCGCAAATTTATAATTTCTTTTGGTATTTGGTATCGAATTTGCTTCAGAAGATAGACCGAAGAAGAAATATCGAAAAAGATAAAACTCGGCAATATAAAGACTGTTTTTAGAATTGATACAATATACATTATTATTAAACTTCAAATTGAAATTACAAATGAACCTTATTCCCGAAAACTGATACATTAGTATTTTTACAGCCCTTTATATAGGATCACTTGTTTTTTTTACTGTCTCGAACTATCTTGAACCTAGTGTCTCGGTCTCGGTACCTCACTGTCTCGGTCTCGGTACCTCACTGTCTCGGTCTCGGTACCTCACTGTCTCGGTCTCGTCTTGGTTTGAAGTATAAGGTCTTGCATACAACACTGCAGAAGGATGCAAAAATGACATGTAATTAACTATTTACCTTTAGTTTATTCATTAAATTTACGTTAATGAAACTTTTGCTCACATTTGACATTTGTCGGTCGACCCATTCTGTACACTATTCGTATTCGGCCGAATAGTTGGTCCAATTATTCGTATTCGGCCAAATAGTGAAAATCACCTATTCGGTACAGTCCTAGTATATAGTTATATACATATAGGCCTACGCATTCATAAACATATACATATATTTGGTTATGTTTTGTACGCCAACTTTAAGGGCATTCGTAGATAGCTAGGAATGCGCTGACGTTCTCGTTCTCAAAATGTTGATTATATTGACGACGTTGTGACTGTCTGTCAGGTCGAATTAGACTTTCAGTCTACGGTCAAAGATTGTGAGAATCGAACGCCACGGTATACATATCAATGCGAGGTCACGCATAGGGATGTCTCGCACAAGGGCAATCTTTGAGACTGCGGGGCTTTTTTGACTATACTAGGAATTGTCTTGAGATAGTGTGCGCAAGAAAATGTGTGTAACATTTAATAAACGGTTCATACTTTGTGATCAGGTCCGAGCTGAATGCGATGATAGTTAGATTAAGACCATACCAAGTATAGTCTATGGTGATAAGTTCTGAGTTCTGATAACCTACGAAAAGTCCCTTGTCTAAAGATAATAAGTGAATGTACATGTATCAGTCAAGAAGTCAAAGCTTCTGGAGTAAAATAGGCCGCAGCCAACTAAGAGACTCGATTTACGTATAGTCTCATAAAAATCGTGACTCATTATATTTGCAAAATAGTTTTGTGCGTAAATTCTTGTGTGAGCTGCGGCTCTGTGTAAACGGTCCGTGTGCGCGATGGAACATTGCTCAAGCGCAAAGAAAGGACTATGGTGAGGCTGATCCCCTGTGGTATGACCCAGTGTCAATAAGCAGCAGCTACCCTAACCTATCCTAAATTTTCTTCAGTTATAAATTTTGCGCTGGAGAACAGAGAGACGTCTCGTGATAGACGACTCGTGGTATTCAACTCCAGATCGGATGGTAGTGACCTGTGAAATGAAGGTTCTTATCGAGTCCACTCGGATCTGCGTCAACGATTCATCATGATGACGTTTGGGTTGTGAGATCAGAGGAAGAGTGTGTGTGTGTGTATGTGTGTGTGTGTGTGTATGTGTGTTTGTGTGTGTGTGTGTGTGTGTGTGTGTGTGTGTGTGTGTGTGTGTGTGTGTGTGTGTGTGTGTGTGTGTGTGAAGGGATGAATTGACGCTTTAGTGAAATCGTCCTATACATGTAGCAATAGACCATTCGTCGACGAAACTTGTTGTAGAACTGAGGCTAATCAAATCGCAGTTGATTTACATCTTGAGTGAGGTTGATCGTTGTTGGATTGGCATGCGTGTTAAAAGGAATAGGGTAGTCGTCGTCAGAGTTATGTTGATTGTCGTCACCACCACCACCAACAACACCACCGCCACCACCACTACTATCATCATCATCATCATCATCATCATCATCATCATCATCATCATCATCATCATCATCATCATCATCATCATCATCATCATCATCATCATCATCATCATCATCATCATCATCATCATCATCATCATCATCATCATCATCATCATCATCATCATCATCATCATCATCATCATCATCATCATCATCATCATCATCATCATCATCATCATCATCATCGTCATCATCGTCATCATTATTTTATTATTATTATTACAATTATTATTATTAATAGTATTATGAAAATAATAATAATAATAATGATAGCAATAATAATAACAATGGCAATAATAATAATAATAATAATAATAATAATAATAATAATAATTGCAATAATGATAATAATAATAATAAGGATAATAATAATGACGATGATGACGATGATAGTGTAGCAGCAGTGGTACTAGCAGAAATATTAGCAGTAGTTTACTAAGAGAAGCTTTCTATTCATAAGTATCGTAACCACCGAGACCGTAGGCCTGAAGGCGTGTATAGTTCGAAAACCGGTTTCGGTGACCGGTTTTGAAAAGCCTTGAGCAATAATTGATAGCCAGGACCTGACTTATTCAATTATTAACCGATGGACGGAGGGCAGAAGGGACGGTGCCAATCCACCGTTGCTGCTGCTGCTGCTGCTGGAGAAGCGATGGGTTTAATGAATGGTTGGCAGCAACGACTGGCATCGGCTTCAGCCTCCTCCTCCTCCTCCTCCCTCGAAGGGAAACTGATGATGCTATTTCGTGACAGTCTGAGAAGCAGAGAGACAGAGGTCGCAAGTGAGTTACGACGAGTGACCTCCTCAGCCGCACACGACAGATCTGGCACCATGACGATGCTGTTCGGCATGACGATCGTGATTTCGACGATGATGACGAGTCACAATGATTTTTATTGTAATGATGAGGATATCACATTGATTATTATTGTAATGATGAGGATAATCACAATGATTTTGATTACAATGATGACGATAGTCACAATGATTGTGATTGCAATGATGACGATACATATCATGTATGATTGTGATGAGGATGATATTAGCAGTGGCTGTGATGATGAAAATATTAACAATGGCTGTGATGATGTCGTTATACACAGCGATTGTGATGATGACGATATGAACAATGATTGTGATGATGAAACTATAGATATTGATTATGATTATGACGATGTACGCTATGACTGTAAAGATTATGACATTAACAATGATTGTCAAGATGAAGGTATTAACAAAGGCTGTGATGATGGAAATACTAACAATGGCTGCGATGATAAAGATATTAACAATGATCGTGATTATACCGATTTTCTCCATGACTGTGATAATGCTTCTCAGTCGACGATATTAACAACGATTGTGAACATGATAACGGTTGTCGTGGGTACGATGATGATTATGACAACGGTAGCAATGCTAAAAATATAAATAACTGAACCGTGACCTCTCGGTTGCCGGCGGTCAAACACTCCAACCACTGCACAACCATTGAAAAAACGACGACGCGATGTCTTGTCTTTTATAAATACGGACGATTATAGCGAACAGTAAAAGCATCTCAGTAATCCATCGACAATGAATTCTCTTTCAACTTTCCGCTCAGAAAGGTCACGCGTACGTACGGTTCTTCCTGATGACGTTTGATCTGCGCTGATATAATAAGGACATGCCACGCGACGGAGACCTTTTGTTTCATGGAGGACTAATTGCGCTTTATTGAACATTGTCACGACTTATCGCCGTGATGAAGCGCACCAGAGATCTATTGGTGATATACGCTGTCGCATGTATACTCCGCAGTCATTTAGCATTCTTTCTTCCTCCTCTTTGCCATCGTTTTGATCTTCATATGCTTCGTCATTGTCTTCTAATACAATTTAATCATGAAACTTCAATAGTGTTTTTTTTATCGTAATTCAAAAGATAACAATCGCTCCACCAGCATAGTCAAGAAAAAAATTAATCGAATCGGTCATCGATTAAGTGTGCGGGCATTATTATAAAGGCGCAACAGAAATCATTAAATGTGATCATCCCCGTCTTCATTATCATCATCATCGTCGTCGTTATCATCATCAGCAGCAGCAGCAGCATCAACTTGCTTCGACATAATCATCATCAATTTAACGTCGTCGCTGTCACTGTCTCAGTCACCACCGACGTCGTTATCGTCATTATCATCGTCATCCTCGCCATCGTCGTCATCATATTTGTTGCCTTTACCAATAGAATTTCTTTCAGGCAGACAATGTTTTGTAGCTGACAGGAAGGCATAACTGTGCAGAGAAATGCAGACAATGGAGCGCAACACACACGATACGGGGACAATAGACCAATATAAAACAATAAAAACGGCGGATTAAGCAAAGAATTACACGCTGGCCTGCCAACCCATGAATAGAATATATAGCAAACGATCTCATTTGTAATGTTTTAAAAACATTGAGACACTGGACTTCGACGACTTTGTTTACTGCGAAATTGAATTTTTATATAAAAAATGGAGCCATTTTTATATCGTAACTTGCAAATGTTCATTTTTAAACTCCACAGAGTAATGGATAAGAAAATGGCCTGGATATCAGAGGTTGACTGGTCCTCGTTTCGATAGGCGAAGGTAATGGCTAAATTTGATGTATAACCTGATGGGCGCCTTGCGTGGCTACTGAGAGTAGCCTAAACTTCTACTCATGTAATAACTTATCATAATTTGGTCATAATTCGAAAATGTTTCGAATCATGATGCCATTTTGGAATAGAAGCGAATAGAACCTACCGCCACCCGATACCTAAAATCCGACGGCACATTATTATTATTATTACCGAAATTCGATATCGCTCTTCTTCCAACAGTTTTTTTTGCTCAGAAGTGCATACACACGCCTCGACGGCGCAATTGCAGTTGTACTGCAGAGCAATGGTGCGCAAAGGACTTGCTCAAGGTCCCTACACAGTGACGCTCCGGACGAGGGTCGAACCCGCGCGCTCAGCACACACTGAACGTTACGGGCGGACCGCTCTAACCGATCGGCCACTGTGCCACACATATATAGAAGGTGCATAGGCTAAGCATAAAATGAGGCCAAATTTTGCAAAGATGGTCTTTTAATGAGGGCAGTAGCAGAGGGTAGACTTTTCGCCAAGAGATCGAGACCTCTCCCTAAACTCCGACAAAGCCACCTCTGAATACTACCGTCAACAACAGAATTTCCATAAAAAATGTAAAACCCATCGACATGATTTAGGCTCCATATCTAATAATAGCTTTTGCCCTTATAGATTTGTAATTAAGATCTGTCTAGGAATTTCTCCAATCCAGAATGCTCATCTTGATCGGCCATGACTTATTGACAGGCAACAAATACCGATAAAGTTACAATAACATTTAAAAGTTTCTTGAAACGAATCTCAAATGCAGCAGACGAAATGTTTTTCTATGCAAACGCGTGACAAAAAAATGCGCAAATACAAAATTATGGTCAGACATAACTTATTTAGCGCATTTTCAGCGTTCTTCAGTTTTTCTTTCAGAATTTCTGCCTACTCTACCGCAACTGCAAAACTTCTTTGGCGCATTTGAAAATTTCAACAAAACGTTTTTCATTTGATTGAAGGGGTCATGGATGCGTTTAGACGAAAATGGGGTAGAACCGTAGAATGGTAGAATCCTGAATGGCATTGGCAGTTCTACTGCCTGGAATTATAGGCCATGAATCGAACAGGCAAGGATAGACCTATCAATCAGTCTCATGCACTATAGACGGGCGATCTATCACAGACATCGTGAAATATTCAAGGTTGAATTCATTTGATGGTACATTGGACATTGTATACATACGTCCATACAGGTACATGTTTCTATACACAATACTATAAATACATGCAGCAAATACATATTATATATTAATATGTATTGTATGTATGTATATCGGCTATTGAATCTCGCCGGAGACCAATATCTCATACGAACTGCATGCCCATTTCTCATGTAAATTTAATGCTATGAAATAGATCTCTATGATTGTATTTATATCGCTGCAACCCTTTTCAGTGCCAATGCATGCCTTCATGCAATCGCTCTATGCCATACATGCATTAAAGCAAAGCAAAGTATTTGCATGTAGGGTGCGCTGTTAGAGATCATTGTCACTGTTGCTGTTGGTGACAATGTTCAACAGGGTCGGCAGGAAACAACGCTTAGGCCGTGCACATGGAGCGTATAAGGACAAAGGCCACCGTCTCCTCTAAAACGTGCTTGTCTTTTTCGTCCCACACTGTAGGGCGCAATTCAAGTAGCTTTGCCATTGAAATGCGCTGTTTAATTTTGTCTTCTTCAGATCTTTTATTTCACATTTATAGCAATTCGCATCACATCAGATCACATTTGCATTACACTACTTCACATCAAAGCACGTTGAGGCACTTTTTTCATCACATCACATGGCATTAAAACACTTCACATTATAGCACATTACATCGCATTATTGAAGCACCTTCCATCTAGCGTTGTCGACCGTCCCGGAATGGATAGGACGGTCCTAGAATCAATCCAGGCCGTCTCCGGCGATGTTTGTTTCTTGCCAGAACCCAGAAATAGGCAAGTAATTACAAAAGATTATGCGATTCAATGAATCAAGGACATTATCCAAATCCAAGCAACATGAACACTACTGCAATACAACATCTAAGTTCTCAGTGTTCATTTTCATAGTTTAATCTAAAGTGTTCCAGCTCCAAGTGTTTGACTTACTGTCAAAAACTCAATATCTTGAAGTCTCTAACGACTCCTTTATTCCATGACTGGATGTGAACAGTGAACTGCATAAATCATTCAACATAGTGGGAACTGGGAAATGTCCCGGAGTGGGTTTGTACAGAGTTGGCAACTAGTGTTACTAGGAGCTGCATGGAAGCAAAATACTCAGTTGCGTAACAAAAGAAAGATTAAAATAAAACATATATTTCAACTAATTTTTTTTGACAACTAAACCATATAATATGGCTTAGTTTGAAAAGTGCTATAACCAAAAATTAAATTTTTTAACCTGTTCGTTTTCGACAGAACATCATGTGCGGAACATGCGTAGCGTAACCTATTGCCACTATTGCGTACCACATTTTCAAGGCCAGTGCAGCCACTATTGGCAACCCTACTACTCTCATCACATCGTGCATGAGAGGATCCAAAGACACAAACACACATGCACACGCGAACACGGAGACAGACATAAAGACATACAAAAAACAAACACACGAAATATGCATGCAGGTATAGCTTGTCTACTCGCTACTGTTGCCGTTGTTCTACTTCGCCTTGATTAACATCACAGTTCCATGATTAACGTCACAGTTCCATGATTAACATCACAGTTCCATGATTAACATCACAGTTCCATGGTTAACATCAGAGTGCGTGTAAGTCCGGCCACAAAGGGTAGCCTATCGTCGAACCAGAACTACATGTTGGGCTGATCTGCTATGATTGTACCAGAACAACAGAACACCAAATAGACGATTGTGTAAACGTGTTTCCTGTTGATGTCTGACTTTGAGACGGACGTCTGACCACGTCTTGGTCTAAACTCTGAACATAACAATGATGTCATCTTTCAATTGTTTACAGGATCAGTTTGCTTCTGGACCCAAGTGTGTGCGTGGGTTTTCCACTGCATGGCCACCCTTAGAATTTACCGTGTAAAGGTTTAATGTCATAATACGATATGCTAACGACTCTGAGTAGACGTATTCGGTATATGGCGCTATATAAATACTCGATTATTAGAAATCCCAGTTCACAAGAGGGCAACTGGGACTAGACCGTCTTTCTTAATTTTATCGATGGGGATTTAAAAGCAGAAGAATTGAATCCTCAAGCATTCGAGGACTTCTTGGACGGTCTGCCCACAAAGCCAGATCTCAAACACTGGCAAATATAGTAAAAATAATAATAAGGATAATAAATAATAATAATTATTATGCAATAAATATAGTAATAACAATAATAAGAAAAATAATAATAATAATAATAATAATAATAATAATAATATAAATGTTAATGATTATAATGATTAAATAAAATACTAATTATAAGGTAATAATATTAATAACAAATAATAATTTTTTATTACCGAAATTTGATACCGCCCGTCTTCCAAATTTTTTTTGCTCAGAAGTGCACACGCATCGACGGCGCAATTGCAGTTTTACTGCAGAGCAATTGTTCGCGAAGGACTTGCTCAAGGTCCCTACACAGTGACTCCCTGGCCGAGGGTCGAACCCGCTCACTCAGCGCACACTGAACGTTACGGGCTGACCACTCTGAACAATTGGCCACTTTGCCACACAAAGAAGTCTATATATATATATATATATATATATATATATATATATATATATATATATATATATATATATATATAATGATGATAGTAATAATTTTCCTTTAATTTCAAGTAGACAAACATAGTATGAGTGGCTGATTACAAGTTATTGTAGGTGTCTAATTTAACTGTCGACAGCCATGCAAGGCGGTCATCACATTATGGCATCTGATTCAGCAAACGAGGGACTAGTCAATCTCACGAAGGTTAGGCCTACGTTAAGTGAACTCACTCCCTCTGCTCTGCATGCCAATTAGTTATCTATCAGATTATTACTCTACGCCCCCTCCCTTGCATGTCCGACTGTTGACCGGGATTTTTCAACCGCGTAAGCACTTGCAAATGAATTATTGCTATGGCGTTAATTCTAAAATTGGAATTGGCTGCTCTTTTATATGTTACAGCCTACACTACAGGCCTTCACGATTCCACATGACTACGCCAGCGCGTAGAAACGAGGACCTTAAATTAGAATTATGATCTTGTATTTATACCCGGCCTGAATGATCTGTTAGTGGTGTTTTATTTGAACAAAAGATACGCCGTCACATTTAATAAACGTTTAAGTGTTTTTGCTTCTGTTGTTTTAACTCGCGTGCGCACGATTACAATGGACAATAGTGCGGTTGGTTGCAACGACCCTGCAGGAAAAGCTATTTGTGATGGATACACATATTGGGGCGGAAGTTAACTGTCACCTTGTCCAAGAGCGTAGACTCGTCCATTGCCGGCTTAAGGGGTGAAAGGATGGAAAACGAGAGTCTCTCCTAAGTACCACTACGTAGCACGGTGTGTTTACTAATTTGATTCACTTTGCTGTATTTTTGTCTAAAGAACAGTCCATAGACGCCGATTTCTAATTTTGACTATAGAGATAAAAACATCCTAAAAATTAAAAAAATGCCTTGCACGTCACAGCGAGGTTAATGCGCGCGCTACGTAATGCGTGCACGCGCATAATCACTGCTACTGTTGAATCGACATTATGGTAGCACGCTGTTTACTTAAGCTAAGTTGACAAGCTAAGATGTGATGTAATCCTAACATACATTACAGTATTATAAGCTCAATAAATGATTCCTATTACCATATACAATGTTCCCTCTAAGCCGTGCGCATGTGCTCGTGCACAAGGGCCGTGGAGCCAGTGCGCACAAGAATTTGGTGTGGGCACACAAATGCTTTTATGAAACTATGTAAATCGAGTCTCGTGGCCGGCTGCAGCCTATATAATCTTACTCCAGAAACTGTTGTTCCTTGGCTGATATGTTCCATATTTATTTTTAGAGGACTTTTCTTAGGTTATCGGAACTTATCACAATAGACTTTTAGGTATGATCTTCTTCTTCTCTCACTCTCTATCGCTCTATCGCTCGCTCTGTCTCTGTCTCTGTCTCTGTCTCTGTCTCTGTCTCTCTCTCTCTCTCTCTCTCTCTCTCTCTCTCTCTTGCGGCTTTAATGCCGATACATTTCAAGATTGGCATCATTCTACAGAGTGGAGTGGATCAGATGGACCACGACAGATGAGTAGAGTAACGTATTGGACA
The DNA here is from genome assembly GCA_959347315.1 of Bimastos eiseni. Classification (NCBI taxonomy): domain Eukaryota; kingdom Metazoa; phylum Annelida; class Clitellata; order Crassiclitellata; family Lumbricidae; genus Bimastos; species Bimastos eiseni. The sequence continues at coordinate 53,731,608 of OY365808.1, read as the reverse complement.
TTGGCCTCCACAACAGAGGAGGAGAAGAATTCAATAACTGTAATTCCCGTATCCCCGTGAGGTTGATTGGTCCTTCTTCGCTAGGTGGCGGCGTTGGTTAAATCAGATGTATAACGTAATTAATGGGCGTTGTGGATAATGGCTGCCGGTATTTTTCTAGATGAAACTCGAGAACGTTCCGTTAGTGAGCCTTTGTTGACACGGAGAGATGAATGTTTTACTTTGTAGTAAACATTGTCTTAATAATAAAATTAATAATGATAATAATAATATAAATAATAATAATAAAAACAATAAAAATAGTAATAAACATAATAATAAACATAATAATAAAAAATAATAATAGTAACAATAATCTTCGTTTAGTTACAAACTGACAAACCGCAATGTGACAAGTACAGTATGAGCAAATGATGACCAGTTATTACAAGAGTCGAAATTAACCGTCGGCAGCCTTGTAAATCGCCCATCAAGTTATCTCATACAACAAACATCACCGCCTAGCGAAAGAAGAACTAATCAACTTTAGGGGATGCCGTGATCGAGCTTGGTTGCCCAGCGTGTAATCCATTAAGTTACTATGCAACTTACCTCAACGTAAACCGCGAGTGGCATGACGAGAACGGCGACCATGATGTCTGATATGGCGAGGGAGACGATGAAGTAGTTCGTCACGGTCTGTAAGCTCCGTTCACGGTAGACGCTCATAGACACAAGCACGTTCCCAAAGACGGTTATCACCGGGAAGATGAGCAGAAACAGCAGGTAGTATTGTAGCTCGGCGTCCGCAACATTCGTCTGGTCACTCGGGTGGGACGAACAGTTGCCAGAAGGCACCGTTGAGTTCTCGTCGCACGTCACGAATGACTGATTACCTGCCAGTTCGTACCAATTGATATTGTCAGCTGCTCTTGACATCATAGGCTCTATATCTCGCCAGACTTTTGTAGTGTAACAACATTTGGACACTGTCGCGAGGTTTTCGTCTGGAGTTCGTAGCGATATTAATCTGCTCTTGTTACGGTTACGATATATATCGCGAGTCTCGTAGCGCAACAGCGACTGGAGTCAGAGAGAGCGACACGACTGCCTGCTCATGTTCTCACGATCAGTCTGCGAGGATGGAGTGTCGCCGAGGGAGATATGGCACCAACTCAGCAGCAGCAACAGTAGCAACAGATTCCGCCTCAGCAGCCCAATGACGGCTGACAGGATGCGCTTCATCAGTGGCTCCATCGAGAGCGCCTGTAGGGAGGCGATGCGCATCTGCAACATCGCTGCCAAAATCATCAGCGACTGAAGCATTGGATGCAATATTGACTTCAATGCCAAAACGGCGAGACACATTCGAATTAGTCTATCAATGTGTAATTCAAACAATAGTTATTGCTTCTAACATAATTATTGCTGTTAATTATTACTTATTGCCCGAAATTAGGATAATCCCTCAGGTTGTACAACAGTAATGACAATGATATTACAGTAATAATAATAATAATAATAATAATAATAACATCAATAACGATAATAATAATAATACTACTACTACTACTACTACTACTACTACTACTACTACTACTACTACTACTACTACTACTACTACTACTACTACTACTACTACTACTACTACTAATAATAATAATAATAATGATAACAACAACAATATTAATAATGATAACAATGATAATAATAGTAAAATAAACTAATAATTACCTAAATTGTGACCTACGTGTGTCTGGACAGCGCGTGATTTGACAGCGCCGCATGCGTTGCTGATGACCTACATAGGCTATCATTTACAAATTAGTTAGTTCCGATCCGAGTTTCAAAAACGTTTTATTCACGTCTGTGTAACTATATTTGCAGTTATTAATATTAAAGACATCATGTAATGTAAGTATATTTGCAGTTATTAACATGAAATGCATACTTATTGGATGAAACTCGGTTGAATCGTGAGCTACTATATTTCCAACCCGTGATTCTTCACAGGTTAACAACTAGTAATAATAATAATGATAGTAATAATAATAATAATAATGATACTAATAATAATAATAATAATAATAATAATAATAATAATAATAATAATAATAATAATAATAATAATAATGATACTGACCAAATAATAGAACGGGTTCATGAGTCAAACAAACGAACCACTAATAGTCATGGACGAATACAAGAACGTTAGCCCGCGCACGCGTGTGTTTCTGCATTTAAGTGTGTATGGGGTTTTTGTTATCGTTATTCTAATTCATTTCTAATGAGACAATTTTATCATATATTGTGAGACCATCAATTACATGTAAATGTAGGTCTATAGTTGAAATGCTGCCGTTACAACTGTAACTGTTACGTTGCATTTGAGTTTTCAATGGCTGATAATTACCAAATACACATTCGCACAATCGACATATATACTCATACACATCCTGCACACATGTTCATAAATATAGGCCTACCGACACAAACTCATAAGTATTTGTCATTCTAGAATCTAGATCATGTTTGTACGAGTATAATCTCCTGAAAGTTCCAGTTTTCAAAATCTCGGGGTATGAACTAGATACCGTGGGGAAACATATACTTGTCATCTGTATTATGTATATCATCAACATTGTTCTGACGATTTTTTCTTCCCGGTGGACTTGACTTACATAGGACAAAAAATTACTAATAGACAATTGTGAGTACACTCAGACTGTAGAGAATCTATTTCAAGTCGTTTCAATAACTTCGGAGATAATGAATCGGAACTTGAGGTACAATCTACATCGTAAAACTGGTAAGAGAATAGGGCATGTTGGAAGAAAAGACTGTTGACTGTTCGAATGACTGAAATCAGTCATAAAATTCAAAGAGAAGCAAAATTATAAACTTGAATCCGAAGCGACACTTTTAAGTTGAAGTCGCTGATTTTTTCAGAAAGCAATTTGCAAACACAATCCTCGAAAGAGGCTTATTGAAAATCAGCTGGTGAAATGTATCAGGAGAAAATCCAAATTTTAAAGATGCTTTTTTCTATGCCACCCAATCTTATATATAATCGGTTCAATCTATGGGGGAGAAAACACGTAACCCTCGAAAATGCGAACAGCAGGTGTCTCAACGGAATCTAATACCAATTTTCAAGCTTATTAATATAGCAAAAGTCTACTCCAATATGACTATCAGAAAAGGGTAATTTTCAAGATGGCGTCCAATATGACCGCCGATAGCTAAAATTGTCAATATCTAAAGAACCATTCAACATAGAAAAGTGTTATTGATGTCAAACTGTGGCCCTTGCTGCATCTTATTAACAAAATAAAAATCAGCTCGGGAAATGTATCAGGCTAAATTGCAGATTCTTTCTAAGCCAACAGGAAATTAACCTGATTACGACGTTTTAATTAGCCATAAATGCAACTGGCAGTGAATTGATATCTAGAGAGAATGAGCGATACGAATCGAGCATTACGAACAGTTCGTCGATTGCCTTATTTACGTGAATCGATATACAATGTTAATCTATATAACATGAGATGCCATAATTAATAAAGCCTATAAAAGTACATGTCGCATTGAGTATTTGAGAACAACGTTCTCGAACCTTCTAGCCACTTAAGGTACTTACAACTTCAGTGAGCACACACGTCCCTAATTTTATTTGCCAATTAATTGCACCTTTTTTGCGTTCAATAAATATGAACCTAAAACGCTAATCAAGTGTAGACGATAACCGTAAGCTCCTATTATAATATTATATTTACAATTATTGTCATTATTATTGTTATAATTGCTACTGTCATTATTATCAATATTATAATTGTTATTATTATTATTAATTGTCGTAATAGTGATAGTGGGAGTGGGAGTTGCGGTAGTAGCAGTACTTGCAGTGGAGCCAATGGAAGCAGCATGGGTAGTAGCAGTATGGTATGGTTGCAGCAACAGCAGCATCGGTAGTACGGGAAGTAGTGGTAGCAGTAGTATCATTGTTACCTCCCTCATTCTCTGTGACTTAACCCAAACTTTCTTATATTAGTGTTACTTATAAATAAATAAATTGTTTTTGATAGTAACGGGCTAATAATTAAATATTGACACACTTCATAGCTTTCAATATTTCTTCTTAGTTTCAAAACATAAGAACCCAGTATTAAACTTAAACTCAATATCTTAAACATTGTCAGTGCAATCTACTTTATAATAAACTCCACAAATCGACTCCCTCAACAACATACATGTAGATTTCCCACCACATTTGCAGCGCTAACTAATTAATGACGCAAGGAAAGCACCTGTTAAGCTGTAAATCCGCTACAGTAGACTATAAATAGGCAATCACTCAGGAAAAAATAACGCTAGGAGCCGGAGGAGTTCATAACGGTCAGACAGGTACGTAGGTCCTACTTATAAGCGCCTATGAGATCAGACAGTGACGCATTCTCACATTAAATAATATGAACAAAAATTGAACATAATTCTGTCCATTGCTTTCATGGCCGAAACAAGCGAAAGAAGGAGACGGCGCAGACCATAAATAATTATGGTTTTGACATAGCATGGGATAATAGGTTTTGACAGAGAACTAAATCGATATCGTGAAGAGATTGCTGGAGCAGGCGGAATGCTTTGTAGTCGGGCATTCCGCATTCCAAGCGAGCGTTCAAGCAAATGGCTTTGACCTGAGAATAGCTCTAATCGACCCCTAAAAATCTGTGAATGCCTGTTTTATACAGTCTGGCCTAATTGGAAGCCAAATTAACGATCTTTCCTCGCGTGTAGGTACACGAACACCTTTTTATTTCATCCGTCGCTCACACAATGCGTTGAGCCACAACATGCAATTGGAAAGGCCGTCAATACCTTAATGAGACTGGACTGACTGTCGAGGAATGACCACATGACGTGAGATACGTTCACCCTATAGGTTTATTTTAGAACCAGGCAGGCCATGACCCAAATGGATTTCCTGGTAGCGTGGTGGCCCAATCCTAGCTCCCCGTTGAACAGACAAACGCATATACACATATGCACAGAAACAAACACTCGTAAAAAAAGATTAAGCAGGATAAGAAGGCAAGAAGGGATACAGAGGAAACAAGCTACACTGAACGAACTGTGAACTCTGTAAATGATCCAATCATAAACAACATCAAGTTTATATAAACCGCATAAATGTGTCTGTTGAATTTGTGTCCCATTCTTCGTAAACTGATCTAATTTTACCAGGGGCGTCAATCTCCTCTGATTGATGGAAGCAAACTGCTCTGGTCCCAGGTGTCAGGAAGGCAAAATAATCAGCCCACATGACAAAAAATTATCCCCTCTACCTGAAATTGGAGGCAGTCTAATTTTACTAATTACTCGTGAACTTCTCCATTTTAGCAACTGGTTCTGAGCAGATGAACCCTCTCTAGCTCTCAATGATACTATAACTAATAATAGTTTCCGTTTGCCTCACATCTCAAACGACCGCCTCTGTCCGACCTTGCACTGCTGATAAATTTATAAGCAACCAACTACCACCAGTTTTTTTCAAATTGCTTTACTCCGGTCTATCAAATTAAATTGCATTATGTCTGTAATTCAAACTATTATTGAGTCTATTGACCCACGATCACATGTCCATACGCGCATGAACACGCACAAATTCTCGATTAGGTCCAGTGTTCCTGTAGCCTGGAACAATGCCCCGAATGTAATACGTATCTTGATTCCTATCAATTTACCTAAAAGCATATCACATGAACATTTACTACATTCTATGTAAACTGTCGTTCTAGTACATAACAAAGTGATAATCAGTTGACTAGTTAAGCTCCTTAATTCAATTTGCAACTTAACTAATGTATAAACCTAGTTTCCTTATGCCGTCTATTTTTAATTCTACATGTAGGCCTACTTGGTGTAGGGGTGTCCATACCAGCGGGATTAGGTTGCTTTGGGACGTTTGTGGTCTATTCTTCCCTCAATCCACATTAAACTGACTGTATTATAAATTCAGTTGATTGCCAGTTTAGAATAGTAAAAATAATTGGTCATAGTCACAGTCGTAGATGCCCATACAAAAACACAGACATACGCCAACATATATTCATACCTACAACATTTAACCAGAATACATTTGTACTTACATTGCACCCACACACGTTTATATGGGGCCAATGCGATATGTATGCTTTGCCAGACATCTGAATACCCTACTCATCTCAGCTACATGTCGGTCTATGTGTCTTAGTGTTCCTGATTAAATCGGTTGAAACAGTTTTTCGCCAGTAGTGTCGTCTCTCTGGAACACGTCTCCTGATGATATCAACATTCGCATCCACCTCAACCAGAGCTCCTTGGAACCCAATCAATTCATTAATTAGTTTTGTGCACGTGGTCACCGTACCTTAGTTGCTGAGACGGGCATGGAGCATCTTCGTGCTTGGAGTGCTTAGTCTCGGCTTCTTGGAAAATGAGACGAAATGCGACAGCGGCGGAGAAGGACGGACTAAGCCGACCGAGGATGTTGGGAGGATCGGAGGGACGAAGCCCCGAATTAATACGAGGTGTGGAAGTGGAGGAAAGCGTGAACGTGCAATGGAAGGGTAATATTAAGCGACATGAAAGAATTGCAATGGATGAAGGAAGTGTGGAAGAGTATGTAGGGTGCGTCAGTAAGGGTTTAGAGGCATGATTAACGTTGATGAATTGTCAATTGTGACGTAAGTAAGGTAGGGTATCGTTGATTATAAGTGGAATTATTCTGGAAGGAGTGGATACCGAGAGCGTGGAGGATATTGGGTGCATTCGTGGGGGTCAAAGAGTGTGGGTGGTGATTAATTGTAATTTGTGAAGTCGACTATGGCAAGATACGGTACTATTGATCATAGGTGACACGATGGGATGGGGTAGACGGAGGAAGTGCTGAGAGTAGGACCCATGCACTTTGTCGCTACCATTTCCAACCTTAAACCTAAACACAGCTGCAAACGTCTCCCAAAATATGCAGATACAGTTAGGCCTACTTGTTGCTGACCCATTTGGTCTGTTTCCAGCTACCGTTAGTGCCTTGATGGCAAGAGTTGGTATATTTGTCAAGAGTACTTTCGTAATCGTAATCTCACAATTTCTACAGCGCCCACAAAAGCGAAGTCGCGGAAACAAGCTTATTCACAATATGTTGATGTTCTATGACCTTGTTTAAACTTGATGCTATTGTTTGTACTTTGTTGTAAGTTACTGTGCGTTTGCTGGTAGTCTAATAAAAAATATACTTACTTACTTAGTGTACTTGTGTGTTCGTGAGGGTCAAAGAAGATGTACGGTGATTAATTATAATTACCTTTACGTGATGATGAAGATTCCGATGATTTCAATTACCGTACACGTTGACCTAGCAGAACTTCTGTATACTGTAGTTTTTCCATTTTAAGACTCTGCCCTCGGTGCTGAAACACTAATAGATCTATGAGACTTGAGTTGATTGAAGCAGTTTCCAGAGAATGATGTTCATGATGGAAAAGATGACTGTAACTGCAAACAGTTACTTCAGAGGAAGAGTTTAAGAGTGAAGGTGCGTTGGTTCTTGAGTGACGGCTATGAAAGTATCACCCGTGCTTTCTTGGCATCGGCATACATTATGAGGATTCACTTCCTGACCTCCCGATCTCCCCACTGAAAGTGTACGGTAAGTGTATTCAGGATGGTTGAGTTCGCAAATGGTAGCGATTGTAGCAAAAAAACAATTTGTCAGACTATTTCTGTTCTGTAGAACATCGCTTCCGAAAACTTTGGTCCGCGAGCTATCACTGTTGGACCGTAAAGTGAATCAGCAGATAGAGTCATAGCAAACACACTAACAAGGCTGTTTTACTACATGGCAAATTTAGTCATTGAACCGTCTAAACATGCATATAAATCAAATTTTAATGCATATTTAAGGCGATTGTATGAAATAAAACGAATTGACAGGCAGAATATGATGGGACAGACATTTCCAGGACAACACTTAGTCAGTTAATGATCATTTATGGTGGTCTTCTTTTCAGACAAAGTTGTTGTTGTTGATGATGATGATGATGATGATGATGATGGTGGTGGTGATGATGATGATGATGATGATGATGATGATGATGATGATGATGATGATGATGATGTTGATGATGATGATATTCGTTTATTTCGAAAGAAAACAACCAGACAAAACCGAAATGGAAAACGGGTCCGTCACAATGAAAGTTTGGGAATGGCATCTGTAGAGAAACTGAACCCTAACCTTTGTGTTGCAACTACTCGACCATAGCGCAACCCATTGCTTCTCCTTGACCCATGGAATGGTCTCCCTCTCCACGGTGATGCATCTTTTCCCCAGAGTTCCCCTCCTCTCCGCTCTACCAGTTACTAAAGAATGTTCACCTCCGCCTGGACTGGGATGGGGCGCCCCCGAGTGGAGATCACAAGGGCGCTATATAAATTCAGATTGATTTATTTCATGCAGACATAATATACACGGGTGGACACGTGACCTATGACCATGCGCTTCTGCTCGCCGCCTGAGTCTGCTCCATTGAGAGATTGTTTTAAACGCCATCTCCATGTATAAAGGTCCAACTGCGCATTAGATGCATGCAAAAGAGGTTCAGGATTTATGATGACGAATTGGTGCTGCTTTGGTCGATTGTTTTGAGGGTCAGGCGAAAAGGAAATGAGACTATCCGACACAGTACAACGACTCAACTGCGTAGGTTACGTTTGCAATCTCTCCACGACCCTGACCACCAATGTCGTCTTTTATGATCATCCGAAGCATTTTTTAGCTTGTACTTAATACTTAGAGCATGCTGGTGCGGTGCAATGGACGGCTCTGTATTTCTTAATACCGGTTTTATCTGCTACGTTTTTGCATTTTGACGATACTTGACATACTACACACGAAATTCTGTATTGTTACTCGGAACTTTTTACACCTTCCGGGAATAGTGCAGCATTGAATATGGCATGCAATTTTGGAAACGATCGTGTTTAACCGTGTCGTTAGGTGGGTGTATGCTCGTTAAAAAACGAGCATATTGCTCATAGAGTGAAAATACTAAAGAACTTTGAAGATGTCTTTCGGACATTGTTGGGTTGTCTGATATCTTGCAAGGCGGTCTCTCCAATGAATTGTAAGTTCTGATTGCTCTGTCACCCGAAGCGGTCATCAACTGCGTCTTGGGCATTGTGATAGCGGCGCTACAGAAGCTTTTGGATTAGATGGAAAGAGGGTAGAGCCACCGTGGGATTCAGTCGTACGATCTGATCTGTGGTCGTCTACAGTGTTCCGTTGAAAAATAAACGGAAAAGGTGAACCACGGAAAGGGCCATTGAAGTTTTATAAAATATGCCCAGATTTTCTTGCAAAAAATAACAGAAATACCCAGAAATAGAGACAGAGACAGACAGAAAAACAGACAGAGATAGAGACAGAGACAGACAGACAAACAGACAGAGATAGAGACAGAGACAGACAGACAAACAGACAGAGATAGAGACAGAGACAGACAGACAGAGCAAAATGCTCGCACCCATGTTATCCGGTACCAAAGCATGGTTGATGTGGCCAGATGCAACAATAAATATAAGCAGATATTCACGTCGTGTGGCTCTCATCAGCCCTTCAAATTGTAATGGGTACTTTCTAAAAGATTACTTATCTCCTACATGGACTCAACAGCTGCAACCAACAGCTTAAATGTCCGGAAAACCAGCTTTAGAACTGGCGCTATATCGAATCAAGTGCACGCGCAATAGCCAAGATGCTCTGCTTTTTTACAGTGCCAGGTCACGTCCGGGGAGGTCTAACCGAACAGTAAACAACAGCTACATTCAACAGCTGGGACTAACAGCTGCCAACAATAGATGAAATAAACAGCAACAGCTTTGGCGACTATAAAGAACAACAGCAGCTGAGCCTTTATCAGCTGGAAACAACAGCAACATCATCCGTGTTTTGAACACTACTCGTTGTGTAATAATTATATCGTTGAGTTTCTTGGTTCTAATCACGCTCTGTCTACGGACTTCTTTAGTGTATAAATAGACATAAACCCACTTCAAAGGCTCAGCATGCGAAGCCACATATGCTGTCATAATTATGTGCTTCGTGTGTTTCAATTTTTACGGTTTCTGACCAAGCCGCTTTTTACGACTTTTGATGTATTCTGGACGAAGCAAATTAGTATCTGCTTTGTAGCCATTATTAGGGCCTGAAATAGTTTTTATAATCTACTACAAATTCAAATGGCCACTACAAACCACGCTGTCAACCTGAAACTGTCAATTGCCCACTTTTCACCAGATGTCATCCCATCAACTGAAATTAAATTTAACGTATCAGTCCTGGAGCTGTTTTAGAGTGGCGGTGGCCGATTGGTTAGAGCGATCGCCCTGTTACGCGCAGAGTTGAGTTCGATCCTCATCCAAGAAACATCTGTGTAAGGCAAAGGTTCTTAACAGGTGTGTCACGACGCACTATATAGTGTGTCGCGAAACGACCGACAGTGTGTCGCGTAGGCATGGTGTGTCGTTGGTGTATCACGAAAATTGTGTGTATCACAGCAGACTACAAGGAATTGTAGAATTAAATCAATTGAATTATAAATCTCAAAATCATTAAAAACTATAATTCAACTATAGTTCAATATAAAAAAATTCATTCATAAAAATGTGAGCAATTAAAAATTTTCCAGTAGGGACCTTGAGTAAGTCCTTTGGACACTATAATGCTCTTGAATATAACTGCAATTGCGCCGTCGAGGCGTATGTGCACTTCTGAATAAATTGTAAGAAGGGCAATATCAAATTACAATTGTAATGTATTATATTAGACTGAGGGAGAGGGTGCAGTTGAGTAATGTCGAGTAATTTAAGCACTGATTAACTATTCTATTATTACAATAATTAAAATAATTATTATTGCAGTAGTATAGCAGCAACAGCATAGTAGCCTATTGATAATGGAGTAGTGTTAGTGGTTAAGATAATTAGTGGAATTGGCAACGGTGTTATTAATTTTCAGTAATAGCTACAGCTGCATTGGTTACAGCACGCGTCCCATTCGTTAACCAATAACCAACCCTCTGTGCGAGGGTCCCTCTCGGATTGTCTCTCGTTTGTAGTCCAACTAAACCTTTTAAATGTTAGAACTAGTGCGATCCGTACATGGGAACCTTATTTGGCGTGCACATGGTACCCAGTATAACCCAAACTGTTGTTTAATTTTTTATGATCGCATCTTGATTATTCACTTGTTGTTTGGTCACAACCAAATTAAATTGAAAACAGTTAACAGTTTTAGCAACTGTGATGAGTAAATACATGGCGCCATTGCTTTTATAGTTATTATCCCGCGGTTTTTACTCTGATGTCAAAGAAAGCTTCGCCTGGCTCCAACATTCTAATTGTCTTTGATTTTCCTAACTCGACGCTACGTAGCGCTGCTCTCGCGACAGACGCGCCTCCTGTGGCATCAAAAACCGTCGCGATTAATGGTCTGGAATATTACGTTGTCCCTTGTGTTTCTTATTTTGTAAAGCGTTAATTAGTGAATGCCTTTGTTGTTTCTCTCTAATTGACAAATTATCGTCGTGGGGCTCCGCAATAGCGTGGCCCATTTCCGGCGTTGATGTCAACTGCGCATGCGCGATGTTTACTGCCCATACGCGACGGCACTTGCCTAAAGTGAAGACTAGCTTCAAAGCGTCAATTCGCTTTGGATAGACTGGTAATTCGTATATCCAATTAAAGTTGATCGTAGCTGGGATTTTCATTGGGCGCAGGTGTAATTTCCAGGGCTTTTCTGAGACTGTAGCTGTTGCCCCCTCTATCTGGTCTCTATGATCATCGCGCGATAGTTCAGTGGTTAGGATGTTGGACTATCAATTAAGAGATCACTGGTTCAAATCCCGGTCACGGGTAGAAAAGTGTTTCAAGATTTCTGCGCCCCACTGTCAAAGCCAACCCAGCCTAATGGACACACTGAACGTACTGTTCTGTGTCCTTTACGTTCGCTGGAAAGATGCGGCGACGAGGAGGCAGACGACTAACCACCCGGCCGCCCTCATACGCAGAGGCTAAGAAAATGAAGTCTCTATGCATGGACGTCTCTTCGGCTAGCTCTAGGGACTGCGCTTCTTCTTCTTCTTTTTCTTCTTCTTCTTTTCTTCTTGCATACTTTTTCTTCTTCTAGCATAGAATATGTGTATTTTAAACGGCTAAACGACGATATAACGCTTTTGTGAGCTGAGCAATGCTGTGGTCTCGGGAGTGTTTTCAAGCGAAGACTGGATGAAAGTCTTCAAGGATGGCAAGAAGGATTCGTCGAGTGGCTTATCTTGAAGAACACACGACGGCTTTGCCTTGAAAGAAATCTTGGAGAATACAAAGAGTCTTACTTGCAGACTGGTCGAGGATCAGGCAGGAGACTAAGCCAACGAGGAAACATAAGTTGGCACTTAACAAGGTCGTGCTGTTGATGGCGTCCGTAGGATTTTTTGAGACTACGGTTGAGTTAGCCATAATTTAAAGTAACACCTCATTGCAGCGGACAGATTAATGTGGCTACACCGTCACACAAGCAACGCAGCGGGCACGATATATATATATATATATATAGAATATATATATATATATATATATATAGTATACATACATATATATAAATATATATTGATGTATCCTTGAGAGAGTGAATAATTCGACCTTTCGCAAATTCATTTGACCTTTAATTAATTTTTTCCTTCATATATTAGTTTATTAACCTGTTCATTCATTCATTCATCTATTCATTTATTCATTAAGTCACTCATTCACTCACCCTCCTGCACCCCAATCCCTAATCTCCCACCAAAACCCACCCATTCACCCACTCACTCACTCATTTATCTATTCATTCATTCGTTCATTTATTCATATATTCTTTCGTTCATTCATTCATTCATTCGTTCATCAATAAATTTTTTATTTATTCGTGCCATTCATTCTGATCATTAACATAGCGTTCATTACTTTATCTACACCTGCCATAGTGTTCAGATCTGACGCTTACTGTGTTGGGACCTTGAGCGTGATGTCACTAGCAGTTGGTGGCGCCATCTATTGATGCCTTCTCGTCAGATATTAGCTATTAATGAATAGGCAATTATAACAATAATATATACAGTTGATTAATTTCCAGAATAAATAAAGTAGCAGGATGAATACCAGACTAAGATTTATCGTTGAATAACCGGCAGCGTTGAATGTTGTACGGAAATAGTCAATGAAACAATGACTCGACCATATCGGACATTACCATAACAGGCGCTGCATCCTCTTGGCAAGAACTACATAACAGACAAACGATGCTTCGTATACACGGGCCACACTAATGTCGTAGTAGTAGCAGTATCATTAGCATTATTATTAGCATTATTATTATTATTATTATTATTATTATTTTTTTTTATTATTATTATTATTATTATTATTATTATTATTATTTATTATTATTATTATTATTATTATTATTATTATTATTATTATTATTATTATTATTATTATTATTATTATTATTATTATTAGGACAATTCATATTATTATTAGTATTATTATCACCCGCATCATGGATCTTCATAGTCGTCATCGTCATCATCATCATCATCAGCAGCAGCAGCAGCACCATCATCATCCGACATGGCTTTTAAAAAATGGCGACGTAAGGGTCACCAAACTAGCAGTAGCGTCTGCTGAAACAAGCCATTACCTCATCCATGGAAGGAGTTCTTTTCCAACTGGAATTCAGAGGCTTTTGAGTCTGCGCATGGCGTGGAACGGAAAGATCCTTTGACGGCGAACACGGGAACAAATGGCCTCGTTCTGGAATGCAAGGAAAGCGGTCGAATAGATTGGATTGGGAGAGGAAGAGAGAGTGAATGCGAGAGGCTCAGACCAGCGAACAATCGTCAAATTATGGATCAGAAAATGGAAAGAAAAGGATGGATCGACGGAGGATGGATCGACGGATGGATACGTTGGATGGATAACAGATTCGAGGAATGTCCCTGGAATCAGCGAGAAATCCTTTGGTTACGCCTGTGAAAAGCAGATCGGGAATGGCATGCGGTATGAGAGTCACAAGGCCACCATAAGCTGAGTTGGTATTTTAATTTAAAATTGTTTTAATAAGGACAGGACTATGTTGGACGCCAAAGAACTGATCCATAATACAAGAGACAATTACAGAAACTCTCGCTGATTGGGTGTATGTATATACGTGAGCGGATGCATGTATGTTGGTATAAATTCAAGGTGCAACCTCTTCCTTCTTCTTCTAATATTCTTCCTCCTCCTCCTCTTCATCCTCTGCTTCTCCTCTTCCTCCATCTTCTTTACCTGCTTATCCTCCTCCGTTTCTGCCCCCATCCTCCATCTTTATCTCTTTCTCTTCCCATCCTCATCCGCTATTACCTCTACCTCCTCCCATACCTATTTCTCCTCCTCCCGTTTCTCATCCTCGTTTCCTCTTTACCTCCTCATCCTCCATCAACGGCTCCTCACCTTTTACCTCCTCCTCCTCCTCTTCATCCTCTACACATCTTTCTCTTCCTTCAAATTTCATCTTGTCTATCTGTATTCGATATTGCATTCGTCCATGACCCTGCAGTCGTAATTCGCCAAGGACGACGGAGGAAGTGGGTTCAAAGGTCAGCGTCATTACATCCGACGTCCTCCAATGACTTATGTACGATCAGCGTCTAACAGGCGATGATCTCAACTATACGTATACCGTAAATCGAATCATCTTCATGACACTGTATACCTGGGTCTATCTATGCTCTATAATTGATCACTGTTTAGTATGCAGGCGTTTATAGGAAGAGGCATTTAGCTGTGTACGTATGTGTAAGCGCAGAATGTCTTGTATATGTATAAATGTATCAATGTATTAATGCATTATGTATGTGAATATATACATATAACTGTATTTATATGCATATATAAATATATATATGTATCCATGTAAATACATTAACACATTTATACGTATACGTGACATATATATATATATCGTATCGTATCTGGTTATTTATATAGCACTTCTTACCGTAATAGCTATTCAGAAGCGCTCTCAGCGTGACCGCCCAGAGGAAATAAGAAAGTCTTCAGGCAACGATAGGATGAGGGTGGGAGCCCGATTAAAAGCTTGCTACGGATAATGGGGGGGGAGGTAGGTCATTGCACATAGAAGGGCCCACGATGGCAAAGGCACGATGTTGAGTCATAGCAGTCCTTGCCCGTGGAACAAGAAGTGGATCAAGTCGATCCGCAGAGCGGATATATATATATATATTGATGGGTGAATAAGAGCCCCTGTATATTATATATATATATATATATAGGTTAGTAGGTATACATGTAAATGCTCAGTTGCAAACTTGCATAGGTGATGCAGATATATAACCACTATATATATATATATTAACATAAATATTCACATATATATATATATTCACATTATAAATATATATGTACATACATACATACATACATACATACATACACATACATTATATAATATGTATAATTTTTCTGACACTGTGCAATGTAGAAACCTAGAGTTCTTGCAGTGTTTTTAATGAACTGATATAATTCATGCGTGTCAAGGTCTGTCTTGATGTACATTGGATGCATTTGTGTCGTGACTTTACTCTGCCAATTATTCCAGTGAGTCGCCCGTCGGACCTCTAATAAGATCACGTATGCATGCGCTGGGGTGAACAGGAGAGCCGTCGGTCAATCATTCCTCAAGGACAGATCTTTGGATACGGCTCTTTGAGTCCCAGAGTAGTTATTCAAGGCGAACGTTGCGTGTGAAAGACTAGACACAAACTCACTCATTGAGCTCTCTGCCCTCAAACTGTTCGTCAGCATTTGCATAAGTTTAGTCTCCATTTCTATTCTACCCTGAAATCTCTTTTCTTTAACTAAGTCTGGACTGGAACCGCCTATCAGTAGATTTCTTTAAAAGGCGCTATATCAAGTTATAACTGTTGCATTGATTGATTGATCGTTGGTCGATTCATTAATTGATTGATTGATCTATTGATTGATTGATTAAAATTGATTGACTGACTGACTGACTAGCTGACGGGCTGACTGGCTGACTGATTGACTGACTGACTGCTTGATTTCATATGTGACGATGTCTTTTGTTTTATACGCTTTCAACACAGTCAGATCGCTAGTCGCATCGTTCTACCGCCGTTGGAGATATTTTGGTCCTTCGCCTCGTTACGTAAACATAAGTGTCTACACCGTGAGTCGGTCCATCCCGCGACACATTTCACCGAAGAAAATGAACCGGCTGTAGGACCGACCGCGCATCAGAAGTCCTATTCGTTACGTGTCCCAAGATAACATACGAAGGAAATACCGTCATAATAAATTTATGTGTAATGTAATTGAGCATTTATATAGCACCTCTTCAAAGTAGACAGAATTAATTCCGTCAAGCAGACTTCAATCTGCACTCTGGAAAAAAATAATCGAATAAGCGATTCAATAACCGACGCGTTGCCGTTGGCCGGCAAATAGTACGGCTATTTCTTTCTCGAGCGACTGGCTCTTTTACCACTCGCCACTCTGAAGGATGGATAGTGGATACTCTATCACTTCTACCATTCTCTAGAGTACCCTTCATAGCATTTGCAATTCTAGAGAAGGAACATTTTACCACTTGTCACGCCTTATAGTGTCAACCGATCCAGGAACTAGATTATTTCGACCATTTTTGATGATGGGCAGATTGTCAGGTTTGTCGTAATTGTAACCGTGTTATTAAGTGCAAGACCGTGTAGATCCGATATGGCTGGACTGCTGCATACGGCGCTACTGCTGGGTAGTTTAGGCCTATGTGTGCATCTGTCTCACTGTCGTTCTATATACGTGTGTATTGAATTACGTATGTAAGTTTGCATGGGAGCTTTTATAGAGAGACGTATGAATGTATAATAATTATGTCTGACTGTATGCATGATTATCACACAGATAGGTATGTATGTATGTATGTATGTATGTATGTATGTATGCATGTATGTATGTATGTATGTATGGATGTATGTATGTATGCATGTATGTATGTATGTATGTATGTATGTATGTATGTATGTATGTATGTATGTATGTATGTATGGATGTATGTATGTATGGATGTATGTATGTATGCATGTATGTATGTATGTATGTATGTATGTATGTATGTATGTATGTATGTATGTATGTATGTATGGATGTATGTATGTATGCATGCATGCATGCATGCATGCATGTATGTATGTATGTATGTATGTATGTATGTATGTATGTATGTATGTATGTATGTATGTATGTATGTATGTATGTATGTATGTATGTATGTATGTATGTATGTATGTATGTATGTATGTATGTATGTATGTATGTATGTATGTATGCATGCATGCATGCATGCATGCATGCATGCATGCATGTATGTATGTATGTATGTATGTATGTATGTATGTATGTATGCATGTATGTATGTATGTATGTATGTATGCATGTATGTATGTATGTATGTAGGTATGTATGTATGTATGTATGTATGTATGTATGTATATATATATATAACATACATTTCTACAATCATACATCCATAAATAAACAAACACGTTCTTATAGACATACATTCGTCATTGTCTGTCTGTGTGTTTGTGTGTCTGCAGATAGGAAGGCAGGGAGCCAGGTATCGAGAGTGGCATTGAGAATAACTAAGTGCTAGAACTGGAGAGATGAACACAGTGGCTCTAGAATCTGGACATTTGATCGACGGAAAGATATGCGAGATAGAGAAAGCAGCTGAAGAAGATGCAATAAGACTGAAAGGCTCAATGGCCAACTGAAAAAGACCAGAATAGAAGAGAATACGAGAAGGGACGGGGCGAGACAACGAATGGCTGACGAAGAAGCCTTTGCATGGTGCGCAACCTCCGATCCGGCGAGAGAATAATTCGAGAGGGACGTCGTCGTTCAGGAGGTTTATGACCAATGCATATGTGATACGAGGGTTTAGACGGCTCGACGCGTTCATAGACTATGCAAGACGTTCAAATTAAAGGTCAATTTATATGCTCCAGGTTTTCGACGACAGATGCAGAGGGCAATTTAATCCTGGCTATTTGCATCTGGACATATCGTCAGCTCAGGTAAAGGTGGAGCATTCGTGTTTACGCCTCTGTTGGAGATCCCAAAAGACATGACCCAGTGATTAATTATTTACAGAATCGTCAATATTATCATAGCTGAGATAAGAATGATAATTTTATGCTTTCTCATATTCTCTCGCTATCTTTCTCCAGAGCTTTGACACTTTCTCTCTTTCTATCTCTGTATCGTGCTCTCTCTCTCTCTCTCTCTCTCTCTCTCTCCAGAGGCATGGGAAGATAACCAAATTAACCAGATGCCATTCCTATGGGTAAGAAATCCCGTCAACAATGACCAGCAATGTCCCGTTCAGTGCAGTCATTTGTCCACACATTAAAACATCTCCATTAAAAGCAGAAGTCTCAATCAATCAAATTAATCGAAATAATCAATGAATCAAATCAAATCAATTAGTTAATAGATCAATCAAATCAATCAATCAAATCACTGAATCAATCAGTCGATGGCGCATAGCAACTCTTAATTAAGGTCAAGCTCAAGGTCCTTACTCACCCACCACCTCTGAAGAGGAGATTCGAACCCGCGTCCTTCTGCACATAGGCGATGACTCTAACCAATCGGTCACCGTGTCCCGCAATTGTAGATTGAACTTATCAGCGTTTTATGCGATCGAGCAAATGTTCTGACTTATAGGTCGGCGTCAGGTCAGGTCTTAAACGCAGACGGACCTCGGATAATTGATACAAAGAGGAACTTACCTGAAAACGTCATCAACCGTAGACTCTCTGTTATTTTCTTCAGCGTCCGAATTGAAATAATCAGAACCTCGGCTCGTTCAGTCGCAACCGTTCGGGAGGCTATTCCTCCAGAACCACTGAAGCGTGTCATAGCTCAAAGAGGAACAAACAGCCAGAAAGATCAATTGAAGTCTAACGAGTTTATATACATGTCCTTCTGAAGAAAAAAAACACACGCACGAACGAAAAAGGACAATAAGAGACAGACGGACAGAAATAGCAAAACATTCATAGCCAAACGTGGAACATACAATCAACACCTGTTATTTCTAGTCCACAATACTGCTTCCAATATCTCTTACTTTCCCCATCTCTATATTCCTCTCATCCTCATCTCCCTTCTCCGCCTTCTTCACTTTATCCCTTCCTCTGTCTACTCTTTCCACATCCTTCTCCTATTCCTCCTATCCATCATCTTTTCTTCACCCTTCTCTTCTTCCACCTCGCCTGCCCTTTCATCCGCTTTCTCATTCCCTTCCTTCGCCTCTTCCTCTTCCTCCTACTCCATCTTCTTATCTACTCCTCCTATCCCTCATCCGTTTCTTCGTTGTCATCTTCTTGCTCCTCCTACACCTTGTTCCTTTCTCTTTTTCCTCCACTCCCGCTATCTTCTCTTCTTCATTTTCTTTCTTTTTTCCTCTTCCTTGTTCTGTTCCTCTTAATCCTCCGCTCTCTCAGCCTTCTCCTCTGCTCCTTCCTCCTCCTATTCCTCCTCCCACTTCCCCTCTTTCCGCTTCTCTTCCCTTTCCCTCCACTCTCCCTCCTCCTTCCTCCCATCCTCCTCCTTCAGCCCTCCTCACGTCCTTCCCCTAATTCTCACTGGATCTGACTGTAACAGCGTGGCATATAGGCCTACGCAACAACCGCTTCGTTCGCGACAGATAATTATCTCTGCTTGTTCGAGCGTTTTCCGGGCGACACTAAACCTCAAACCGTAGCGAGAATTCTACGTCGCGATGTGAAATCGGAGATTTCTAGGCGCTTATCCGATTGCGGTTAGAAGGGCACCCACCGCCTCAGGTCTCGGCTCAGAACACGACGACCGATTTCACGTGCACTTGGTACACTCAGCAACCACGCAATGCACCGATTAATCCATGGGCCGATCATATGGATATCTGAAATATGTATAGGCCTATGTTTACATTTGTGTCTGTATATATTCATGTATCGAAAGATAGATGGATGAATGGATGGATCGATCCATCGATCGATGAAGCGATGGATGGATGGATGGATGGATGGATGGATGGATGGATGGATGGATGGATGGATGGATGGATGGATGGATGGATGGATGGATGGATGGATGGATGGATGGATGGATGGATGGATGGATGGATGGATGGATGGATGGATGGATGGATGGATGGATGGATGGATGGATGGATGGATGGATGGATGGATGGATGGATGGATGGATGGATGGATGGATGGATGGATGGATGGATGGATGGATGGATGGATGGATGGATGGATGGATGGATGGATGGATGGATGGATGGATGGATGGATGGATGGATGGATGGATGGATGGATGGATGGATGGATGGATGGATGGATGGATGGATGGATGGATGGATGGATGGATGGATGGATGGATGGATGGATGGATGGATGGATGGATGGATGGATGGATGGATGGATGGATGGATGGATGGATGGATGGATGGATGGATGGATGGATGGATGGATGGATGGATGGATGGATGGATGGATGGATGGATGGATGGATGGATGGATGGATGGATGGATGGATGGATGGATGGATGGATGGATGGATGGATGGATGGATGGATGGATGGATGGATGGATGGATGGATGGATGGATGGATGGATGGATGGATGGATGGATGGATGGATGGATGGATGGATGGATGGATGGATGGATGGATGGATGGATGGATGGATGGATGGATGGATGGATGGATGGATGGATGGATGGATGGATGGATGGATGGATGGATGGATGGATGGATGGATGGATGGATGGATGGATGGATGGATGGATGGATGGATGGATGGATGGATGGATGGATGGATGGATGGATAGAGTAATGGATGGATGGATGGACGGACGGACTTACGGATATACAGGCAGACACGTAGATATATAGGCAGATAAATAGATGGTGTCGCTGCTATCGTATACGACATAAAGCTCACAATAAAATGGACTCATTTCCTTACAGTAGGTGGTGATCTCGGACTCACTTTCCAAACTCTTTTAAATCGTTTTTGAATTGGACGGGCGACATCAAATCTTGAAGGTAATCATCGACAAAATATATGAGGCCATCTGGTCGTATACCAGCCTCGTCATTCCTCCCGAGGGAAGATACTGTGTACTGAATGCATGGAATAACTATAATGCAGCTCCTCATTGAAGGGTTAACCAGTATCATTGCTAGATTGTAACGCTGATCTTTTTAGGCTGCTCAACATGTTTGCGCTTCTGCAAAAAACCCTCAACCCTAGCGGGAGCGATGATTTCGTAAGGGTGCGTCCCAATTTGGGTGACGCCACTGGATAATATTGTGCAGCATTTAATGTGAAACCCTATAAAAACAACTACTGATTATAATTCTATTTCTTTGGTTTTTGTCTATTTTTAGAACTGAAGGACAGCGGTTCAGTACAAGGAAAGTTGGTCGTCAATAAAATTAAGAACCGGATGAAATAAATATATCAACTAAAGGCCAGACAGGATTCGCTCGCATGCGTGTTGGCTTATGTTAGGACTAATTCAGTCTTTTAGAACATTTTGAGCCAAGTTCTTTCTTGACATTTCATGCACGGAAGTGCTTGAAATGCCAGTCTCTCGACTGATTTCTCTCATGGTCATAGTTAAACCGCAGAATGTGGTTTATCATCTTAGCCTAAACAAACTCTTGAATTTCCACCTGTTCGACATTTTATGTTTCCGTGCAGTTTTCGGTCTACAACTATTCACGATGCTCAGATCATCCGGCTAAATCAAGTTTTCTAAGGAGCTGCTTCAGCCGGTCTAATGTCCGACTCTTGTCCGGAAATTCACTAATCAAGTTTATGCGCCATTGCGGCTTTATCGTAAAAATTTTTTTACGCTATTTCTTGACTAAATGCCATTTTCTGACCGTTTAGTTTTTAGAATTTGTAAAAATTTTTAATTTATAGATGTCACCATAACGTACTGTTTAAAAAAATGCATGCCATTCACGTCAGGATTAAAACGGTATTGGAGCTTAAGAAATAGATAAATATTTATTTGTTGTAATAAATCGCAATCGCATATTACAAGGGGTCTCTTTATTCCGGACACAGCGCATATAATTGTGGTAAAATTTCTAAAGTAATCTTGCAATATCCGGAATTTTAGCATTAAATAAATTCCAATTTGAAACCCATAAATTATTTTGGAGATGGGTCGTGTATAAAGACGATATCCACTCTTTGTATTCAAAACTACACTGTATCCAGAAATAAAGGGAATCCTTTATGATAATATGAAAATAAACAGTAAATGGTCGTCGATTTTTTAAATTCCGAAACCCTTTTAATCCTGACATATTTATCCACAACTGTGCAATTTATGGACGTAATGTTTAAAAAATTACGTCACAGTGACGTCTTTAAATTACAAAGTTAATGAATGGCAGGAATTTGGATCAGCTGGTCATCGATACTTTTATTGGCCAATGACGCACGCGTCTTGAAACTTGTGTTGAAGCCAAAGGCGGATATTTTGAACACACCTTTTAGTCTAATATTATTCAGATATAAGAATATATTCGAAATAAATATTCATGGCGGTTAATCGACAACATTTTTAAAAAGTTGAAAATTCCACAGGTATATTATGGACAGTCTTTAATCCGTGAATTTTGAAGGAAATTACGTCATTATGACGTCATTGTTGGAGGACACGAGCTATCATATTTTATGCACTCCTAGATATATATGGCAGGACTAAAACGATTTTGGAATTCTAAAAATCGATGAATGTTTACAACTTGATTTAATTTTCCACATGCATGCATATGATACGTTGACGCAGTTCTCCGACTTCGTGTACCTTAGTCTTGTAAGCTTTTTCTTGCATCACTACCCATATTTTATGGTTAAACGTATTATAGAAAAGTTTTGCATATGGGACGATTTTGATCAAGTTGTAATCGATGCAGCAATTACTGAATTTCGAGCGCGTCTTGGCCACTGCGTTGAGGCCGAAGGAGGGCATTTTTAACACACATTATGACTAGTAAAAGATAAATATGCGCTTCATAGTCATTAAACTGAAGTATTTTTATATTTGATTAAATGCATCCATTGTTGGACAAATTAATACAGTATTTTTAGAGATTCACTGTTTATCCGCTCACCGTGTAGGCTTATATGATACATTTTTGTATTCAACATGGCATTAAGACACCTATGAAATATCTGTCTGTTTATATATGCGTCTTTTCTGTTGTCCTTGTCTATACCTGTTGTATAGACAAGGACATGTGTGCGTCGTTTCGAGTGCGTGTCTGTCTATATATCCTTCGGTGTGAAGGACCATCAGTGAGGAGGATATTATTGCGTCTGAAGGTCTTTAATGCTCTGGCCGCCAATTGTACTTCTCCAGACCATGTCTGGGTATTAGCAGAGAACGTGACCTGGATTGACTTTAGTGTCAACGGAAACTGCCTTCTACTTCTAGACTTTGTACCAATAAGCCATACAGAATATCCGAGAGATTGTTTCACGACCAGTCTCGCCCATGACTGGCCGAAGCTTCTCGACTGTTGATGAAATGCCTTTATTCAAGAGTATACCTTTTTGGTATGCATGAGACGCGTGGTAGTCTACTGGTCAAGCCATGCTGGAGTGCTGTGTATATAAGCTTAACTTATAGCTTGCTTCAGAAAGCATATCCAACTGCGCATGTCTAGACTGTATCACAGTGTCATATAATAGTAACAAACGAACAGAAATGTCACAAAATCCCAAAGTCGCAATGTGAACGTGTGCAAAAAAAGTTGAATACTATGAACGGTGTTAATATAGACTTCTAGCCAAATATTATAATTATAATTATTTTGTTTCTATTTTTGCCCCTAGGTTAGGATCCATCACGGACTAGAACATTATTTAAGAATAATAGAAAACGTCTGAAACGGCCCCTATTATTATTATTATTATTATTATTATTATTATTATTATTATTATTATTATTATTATTGTAATTATAATTATAATTATAATTACCATTACTAATATTATTATTATTATATTTACTATTATTATTATAATAGCAGTTTTATATAGCTATATAGTTTTATATACTCAGAAGCGCTATACTGCTAGACCTATGGCTAGTTATTTATTATCAGCATTGCATGTAGAGGAAGTAAGTTAGAATAAAGAGATGTGAAAGCCACCTCCTTTTCGCACATCCGCCATTGACTGGCTCCCTAGGTTGCATGAATTATCTTCTGCATATATATTGATATATATATATATATATATTTCGACTGGCTCATATATATATATATTTATATACAGAGCATACACTGGTGTACCAGAACCAAGCCACGATCAATATATATATATTATTATATTAGATCAATATATATATTTTGATCACTGTATATATATATATATCAATATATATATGTATATATATTGATCGTGGCTTGGTTCTGGTGCACCAGCGTTTGATGCTCTGTATATAAGAGACCTGCGAAATAGAAGCTGCTACTCTTTACATTTACAGAGTCCCATCATGTTACACAAAACATCGCAGACCCTCACGGCAGTCAATACTTACTATATGAAAACAGGTTAACAACCCTTTTGCACGTGGAACCGTCACTACGCATAATGTATATATATAATATATATTACATATATTATATATATACATAGTCTCTTTCCGGTCATCCACTCCCTGCCCAGGGTACACTCTGATACATTTCATCGACACCTCAAGACTGTTATTTTTGCTCGGGCCTTGATCGGGAGCGGCTCTGAGTAGCCGTCTTGAAATATAAATTCAATAAAAAAATATACGATTATATGCATAATATGTGTACGTGATATCAATGTTTAATGGGTCAACATAATTTATATGAATCGAGACTCAAAAGCCTATATACTTATGTAATATAACCTGTGTATATAGTGATTAATTTCGTTCTGAAAAATATCACAAGACGAGAACTTGAGCTGCGTTGAGATACTTTGATTAGAAAGTATTCTTAGACGAACTGCATCAGATAGACCCAGATACATCTTCTGTTAATGACAGATTCTGTTCGTCAGTGCGAAAACGGTAAACAGCTCAATCTGTCGTCAAGATATCTAGCGGCGAATCTTCTCCATGCACCCGATGATGTGACCGTTCGAGGAATTGCGACATCGTCGAAAGTGGACCCAGCCATTTTGTTGTTCAATCGAGATGATATGATTTAGCGTCGAGCAGAATTAATAACTGTTTGCTGGAGTGTTCAGCGTTCAGACCGCCTGCTTGCCTGTCTGTATGTGTCTGCCTGTGTTTTTGTACGCCTGCGCATCTGCCTGTGTATCTGTCTGTGTATCTGCCTGTGTATCTGCCTGTGTATCTGCCTGTGTATCTGCCTGTGTATCTGCCTGTGTATCTGCCTGTGTATCTGCCTGTGTATCTGCCTGTGTACCTGCCTGTGTATCTGCCTGTGTATCTGCCTGTGTATCTGCCTGTGTATCTGACTGTGTATCTGCCTGTGTATCTGCCTGTGTAACTGCCTGTCTGTCTGTCCTGTCTGCCTGTGTGCCCGGCCAGTGTCTGCCTGTTTGTCTGTCTGTTTGTCCCTCTGTGTGTCTGCTTGAGTGTCTCCCTGGGTGTCTGCCTGTGTGTTTGTATGTCTGCGTATCCTGCTAGTTTGTCTGTCTCTGTGTCTGCTTGTTTGTCTGTCTGTATGTCCGCCTGGGTGTCTGCTTTTGTGTCTGCCTAGCTTTGTTGATCACAATTCTTGCTTCATCCGTCTTGAAGAAATGCCACAAGGCGTCAACCGCAGTCCTTTCCATACAAACATATCGGACATGTCTAATCGGAGGCACTCGGTCCCCGAATATCGCCCAGTTCAATTTGGGGTTTCTTTTCTCGTCGAGTAAACAAGCTATTAGTTCGTTTTGCAGCCGACAATGTGACATCTGTCGCGATGCTGCGTGTCACCGACCTCTATTGGTCAACTAGGAATATCTGTATCAGCAGGAGGCGATCTCTCGACCCGGCCCCATTTCTCCCCAATCGGATTACTCAACCACCCCCTCTCGCCAGTTCGGGCAACATCCGATTGCTCATTTATGGGAGCTTCTTATCGAAGAACTGGAAGCTGACATATGCAGAGAGATAGAGAGACAGAGAAAACACAAAAACGTACATACAGAGAGAAAGAGAGAGAGAGAGAGAGAGAGAGAGAAAGAAAGAGAGAGAGAGAAAAAGAGAGAGAGAGAGAGAGAGAGAGAGACTTCTACTTCTTCTTCCTCCTTCTACTTTTACTTCCTCCTCCAACTTCTTCTTCCTTCTCCTACTTCTTCTTCCTTCTCCTAATTCTTCTTCCTTCTCCTACTTCTTCTTCCTTCTCCTACTTCTTCTTCCTTCTCCTACTTCTTCTTTCTTCTCCTACTTCTTCTTTCTCATACTTCTTCTTCCTCCTCATACTTCTTCTTCCTCCTCATACTTCTTCTTCCTTCTCCTACTTCTTCTTCCTTCTCATACTTCTTCTTCCTCCTCATACTTCTTCTTCCTCCTCCTACTTCTTCTTCCTCCTCATACTTCTTCTTCCTCCTCATACTTCTTCTTCCTTCTCCTACTTCTTCTTCCTTCTCCTACTTCTTCTTCCTCCTCATACTTCTTCTTCCTTCTCCTACTTCTTCTTCCTTCTCCTACTTCTTCTTCCTTCTCCTACTTCTTCTTCCTTCTTTTACTTCTTCTTTATCCTCCAACTTCTTCCTCCTCATACTTCTTCTTCCTCCTCCTACTTCTTCTTCCTCCTCATACTTCTTCTTCCTTCTCCTACTTCTTCTTCCTCCTCCTACTTCTTCTTCCTTCTCCTACTTCTTCTTCCTCCTTATACTTCTTCTTCCTTCTCCTACTTCTTCTTCCTTCTCCTACTTCTTCTTCCTCCTCATACTTCTTCTTCCTTCTCCTACTTCTTCTTCCTTCTCATACTTCTTCTTCCTCCTCATACTTCTTCTTCCTCCTCATACTTCTTCTTCCTTCTCCTACTTCTTCTTCCTTCTCATACTTCTTCTTCCTCCTCATACTTCTTCTTCCTCCTCCTACTTCTTTTTCCTCCTCATACTTCTTCTTCCTTCTCCTACTTCTTCTTCCTTCTCCTACTTCTTCTTCCTTCTCATACTTCTTCTTCCTCCTCATACTTCTTCTTCCTCCTCATACTTCTTCTTCCTTCTCCTACTTCTTCTTCCTTCTCATACTTCTTCTTCCTCCTCCTACTTCTTCTTCCTCCTCCTACTTCTTCTTCCTCCTCCTACTTCTTCTTCCTCCTCCTACTTCTTCTTCCTCCTCCTACTTCTTCTTCCTCCTCATACTTCTTCTTCCTCCTCCTACTTTTTCTTCCTTCTCCTACTTCTTCTTCCTCCTCATACTTCTTCTTCCTCCTCCTACTTCTTCTTCCTCCTCATACTTCTTCTTCCTTCTCCTACTTCTTCTTCCTTCTCCTACTTCTTCTTCCTTCTCATACTTCTTCTTCCTCCTCATACTTCTTCTTCCTCCTCATACTTCTTCTTCCTTCTCCTACTTCTTCTTCCTTCTCATACTTCTTCTTCCTCCTCCTACTTCTTCTTCCTCCTCCTACTTCTTCTTCCTCCTCCTACTTCTTCTTCCTCCTCCTACTTCTTCTTCCTCCTCCTACTTCTTCTTCCTCCTCATACTTCTTCTTCCTCCTCCTACTTTTTCTTCCTTCTCCTACTTCTTCTTCCTCCTCATACTTCTTCTTCCTCCTCCTACTTCTTCTTCCTCCTCATACTTCTTCCTTCTCCTACTTCTTCTTCCTTCTCCTACTTCTTCTTCCTCCTCATACTTCTTCTTCCTCCTCATACTTCTTCTTCCTTCTCCTACTTCTTCTTCCTTCTCATACTTCTTCTTCCTCCTCATACTTCTTCTTCCTCCTCATACTTCTTCTTCCTTCTCCTACTTCTTCTTCCTCCTCCTACTTCTTCTTCCTTCTCCTACTTCTTCTTCCTCCTTATACTTCTTCTTCCTTCTCCTACTTCTTCTTCCTTCTCCTACTTCTTCTTCCTCCTCATACTTCTTCTTTCTCCTCCAACTTCTTCCTCCTCCTACGTCTTCTTCCTTCTCCTACTTCTTCTTCCTTCTCCTACTTCTTCTTCCTTCTCCTACTTCTTCTTCCTCCTCATACTTCTTCTTTCTCCTCCAACTTCTTCCTCCTCCTACGTCTTCTTCCTTCTCCTACTTCTTCTTCCTTCTCCTACTTCTTCTTCCTTCTCCTACTTCTTCTTCCTCCTCATACTTCTTCTTTCTCCTCCAACTTCTTCCTCCTCCTACGTCTTCTTCCTTCTCCTACTTCTTCTTCCTTCTCCTACTTCTTCTTCCTCCTCCTACTTCTTCTTTCTCCTCCAACTTCTTCCTGCTCCTACTTCTTCCTCCTCATACTTCTTCTTCCTTCTCCTACTTCTTCTTCCTTCTCCTACTTCTTCTTCCTTCTCCTACGTCATCTTTTTTCTCCTACTTCTTCTTCCTTCTCCTACTTCTTCTTCCTTCTCCTACTTCTTCTTCCTTCTCCTACTTCTTCTTCCTCCTCCTACTTCTTCTTCCTTCTCCTACTTCTTCTTCCTTCTCCTACTTCTTCTTCCTTCTCCTATTTCTACTTCCTCCTCCTACTTCTTCTTCCTTCTCCTACTTCTTCTTCCTTCTCCTACTTCTTCTTCCTTCTCCTACTTCTTCTTCCTTCTCCTACGTCTTCTTCCTTCTCCTACTTCTTCTTCCTCCTCATACTTCTTCTTCCTCCTCCTACTTCTTCTTCCTCCTCCTACTTCTTCTTCCTCCTCATACTTCTTCTTCCTCCTCATACTTCTTCTTCCTTCTCATACTTCTTCTTCCTTCTCCTACCTCTTCTTCCTCCTCATACTTCTTCTTCCTTCTCCTACTTCTTCTTCCTTCTCCTACTGCTCCTATTCCCTTTCCTATCTGCTCACTGTTCGTTCTGTCGTCTGCTACACTAGTGATATGACAGACGTTTTCGTTGTCTCTGGCGACCAATCGCGTCATCGATGATGCTCATGTTTCGAATAGATAATAATAATCAATGCTGATTTGCGGCAAATCCATCAAAGCAACTGAAACGTAGTCTGCCCGACCTCCCCTTCATCAGAAGTATGGCTGTCGCTAACGGGTAGTTTTGCAATCGAGTACTCGGTCGAGTAGCTTAGTGAGTACTCAAGTACTCGTTAATAAACGGCCCCTATACTACAGGTTTATTATTTTAATTTCGTAAATTCACTATTATCTATGGTTTTTATTGCACATCCAGAAATATAATGGCATATATATATATATATGTCATTTTTATTTATGGTATATATATAATATATATTTATACATGGTATATTTATGCAAATGTAATATGCATTAGAAAGTGTGTGTATAGCCTATAATATAACCTTAGCGACAGCCTCCTGCACTTAATCAACTAGAATCAACGCTAATTCACAGCTTCAGTAGCCTAAGCTTCTAGTACACAGTTAGTGCGATTTTAATCTGCACCCCTGATTATATATATATATATATTTATATATATATATATATATATATATATATGCATAGCCTATTTACGTATATGCGCAAATATATGCCTAGACGTACGACAGCACACATAAATGTCCGATCATACATATAAATATATGTGTGTATCTTTGTTGGGCGTTGATGCAGCGCCCTGACAGACCTCGCACAGGTTTTCATGTCTATTTTAGACCTTTTTAATGACCTTTCCGAGTGCACCTTTCTGCACTGTTTTAAATGATCAATTATATTCAATATTAATGTTGGACATTATATGGAAAGGTTGCGCAGAATAAGAGAGAGAGTCTGTCTGTCTGTCTGTCTGTCTGTCTGTCTGTCTGTCTGTCTGTCTGTCTGTCTGTCTGTCTGTCTGTCTGTCTGTCTGTCTGTCTGTCTGTCTGTCTGTCTGTCTGTCTGTCTGTCTGTCTGTCTGTCTGTCTGTCTGTCTGTCTGTCTGTCTGTCTGTCTGTCTGTCTGTCTGTCTGTCTGTCTGTCTGTCTGTCTGTCTGTCTGTCTGTCTGTCTGTCTGTCTGTCTGTCTGTCTGTCTGTCTGTCTGTCTGTCTGTCTGTCTGTCTGTCTG
>OY365808.1:53655422-53701085 GCA_959347315.1 Bimastos eiseni | reverse complement strand
TCGCGAATAAATCGAAGCGAGCTTTTATGTAGACCTATAGCCAGTAAATGTGAACATTTCATGGCTATTTTAACAACCAACTAAACTTGAAATAAAATATCGACCACAATAATTAACATGAGCGTCGCGCATATTCATGTCATCCAATAGATAATGTGTCAATAATCAAATAGCTGCTATTTATAAAAAACACATTAATACTGAATATAATTGATCATTGCAAATTATTATTTTTTACTTTAATTTGAGGCTGAGAACATAAAATAAAACAATAATTTTTAAACAAATAAACCTGTTGGATCCATTTGGCTTCTATTTTAAAGAAAATCGTCCTCCTGTGCCTACTTTATTTTCTTCACCCTCCTATTATACTCTTACTCTTCTTTCTCCCTTCCTACTCAGCCGATCGTTTGGCGTATGAATCAAGCTGGCTGTCACGCCATAGTTTGCAACGTGTAAGCGGTGTTAATTAACAGTTGGCCCTGTTCCCTTTCGCACTGTGCCATTGGACTGCAGTTCTGCTGTGGCCGCAGTGTAACAAGCGAGGCCAGAGGCGTACCAGCCCCCAAGTTTCACAACGGGGGGGGGGGCAAAGCCCCCCAGTTTTAGTGCTCAGTGCCTCTGTGTGCCCCCAAATCGATTCTTATTACGTTTCTCCAATGGCTTTTTAAAAAATGGTTACACCTCTGACAGTCGCTATGCATCTTCATAGATGAAATTGTGTTAGGTTATCTCTCTTTGGTTCAATATGGACTCCGACCGATCGAACGTTCGCCTTGAAACGAGAAGTGTGCGATTTCTTGCCGGTCTTCCCGGAGAGGATCATGGATGTGTGTGGAAACGTGAGTGAATCCGTTACGCGCTGTTTCTTAGTGTCATCGATTGTAACTGTATCGTTAAAATAGATAGTGATACTACAATCAGAAAAATACAAAAATAGTAATAATAATAATAATAATAATGGTAATAATAATAACGATAACAATGACAATAATAATAATAATAATAATAATAATAATAATAATAATAATAATAATAATAATAATTGTGATAATAATACCTATGATGATAATGATAACTATGATAATACTATCAATTATTATGGTCAAAATAACAATGATCATAATAATTAAATACTAATCATCATGACTTTAAAAAGTCTGAGTAATTGCAAGTAACCTACCTCGGGTAAAAGAATAACAACCCTAATAACTGATAAATAATAACAAATTTCTGGAATTTGATTCGAGTCCTCCTTGTATAGCTCTGGACGAAGGTGAATTGAAGATGGTGAGGAGTGAGGACCACGTCAATTTGAATATAAGAAATTTGATATTTCAATGTTCTATGCATCAATGGCACTTGTGAAAAGATATCTAGGCTAGATAAATTTTTGAAAAAATGCCTTTTCGGAACTGGAATTAGAACTCCAATTATTTCAGAACTGGAACTAGAAATGTGAAAGGCATTGTTTTCAGAATGGGAAAAAATTAAAACTGAAATTTGGCCCCTTAATTAATTAGAACTGAAATAGAAGAAAAAGAGTAATTTTCGAACTAAACCAGCAATGGTTGGTACGGTTCAGACACTTCGCAAGAGATTAAGTGGAAAAGAAGATAGAAACCGTGAAAAACGACAATAATTCTATATTTTTCCGTGGTAGAGTGTGCCTATAAATACATCGACCCTGTCTGTGATGAATCTGTTAGCTAATGAATATTCATCATCTGTTCTAGCCACTGTCATATAAGGTTAAGCGTGCGATTTTCCAGCCAACTGTGAACAAACAAGCGCTTTTTTCTTGGCTTTCGCGCCAACGGATTGGGACGGATTTTTCCTGCGCCAGAATACACCCAAGCCTGCTTGCGAGATTGATGATAGGGTGGACCTCAACACGACTGGCGCATAAAGCCTCTGCAACGCCTTGGTCGAGGAAGCGGAAAGACTGAGAGACAAATTCAGGCAATTGGACGCAGTTTATTGAGGTCATACAACGGTGTAGTGTGTGTACACATATGCAGTGGTGTGCCTTACCACGGTAGGCCTATAGGCTATGTAATGCGTTTCTGTAACTATATAGGGGGCCTAGTTACTTTTTTGCGACAACCGGCAAAACTTTAGTCACCAACATCGCTTTTAAATCAACTCTTGTTCACGTCGTCTGCGTTGGCCCATCTATGTAGGACTGTTACGGAGCTACTAATAATTGTCGTATGATTTGTGAAATTGTGATTGTCACGCTACAAATAATTATTCAGGCGGCATCCTTAATTTGCAAATTCCTTGGTTCACGTACGTTTCAATGACTCGAACATTTACGCTTATGTTCGTGTTCCTGAACTCCATCCTTTTAGTTATCGATTTTAAAGCTTTTTTTTACGAAGAAAGCAGCTAAAGTTCACGCCAACATTTCCTCATACAGCAATTAAAATAATTATAATCTCTTTTCTAAATAGGCTAACTGTAATTGGTTACTAGTTACTATAGGCCTACAGTCTATAAGACTACTCTTAAGTAGCAATTTGTAAACAATCGTAGTTACTTTTTCCTTTCCAGTAACTATGGTCATTGTAACTAGTGTCACCTTTGAAAGTAGGCCTACAGCATCGTATTTAGTAACATGCTCGCTTACTTTTTAAAAGCAAGACGTGTGACCAGACTGAAATTACAATAGGCCACGTCAATGCGAATATATAAAAAGGGCCAGACAGACGTAAGGACGGAGATGTACACGCAGATACAAACAATTGGTCAAGACATGAAGACAAATACAGGTCTCGAGGGGTAATGAAAGAGGGAGGCAGAGACAAAGGTCGCAGAGGTCGATTACACGTGGTTAGATGACGCTCGGCTGGTGTTCTTTCCGGTTGAGCTGTTCCTTGAATCGAACGCAATGATCCAGAAATTACAAGCAGACGACTGTACACGGTTCGATCTTATTTGTCTCCGCAGGATGCGCAGCTATGGGCGGACAGCCGCAACGAACGCAATTATGTGATACTCACAACAGACGACGGAGAAAAAAGAATAGAACGATACGATGCATTGACAAAATTGATCTGCTAGTAAGATAGCCTTCGATTAAGTTGCGCATTAACCAATCGTGTAAAAATGTGATACGGTTGGCTATTCATCGCCAAAACAATTCATGCTTGATTCAAGAACTGTATTAAATCAATGGTAGTTTATTGAGCAATCCGAACTATTCAAATGTAATTAGGCCTAGGCGACATAGACTCTGCATTGCCTGTCGGTCGCATGGGATTGAACAAAAAGTGATGACCGTTTTAGTTAGGCTAACTTAGGCCTATAGTTGAAAAGAAGGCATCATGGTGCAAAAGTTTACAGATTACCAAAGCACACGAATGCAGGTCAAGATCTGATGTTTATTGATATCCTAGTAAATATTATATAAATAAATTTCAAATTGACTATATTGACTGAATTGCAAGAAAAACGATATAAACCGGAGACATTTTAACGACGAGCCGCATTGGTTACCCAATTCCCATTCGCTTTTAGTAGTCGACACTCTTGTCGTTCAAGTTTACATAATTTAAAGCAACCCGCCGATCGACAAAGCGCAACACTTAAGGCATACAGTAACAGTCCATAAGCACGCACGGAATAGAACGATGTTACGCTTCTAGCGAAATCCGTCGGCAATGCTCGGAATAGGACAGTCGGCCAAATATGTCGCAACGATTTATTGAAGTACACTTTCACCTCGCCGTTGAGGTCACGCGACCGCCGCATGGGCGATAATAGAGGTCCCTGTAAGTTTTAGGGCTGAACCTGCACGACCCGTGACGTAGACAAGGAAATTATTTAGAATTATGCAAACAGCTGTTCGCAATACCATGCCTGTGGAATCACGTCACCTCTGAGACCGGGTTGGAAAAAAACGGAAACCGGATAAGTCCGTGGAAATAGCGTCAGTGGAGCTTTCGTTGTCGACCGCATTGATCACGCGTCCGACGGCCATTTTGTGTTCGCAGGGATGTTTCTGCGCCCGATTAGTTGACACAAGTGACGTAATTTATCAAGAACCCTTTCATGGTGACGTTGCGACCAAAAGGCGGACGGCCATTGACGCCAGGAGCTCAGGCTGTAAACTGTTGGAACCTGCAGTATTCGCTGTCAAAAACATAAATAAACCGTTAAATAAATAGTAATGAATCATCTGTTTCTTCAACTTTACATATCAACGTCTTCAGACCACAATGGCCAACTGGTGTCGATGATCGATGCACGTTTGATT
Organism: Bimastos eiseni; assembly: GCA_959347315.1. Classification (NCBI taxonomy): domain Eukaryota; kingdom Metazoa; phylum Annelida; class Clitellata; order Crassiclitellata; family Lumbricidae; genus Bimastos; species Bimastos eiseni. Next base: position 53,696,824 of record OY365808.1, on the reverse strand, counting down.
AGGCATATATATCTATACGCATATATAATATATAGGCCTATGATATATATTTATATATGCAAAATATACAAATTTTATATATACTCATGTATATACAATTATACATAGTATCTCCGTATAGCCTATATTGGATTATACAATATGTACAGAGGCGGCGATCTCGTTTGACAGGTGGGGGATACCCAATGAGAGGGGTAGGAAATCTGGAGGACACACGTATAACGTATCCCCTCTCTTTAACAGGTGGGGTACATGTACCCTCAACCCACCGGGATCACCGCCTCTGAATATGTCCACATAATTATGTTTGTATATGATTTTTATTTAGGATCCAACGAGTGTTCGTACCGATGAGTTTTCTTAATGAAGTGGCACATTACAAATGCAGATTACAGCTACTGTTACATCGCATCTGACAGCAATGCTTTGTCACTGACTTGAATAGAGCATCTGGTTACCGAGGACCATAAGCTTATTATTTACCGTCGCGTCACTTCCTCATAAGAAGCAACAAAAGCCTTCGTCGGTATTACCCTGCAGCCGCTGTCAAGGCGACACTTCCTGACTGTTTATCTGTTCTATTAGTCTGAGTTCCGTCATGTAGTTCTATGCGGTTGTCTCAACCGTCAGCTCGTTGTCACAATTCTTGATTGATGGGCGATTGGTATTTTTCTAGGCGATATTACTAAAAATATAATTGTATAATTAAGCAAAGTAAGCATGCTCGTTATGTAAACTGATGCGTGTTTGTGGACAAGATGGTGTAGCGGAATGTTATGTGCCTTGTAGCGAGAGGGTCGAAGCAGGTTCGAATCTGCTTCAAGCCACTGCGTAGCGATCACGGACCAGTTGCACACCCACAATTGTCTGTGAGGAAGGCAACGGGAAACCACCTAAATCACCGTTTCCTCGGATGGAATCACATCACTATCACAATCATCATCGTCGTCGTCATCGTCATCGTCATCATCATCATCATCAACAACAACAACAAGATCATCATCATCTCATCGTCATCAACATTGGCCTATACATAATTATAATTATATTTGACATAATAAATCTCGCAGCTGGAGCCGAATAAGCACAATTTCGTCCACCCAACATCAGAAAGGTTGCCCGCTGTGATGATATTTTGTCAAGAATGAAATGCTGTTTTGCGGACCAAAAACCTTCGGCGACAATAGGCTAGCTGTCGGGGAAAAGGTATCTATACGACCACGGAAGGAGTTCAGACGCGCAGTGCAGGTCCACCATGTCTTCTTCCAAGTTAATGACAGGGTCTGTATTATCTCTGTGCAAAGTGTCGCAACGGATTTCATAGATCACTTGCTTTGTACTCTCTCTGTCTCTCTCTGTCTCTCTCTCTCTCTCTCTCTCTGTGTCTCTGTGTCTCTGTCTGTCTGTCTCTGTCTCTGTCTGTCTGTCTGTCTGTCTCCTCCAACCCATCGTCCTTTACGTCTGTCCGCCTCAGGGTTTTCATCTCTTCGGTACCTCTATCTTTAGCATCTAGCATGGCCTGTAGGCCTATGCGTCGGTTTGCGCATCAATATATATATATATATATTCATTGTCGTTTTGTAAATACATTCATTTAAAGGCTAGGCCCTTATTAAAACTGAAAACATGATTAGGACTATAGCTCTCGATTCGGTAGGCCTACATAGCAGGCTGGGCAGCATTACATGCTCAAGACTGGAATATAACTCCAGCGTTTTAGGACTAGCAAACATCAAGTGCACATTATAACAACCGATCGACCAACCATTAGACACGGATGCACATAATGCAACGTAAAATTGCAATTGTAAATCTTCGAAATTGATTCTTCAGAATACACCAAAGTCACGTCAGAGATCGAAGCTAAAACGCCGGCGCTATATCAAATCAAGTTCACAAGAGCAAGGATATTTGCCCAATGTCAGTGCCAGGTCAAACAAATTATGGGATGTCAAGCTGGAAACCATCTGAAATGGAAGTCATAGAATGACGTAGGAGGAGAATCAGATTGAATAGAATAGCATCACGATAGGATCGAGTGAAGATAGGATGCACTGAATATAGAATAAGGTAGAATAAAATTGAGATAGAGTTGAATCACGATAGGTTAGAATCACGATAGGACAAACTAAGGATAGAATAAAGCAGAATGAAATAAATATTGAACAGAATCAATAGGTGTCCACTCGATAATCCGAGGGTTCGATAATCCGAAGGTTCGATAATCCGAAGGTTCGATAATCCGAAGGTTCGATAATCCGAAGGTTCGATAAGCCGAAGAAAACTCGGTTCAGACATTTTTTCGGACGATCGAACCTTCGGACTATTGAATCTTCGGACTATCGAACTTTCAGACTATTGAACCTTCGGACTATTGAACCTTCGGACTATCGAACTTTCGGACTATTGAACCTTCGGACTATTGAACCTTCGGACTATCGAACTTTCGGACTATTGAACCTTCGGACTATTGAACTTTCGGACTATTGAACTTTCGGACTATTGAACTTTCGGACTATTGAACTTTCGGACTATTGAACTTTCGGACTATTGAACTTTCGGACTATTGAACTTTCGGACTATTGAACTTTCGGACTATTGAACTTTCAGACTATTGAACTTTCGGACTATTGAACTTTCGGACTATTGAACCTTCGGACTATCGATACAGAACCAATCAATATGTTAAATCACGATGGTATAGAATAAAGAAGGGATAAAATAGAATCAGGATAGGATAACTTCGAAAAGTTCAGCTTCAAGAATGGATGTACGAACGGGGCAGATAATCAGATAATTATTTTGGGAGTTTATTTCATTTTATCTGTGTATATTATAACATCTCTTATTCATTGCATGCACTCCTTCACAATGCTTGCATTTTTTTCTATGTAGGCCTACATTTGTCCTTCTGCATGTGTGTGTCACTCTGCCTATGTGTCAGTCTGCCTATATTCATGTCCTGCTCAGCGTATATAGTAGCCAAGCGATAGTTGGTCATGGTTGTTTTATGCAGACCACCGCCGAATTAGCCAACAATTGTACACAGACGACTCTAGCTATACTACTCTTGATTTAAACGGCATCCCTACGTAAGCTCACACAGTCCATCCCTGGCTTCAGCCGCGTCAGCCTCCTCGATCCTCGGTCAATTGACTTGTACGGACAGTGGACGTAGGGTATACAATAACAACTGTCACGACGGCTTTTGAGACTCTGTTGTGACGACTGTTCTTATCAGGCGAACGTTATCTGTTCACAGATGAACTCACAGATGCACTCAATGTTGTTCTTTCTTAACTTTTAATCTTCACTCAGGCAGTGTGAGTAGTTTACTGTATTTCCAAGCCAGTGTTGATTATATATTGTGTTATACCTGATAACTTGTAAATCGCCTCCTACAGTGTAAAGCCAGCGTTTCCCCATCTTTTTGGCAGTGAAACCATTTTAAACTTATATTTTTTTATCGGACCCGATCTGTTCACAACTAAAAATATTCTGTTGTTGGTACAAACACTTGAGAATGCAGTCAATTATTGGTTTTGGCCTAGATTAGATTAATGATAACGCTAATATCAATGACAATGACCTACAAATTCTCTATCATTATACAGCACAGTGTTAAGCAAAAAGCCTCCTATGAAAAATTCGTATTATTTATTTTTAATTATTTGAAGCTTGGACTATTGTTCACACTGAAAGCTTTCCGCGGAACCCTTGTCTTCGATCACCTCACGGAAGTGAAGGAACCCGAGGGTTCGCGGGACACAGTTTGGAAACGCTGGTGTAAGCTATTCAGGCAGAGGCGCTCTAAGCGCGGTTGCCCCAAATAAATATGAAATCCTTCAGACAGTGAACCGGAACTGTCTGGCTAATATATTAGCACGGATTGGACGGAGAGGTAATTCCATGAGGCAGGATGTAAGTTTAATGTAAGTCTAAATGGTTAAATGTAAGTGTAAAATGGTTACGGGCATTGCATGGGCAATTAATGACTGCCCGGCTTCAATGCGCACTTCTGAAATGTTTGGAAGTAGGGCATCATCAAATTAGTTGTATTGTATTGAAGAACATTCTACTTGAATCCGGATGCAAGAGCAAATACGAATGCCGCCAATCATTGAGCTTCGCACAAGTCTTTAACGCAAAGTACAATGGCTGCTAGCTTTATTGTTATTATTATTATTATTATTGTTACTATTGTTATTGTTACCATTGTCACCCATTGCACTATCGAGCTATAATTGCGCCCTGTGCGTAGCATCAATTTGGAGCCCCCACATATTTAAAATAGTGCATTTTATGACATAAGAAGTTATTCCATCTTGAAATTTGCGCCCTTTCCATATTTGCGCCTGGGGCCTATAGGCCCCGCTGGCTCCCCTTCGGTACGGCCCAGTTGTCACCAAGTCGAGGTGGAGACAACATGTCAGGTTGAGGGGACAGAGTTGCTTATACACCCCCAATATTTCATAAATATTTCATAAATATTATAAATTTCTTGGGTTTCCCACTGGTCATCATTTCTTTGCCACACCCATCTTTGGGAATTGAAATATTCTTCCAACCTATCACCCTCCACACCCAATTTTTTTCAATCTGTTCCTCTCAAACCCAGGCCATAGTCTCTGCACTTTTTAAGGTAGGTGGTAGATTTCTAATCTCTTGCCTTTTGTCAGGTGTGTAGGCTTGAAGCCAGGTATATTGTATTAACAGTTCATTATTCTGTTGTAGAGCGATTTTGAAAACAAATTTACTGGCAGGAGCGTGAAGGAAAACTCAACAATAACTGCAGAGACAACAGGAGTCAAACGGCGAATTCATCTTAATTACGTTTATTATACTTAAATAAATTACATGTTGCATCAGAAAACGATCCAAGTCTTATATAGAGTCAAAGTTTAGACTGTCGATAACAAAGTTATTGAACAAGTATAGCAACATATCATGTAAAATAATACAAGATTTATATACATTCAATACAATAAATGTTCACTGTGATTATTAGTACTATTACTATTGTTACCATTTTCATTGTTGTTGCAGTGACACTAAAGACAATGCCATTATTAAACGGACAATGTCTATAGCGCCATGCCGCTAAAAGGGTGCAATATAAAGATCACAGCTTGTAAGTTAATTTGCTATTCATGACATACAGAAAATGCTAGGTGAGAGGTTCTAAAAACGTACAATGAAATGCCTGAGTTTCGCAAGTAAGCATAATTGCAATGAGTGATTCTCTCATTACTACCTTCAGGTCCGATTGTTACTCACCTAGGCTATGTAATTATGGCTGCCTAGTGGATTTGTTATGTGCACAAGGCCAGTCCACCTTAACCTGAGGAATAAGATGCAATCAACCTGTCTACGGTTGCTACACAGAGTGAATTCAGCAGCCACTAACTAACATTTGAATTGTATTTACACATGTTTATAGCACCTCTCAAAATACAGCCTAATTAGAGGTGGTCCCAGTGCAAAAGCCCTGTGGGAAAGAAGTCTTAATTAAGAATCAATGGACAAAGGATTCAGTTCACTACAGAACAGACCAATCTATCACGATTGGACTTCTAACAATTCCCTCCTTCTCAATAGTCTACCTGCCTCACGAGTAAGGCTTCAATAAGTCAATCAATTAAAATTTATTTAGAGAGTAGAGACCCTTCTACCCAGTGCATCTCTCCACCCAGGCCAAGCCGAAAAAGCAGTCTTAAAGAACTGATAAAACAGAGAAGGACGGGGGTGGAAGCGTACATCTCAAGGAGCCCATTCCATGCAACTGGGCCAAAAATTGAAAATCGCATCAATGCCCCTCTAATTTTCCTTTCTCTAGCTGCTTTACAAATCAGCTTTTGTTCCTATTAGACTACCAAAGTGTCTGTAGCATCACAGAATAACACCACGCATAGGTCGTATGGTCATTTGGATTCATGACATTCTCAGTGATGGTGTCATCACCAAGCAGTGAAGTCAGCCATTTTCGCCGATCGACACCAGTGTCACAAGCATTCCACCCTACGCCAACCCTTTGGTCACTTGCACCGGAGGACTCAAACGGTCGACGTCTGAAAAAAGCATTAAGCAAGTAATTGCGTCACATGTCAGTAGTCTCCCGTGTGTTCAATGCACAATTTCATGTTGCGACATACTGTTAGCATGGACGAAAATACAGGTCATCACTTATGAGAACATTGTAAACATGATCTCAATCCTGAATACAGAAGTTATAGCTATGACAACCAGTTACATGTACATGTCAATGTGTACAGGTCAATGTGTAAAGGTCAATGTGTAAAGGTCAATGACGAAGTAATGGAACAGCCAAGTGGTTGCTCTTAAAATCCCTCTCAGTATTATGGTAGTACTTTAAGATTGAAATTTAAGTACATCAACGATCGAAAAACAGTGAATAATGGTTTTAATTGCATCTGAGCATCTGAAAAGTCATCTGCATATTTCTTTGGTACCATTGTATAACAAATAACAAGATGATCACTTTTAAGAGACGCTCAGAATATCAAAATGTTTGGCCAAAAAACAACAAATTATCAAATACATTGTGTGCCACTCAATTTTATAACACTCGAATACATTCACAAAATATATGGAAGAATACATTTAACTAAAATTAGGAGGAGTCCAGAAACTACTTCAGCAAGTTTTACCAAACATTGAAAGAGCTAAAAATGCTTAGAAAATTAGTGGCAAAAGACTGAATAAAATTTTTATAGGTTTTCCCAACAGTAAAAAAGGTAAAATATCGTATTTCAAACATATTCATTTCAAACATTATGTACATAAAACTTTTAAACATTCAATTGTACACAAATGTAAACCAGAAATGGCAGCAGAACATTTACTCTTGCAAATATAATAACTATGTACAACAACGTCTGATGCAGTGATGCTTTTTGCTAAGACAGAGGCAGTGGGTGTTAGATGTTCATTCGTGGTCGACTCGCGTTGAAATATCAAACGATTGGTTTCATTCTCACCATCATCGTCGTTTCTCTGTCATGAGCCGCGTTCTTCAGATTGTTTGCGGTAGTTTCGTCGTAGCTGTGACTGGTCCCCTTGTTAACTGCGGCTGCAGGACAAAGCTCTGCGTATCTGTAGTCTGAAATCGTCACGGAACACACGAACTGTTAGAATAACATGTGATATTTCATGAATAACTTAGTAAAGAGGTGGCACTAAGGAATATAAGTGAACTGTGTCTGTGAAACAATAAAACTAGGATGATTACAGATAACATTGGCTGTAAAAACAAGTTAAAGTAAAACATGAGCTTTTCTAGACCCTTTATATCTGGTAGAGTTGAAAGATTACGAACCGTTACAAACTTTACGCAAGCCAAGTTAAATAAAAGAGGGTAATAAAAAACATCGACAGAATGCCCAGTGAACTGTTAAAAAATAAAACGAGCAGATATGACGATAGCAGATATTGTCAGTCATGATAGACAATACTGGCCATATAAAAATGTAAAACTGACAGACTTAATGACATATCCATGAGATGGGCACAATTATTTAATTTCTTAAAATTTATTAGAATAAGAATTAAACAAATCTTTTAGATAACCGATAACAATTTGTTTGCCTAATCAATTGACTAATTGATTAGATTTAATCAATTGGTTAACCCGTCTCTGCAGATCATATGTATGGCATGCGACTGACAACAAAAGTTTCTAATTTATATTATCTAAATTTACTTACAATTTACTACAACTGATGCGGGATGGATAACAAACCAGAATTGAAACAGCCCTACAATCTTTTCAGCCTGATGTATGCAGCTATACAAATACGATACACAAAATAATCTGTACATAGACGACGATCTCACATTGTTCACCAACTCAATCAAGCGCAATCCATTTTCAGACTGCCTGCTATTTTCAAATGTGAAGCTCTGCATACATTTCTTGTCTCTGGCCTCACACTTAGGTTTATTGAATTGGAGTGCATAGAAATAACAATGAATGAAATAAATAAAAATTTTAATAAATAAATCTCAATAAATTTCGACCTTTTTCACCTTCAGCACCACGTCCTGAGAAGTCTGGATCCTTGGATTCGACATCCGCAGCGGAGATGGAGCTTGCGGAGCTGGATGCGGAGTATGGCGCTTCGTTGATGTAAGGATGACTGAAATCTGCATAACCAGTGCAAGAAATAAATCGATAACCTTTTGGCACTGATACATACGGTAACACGTATGATAACACAACACGTAACACAGGTTCAATTGTTGAAATTTGAAACAGATATTTGAATTATCTGCTGTAATCCAAACCACGATTAACCTAACAGTTCAGTAACACATATTGCTACTATGAAAGCTACAAATCACAACACTAATCGAAATATATGCTACTGTCAAAGTGCCATTGCAAAATAAAAAATGTTTTAGTAGGAAAAAAATTTGAACCTAGCATCTGGAGGATTGCATATGAAATATTAGCATTTAGTATAAAAATGATGCCTTCAAGCAACCAGCTCTTCATCACTTATTAGCTTCGTATAATATCGGTTAATTCTCCATTTTGGATTGAATAGTTTCTGTGTTAGTACACTAGTTGCAACCTACTATGAAAATACTAGGGTACAATCTGCATATTAAAGTACCATTAGCACACTAAAGTATAATACACATGCTAAGCTACTAGAAGGTATTCAAGTGGTCATCGAAACGCGCTATTTCCTTCTGTTCGCTCTACAATTCTATCTGGCAGTATCTCACCCTATCGCTTTCTCAAAACCTACATCTTTCCGCAAGGCCTTGCATGCTGGCAGCGCCTTTGAACGGTTCACTATGCCAGAGGTGCTTTACAAATGCTTAGATACAATACAATATGCACACCAACGTACTACACACAAACTAAGACACTACAAAATTGATTAGTGTAATGTCATGTCTAACCAGGTGAGATGTCCTTATCCGCATTGTTTTCTGGAAAGTGTGGCCTCCGGTGGCCAGGCTTGATGGCATAATCGGACGGCTGGAAGCCCGGATGACCAGAGGGGCCCTGAGGATGACCGGAAGGGCCCTGAGGATGACCGGAGGGACCCTGAGGAGGCGGGATCTTGGTGCCAGGTCGTGAGTAATCAATAGCGTATCTTGGAAGAGGTTGCGTCTCCCTCTGGCCAACGTTTCTGGAAACAATCACATCGACAGACAATGTGAACATTCGACAGAGACAATGCGCTCAGTTACATTTCGAGATTCAGATCTACTGACTCTCCACGCATAGGACCACAATCATCACCCTCGTCATCACCACTGCCACCATCATAATAATCACCACAACCACCAACACCATTGTCACCTATGACCCAGTTATCATCATCATGGTCATCAAGATGACCATCACCAAACCATGACCACAAACTATCTTCATCAGCTATCATCTTCATCAACTACCACCACTACAACCACCATCTTCATAAACCACTACGAAGACCACCTTCTTTATCAACCACAATCTTCATCAACCACCATCTTTATCAACCACAATCTTCATCAACCACCATCTTTATCAACAAAAACCACAATCTTCATCAACCACCACCACTACAACCACCATCTTCATAAACCACTACGAAGACCACCTTCTTTATCAACCACAATCTTCATCAATCACCATCTTTATCAACCACAATCTTCATCAACCACCATCTTTATCAACAAAAACCACAATCTTCATCAACCACCATTTTTATCAACCACCATCTTCATCCCAGACCACCACCACAAACATCACCACACTATTATCTACTCAATTAACATAAGAACCTGTTAGCTGGGAACTGTTGTCCTGTGCCAAGATTTTTCTCTCGTGACATTGGCAAAACCTTAGCATTGTGACTTTTATTGATTTGATGGAGAGGTCCAGACAGGTCGTAGACAGGTGGTTGGATCCTTGAGTTCATCCACGGAGACTGAGGACCGGATTCGTCGGCTGGAGGATGGCCAGGAGGAGGAGGAAGAAAGAGGACCGGTTGCTTCATCATTGCCGTATGAGGATGTCCTGGCATCATTCGATTCATGCCATCTGAAACACAGCAGTAATGTAATCTAAATTTACATGGCACCTTTAGGGTACTTATTACACCTGCAGCTTGCATGGCTATCAAAGCGATTGAAGTGCAACTTCAGGACTACACTGTCCTAAATTCCTAATAATATATGGCACGGTGGCCGATTGGCTAGAGCGGTTGACCTGTAATGCAAAGAGTGTGGGTTCGATCCTCGTCCGAGGAGTTACTGTGTAGGGACCTTGAGCAAGTCCTATGCACACAATTGCTCTGTGATATATCAGTAATTGTGCCATCAAGGCGTGTGTACACTTCTGAACTAATTGTAGGAGGACAATATCAGATTACAGTTGCATTGCATTATAATGCCACACTAAGGTCAAAAATGACAAATTCTGTATTCCAGTCAGAGGTTTTTATATTCATTCCCATATGGACTCTACACTCTACAGATTCCACACTTTGGGTCAGTACGTGGGGCAGGATGTACCACAAGTGAGAACATTCTCATATTCTCACCACATCTTCAACATATAGTGTAAAAAAAGTAGGGAACAATACAAACGGGACAATGGAACAATGGTCAATGGAACAATGGGCCTATGCAACAATAGAGAAATACGAATATATTGCACCTCGAGCAGTCCCTCTCACATACCTTCATAACTTGAATTGTACAGGCTAGAGTCGATATCCTGATTCCAGTTTTCTCGTAAGTCTGGTGGTCCTCCTAGAATTGGACGGAATGCGCCATCTGGAGTTTGCGGATGGTTGTCAGAGTCACAGTTGCCAATGGGAACGGTTGCGTATGGGGTCACGATGGGCAAATTCTTCCCACAGAAGGGTGGTTTGCCATGACCCACATCGGAACCCATCTGAGGGGTAGGGGTCTCCACTAGATTCAACCAGAACAATTTAAAAAGATGTAATAAAGGTTTATAAGACCATGGTCGTTATACAGTAGATAGAGATACCCTAGATTCGAACCAGCAACCCTCCTGTAACAAGCCTGAGAACATATCGCTACACCACTCTGTCCCGTAACTACCCATCATTATTACAATGCCTAAGAAAGAAGACTTAAGAATGTATTAAGTATGTTACACCAAGGAGGTATTTTAAATACATCGAGTATCTTGCACAACATGCTCAACACATTTAAATACATCTTTACATCCATAGAACATACCTAACACATCTGAAATACTACAAATGTGCGCACAACATATTTAATACATTGTAAATACTTCTTACGTGTGTAGTAAGTGTGATTTGTTGACAGCTGGTCTCCATTGACTTTGTACTCTCCATCACTGAGCGATTCGTTGTAGCAGCACGACGAAACGAGCGTCTGGTTACACGCGCAGGGCATCAGAGAGGACGATGACGTCACCAGCTGATGATGATGGCCGTGGGTGGCGTATGGAAGATCGCTTCGGACCGGATGAAGTCTGTGCAGAATCAGCCGCAAAGATATTCATCAAGTCTCTTTATTATGTGTTGCAAGATCAGCGAATCTGAGTGTATGTAAACTATATATCTGGGGGTTACTAGATGGAGGCTGCTCAGCAGGCTCAAAATCACAATCGCTGGATTACTGACAAAAGTGACCATTCAATCAAACAATCAGTCAATTACTCAGTCAGTCAATCATCAACCAATCAATCAATCAATCAACCAACCAATCATTCAATCAAAAAGATTGCTTACCAAGGCACTGTAACAAACAACAGACCATTGTGCCATACAAGATTTATGAATTTCATGAGCTCCTGGTCACAAGGAAAGAAATACAATTCTGACTGTAACATAGCGAGGAGAAATATCTACAACTGGACTAGACTCAGACCTCATTTGGACTACAATTAGGACAACCCCTATGACATGACACAGCGCTCGTGGATAAGCTGGTGCGCTGTGCTTGACTTTCGAGTGGCTCTATAGAAGTTTGGAGCTTAATATCATCATTTCAGAGTTAGGGAAATCACAAAAAGATACGAATCTCGTCTAACTTACTGATAGTTGTCCGTGGCTTTTGTGTTTGATACTGAAACATCACAAGTTAGAGCAGACATTAAATCAAACGTATAGTTAATGTCGTGTAATGGAATTATTTTAAAAAGTAAATACAATTTTTCATTATCATGCAAATTCTGATACAACATGCTTTGGGGCAAGCATTCTGAACTAAATTAACCTCGGAAAATTAACTCGCTATAAGATTCTTCAGCAGCAGGGTGGTGAATGCATGGAACGACCTGAGTGAAGAGACAGTTTCTGTGCAGACAATAAACGTGTTTTAAGGCCCGGCTAAAACTGCAAAAAGGGTTTTTAATAGCGTAAGACTTAATTCGAGAGTTAAATCACCCACGCGACTGATCAAAATGGTATTGTAATCTGATGTTAATAAATTGTATTTTATTTATTAATTTTCATACAAATTTATATTAATTTAGTTCATACTAATTTAAAATAATTTATGTAAATGAATATTAATTGTAGTGATTCATAGCAATTCATATTAACTAATATTAATTTACACCAATTTACATCAATTCATCTTAATTTGTATTAATATATATTAATTTATATACATTTTTATAGTAATTCATATTAATTCATGTTAATTTGTGCATATTCAAATTAATTTATATTAACCTATATTAATTCATATTAATTTACATAGTGAAATGACGGTGAAGAAGCAGCATGACTGACCTGTCGCAGCCCCGTTCTTATTGAGTCTCTGCTGTGCTTTGTGCTTGCGATACAAGACTAAGCTGAAGAAACAGAGCGATACCCAGAGGATGCCACCCACTGTACCGATAACAGTGGCCAAGAACCATGGCTCATTCACCAACTTCTGTTCACCTGGTAAATGATTAATTAATTCATTTATATTTTCACTGAGTGATTCAATTATTGATAAGTTAATTCATTCATTGATTCGTCCATCAATTAAAAAATTCATTGAATCAATCATGCAGACACAATTTATATAGTGCCGTTTCAAAATGTCAATGGCACCATAGAAAGAAGGAATGTCCACCATTATTAGAAATGGCTGGGCAAGCCATTTGGGCTTCTCGAGTTCTTATCATTTTTAATAGCAATTGCCATCCAGAATATCATTGGGGCACAAAACTCTGTTTCTGCAATCTCTCGATACATTCAACAATTCATCGATTAGTTGCTTGATTCATTGATTGATTGATTTAATGATATATCGAGTAATCCATTGATTCATCCATCAATTAACAAATTCATTCATCAATCAGGCAGATAGACAGACAGACAGAATTTATGTAGTGTCACTTCAAGATGCCTTGTCAGAAAGACTCTTGACCCAATTACTTCACTGGTTATATTCAGAAGTCCCACCGATGAGTTTTGAGTTTATTCGTGAAGTTAGATGCCAAGTTACAATCACAATACCTACAGACAATCATAGATAAATACACACACATAAACATGCATAAAATACTCATAAATACACATATACAATTATACATATACACCCATATAAATTTGTTTCATTTCCAAAATCAACATTATTAAGGACCTAAAGTTAAAACACTGGCCTTTGTAGACTCTGGCAGTGATTGCACTCCGGCATTGCCAGTCCCTAGTCTCGATAAAGGAGGAGGGCGACGCTATTGACCCTTGTCATCACACAACATCATTGAACAGAAACTACTACTGCCTTTGGTTTATGCATGAATTATTAATACATACATCAATTAATAAAATTCATAGATCAATAACTAAGTTTTAACCAATATCAATTTCTGTCATTTCCTTCTTCCGAGCACATTAGCTCGTGAATAGAGAACTGGACAGATTCTTGTTGATTCTAATTCTTGCTGACTCACTTCCATTGACTGTTTCACTCTTTGTTCCTTCTCCCATTTTGTTGTATGCAGACACCTGTACGCTGTACTTTGAGCTCTTTGCCAAGTTCTGTACATCAACCGATTCCATCGTAGAGTTCACCTGAATCTCACGAATCAGACGCGTCTCATCGTACACGTACACCTATGCACAGGTAATTACAGGTAAGAACAGTTAAAACAGGTATTAATAAGAAAGAACAAGTAATCACAGGTAAGTTGAAGACTCTATAAATATAAGGTGATGAAGAAACAAACGTATATCGTTTAACTTTCTCAGCATCAAACAAAAGCTGTGACAGGGAGACGAGATTATTGATTACACTGAGAAGTACAAAAATAAAATAAAAACTTTGATGATAGGAGTAATGGAGAGAAAAGGACGACGCAGAAGAGACCAAACAAAAAGTGGATGGACAATATTACGAAATTACGGACCTTCAAAGTTAAAAAAAACAAGAATAGTGATGCAAAACAGAGAACTATAGACACACGATAAAAGTTGCATTGGACACGTAAGGGTCTTCGACCCATGGACCATGATCATGATGATGATGAAGTAAGTATTTGAAATAAGTAAAAACATTCTTTATTAGACTACCAGCAGATGCACCACAGCTCACAAAAGGTGTAACTGATAGCAACAATTTAAACAAAGCCTTTTAACATTTACCGAATGACAGTTCACTTTTGAAAGGGAGCAACTCTAGGCAGAGATGTTGCATGCTGTATGGGATGACCTAACGGGGAGGGATGGGGTCATGAAAGATGTGACACGGGTTTAACGGGACTGAGGGCAGTGTTCTCCAAAAGAAGGAAAGTTAACAGGAAGGAAGCCAGAACGGATCAGTATCCTTAGGAGACCGATTAAGACAATTGTACATACTTATTCATGCATATCCTTACAATCCTTACACACTCACTATGCCCAAATTCTTATCACTTTTCTTTTCAAACAGGGCTTTCATCTCTGATTAGGTTGTACTGGGATATGCACTATAGAAATATGTAAATACAATACCCTATCATTTATGAGATTTGTCTGTAGCTAAGTATTGAATATTGGCACCAAACACAGGTATTTAGTAATTCAGAGGACCCACATGTATCTTCCATCTGAACATTGGAAACTGTTCCTTTTACACGGGAGGGGGGAGGATCTGGGCCAGAAGGACTCACATCACACACTACACCGTATCACACAACATCACAAAATCACGGTATATCAAATCACACAACACGCTATCTCACGTCAGAGCACATACGACACACAAACGATGCAAAATTGCATAGAAGACCTTGTATCCTAGCAGCCGGCCGTGTAGTTGATCGGGTAGCGGCTGTTCCCACGTCGCTTGTAGCGTGCTGTTATCAAACACTCGAACTTGAACGTTCCTTGGAGAGGAGGAAGGAACTGGAAACAAAGCCAAACTTGTCTCCTTAGAACATTGCAAGCATAGATAAAAAATAAAAAACCATAGTGCCTATGCATCATGATGGTAATGGCGATTGCAAATTTTTATAGCGCCATTACAGATATAAAATATTACCTGAAGACAGTAAATAAGTCAGACTGGAAACAGTCATCATCATTTTTACTTTTAATGTCATTGTCATTTTCATCATTATTTTTATATTGATAAGTAGGCCTACTGTTACTGAGAGTTTGAAATTTTAAAATCATACAAAATCACACAGAAATTATATGATCTGAGGCACAACAAAGTAGTGATAAGTCCCATATCTTAATGTGTGAAGCGAAAAAGAAAGAGTGAATTTAAGGCATTTCTAGAACACATGAAAAGTCAAAAGGTTCACTGGGTTTGATTCATTGATCCTGCTCTGTGCGACAAACATGATAGCTAGGTAAAAATCAGCGAAAAAAATTGCCATCAGAATGCACTGATAATAATCTTAATTAATTGATGTACATCCACCATATGATCACAAGTATAGCACGAATTAATAGTCACTTATGACAGGAGTCAAATTCCACTGTATGACAGCCCATTGCGTCCTACATCTAATTTGACCACCATCATCACCACCAAATAGTGAATCAAAGGCCTAGTCAACCTCATGCTGTAGCAAGAATTGATCTGGCTTCCTACAACCCTTCATGTCATTGTGTTATCCATTGCCAATAACGTACTGAAGCACTGTTTAGTCAGCTCCTGTTGCAAGACAAACCACTAAAGTCATTTCTTTTTAGCCATGGCTTGGCTGGGAGCACCTCGAGTAGCTTTACTCGAAGAGGCACTATATAAGATCTTGAAATGAATGAATGAATGAAAGAAGGAAATACTATTCAGTGAGAGAAAAACATCCTACCATCCTCAAGTGTTTGAACGCGAACAGTGTTGCTGGTGCTGCCCTTCACCGAGCGATAGAATGGCTGAACGCACACGTCGTACCAAGTGAACTTCTTCAGACCAGTCAGGATATACTGGACGGCCGTGTTTGAATTGATGGCATCGACGATGTATTCCTCACGTTGGGAATTCCCAGCATCATCAGAATTTTCCACTGGACGATACTTGATGTAGAATCCCTCGACAAAGTTCCAGCTGCGAAGAGTCTTCCAAGTGACGTTGACGGCGGTCGAGCTGAGGGCTGCGGCGAATGGCGACGATATGATCTGACCAGAAAGCTTCTCCGAAACGACGTCCAGATCCAGAGTAGGTACTACGGTGATCGGCAATATTATGTTATCACCTGCAAGAAGAAAATGGGCAAATGGCAGATGTATTTAGAAAGAAATGAAAAATCTGACTTAGTTCACGACTGGATATAATCCTATACTTATAGATGATACTGGATGCAATGTCTAATTTTATCCAACATACGTGTGATTATAACCTAGCTTGAAGGAGCTGGGGATTGTGCCCTTCTTTGGGGGACTATGTCCGGGGATTATGTGCTTCCACCCTTTGTACATATTCTGCCTGTTATGGTAATATCAACAATACATAGTTATATTGTGTGCGCCACATAAAACACAACATTTGAATCTATGAATTTGTAACCATAATTGCAATAACTGTTAATTTCAAATTTTAAAGGCATTCCTTAAAAGGCCACATGCTGAATTGCTGTCCACAATGCTGTCCAATTAATTGCAAGCCACAATGCTGTCCAATTAATAGAATGATGGTACAAACTGTGTAAAAACTGTGGTACAAACTGAGTAAAAACAATGTACCAGTATGGTCCAAACAGAGTCAACATGATAGTTCAAAATAAATAAAAAATAATGCAACAGTATGATCCAAACAGAGTAAAGTATTATTTTTATTATAATTATTAGTAAGGCGCCTATTGCAGCAGACTTCTCAACAGCTTGTATCAGGTCCATGAAAAGAAAGGTCTTAAAGCAACAAAGAGATGCAGGTGAGATATCCACAAGAAACAAACTATGAACAGCCAGGGAAAGGTCATTCCTTAGTGAGGGACCAACTACAGCAAAAGCCCAGTGCTGGAATAAAGGAATCCGCAATTGAGGGACATAAAGATCAAGTCGATCAGCAGAGTGAAGAGGGCGAGAAGAACAGAGAGTGACCAACTCATCAAGTCACAGAGATAATTAGGTGCAAAACCTGTTAATACTTTGGCAACCAAGTATGTACATTATGAAAAAATGTCATGCAAAATAATCACCTAATGTTTTTTCAGGCACTGACGGTTGGCTCGGTGGACCCAATCCATGTGAATTTCGAGCTCGGACGACAAAGACATAATGCGTATTTGGTCGTAAATTCTGAACGAATAACGAATGTTCCCGGACAAAATCAGTCACCACGAACCAACCCTTCACATAAAACACAAATAAAAATGAGTGATTATTATTTAAATCACTGAAATAAGTATTTATATTTTCCACATATGAAAGGAAACAATAACAAGTCCTTAAGAGCGTGCAACGTCCCGAAAGTTCTAAAAATGCACTATATAAAATAAATGTTATGAGTACATTATAACACAAACGATGCACTTATAAAGCACCAACAAGTATTTACAGTTATGACTTATTTGACCACCTTTGCGAGGTCCTGACAGGCATTCAGAGCATTCATTTATATACGTCTATATGAATTAATGAATTAATTAATGAACGAATAACAGAATTACGTTTGTCTTTGAGACGATGATCAGTTGATAAACTGCATGATAACGATTTAATATATTATCCAATCCTAGCATCTGCATGAAATTGCAGGCAAAACTGGAGATTAGACGGAAACAATACCAGAATACTTCAACAGGAGTTGTAGACTAGCACAATGGTTTGGATGATTGTACACTACAGCAATCTTTAAGAGAAAGTCAGGAAGAATTGGCAATGTGACATTATTAACATTGTTACATTTCTTCTTAACTTAAATTGTCTAGAATCTTGTTCTTTAATAATATCATTATGCACAGGTCATAAAAATAAACACCAAGCTTATATAGTTAATAAACATCAAGTTTCTATAGCTCTACTAGAAAGTGAAATGCAGGGCACAAGCTTATTCACGAGCGATGTATCTTCAGACACAACCACTTATAACATATCTACACACGGCCTAAATAGCTAAACATTTACTTCAAGGCAGTGAAATGGCGGCTTACCTCGCCAGTATCTGAACTGAAGAATTCCACGAGAAACGAAGTAACGGCCAAAGCCCCAAAGTTAACGCTCGGTCTCCAGTTGATCCGCATCGTTGTTTCCGTAACGTTGGAGACGACTATTCTCGACGGAGCGCTCGGAAAGGCCGAGAGTTGCGGAGAGCGATGGAATACAATTGCGGAGTCGGTGGGAGCTTCCACGTTTACTGTAGCATTCCAGCCAGTCTCTCCAGTCTCGCTTGAAGCTAGACATGTGTAGAGTCCTGAGTCCATCCGACGCAAATCTGCAAAAAATTGTTAAATGTTATATAACAATACATGACTTGATACATGACAATACATGACACTGAGTCAAAAGTAAAAATACAACAAATAAAATAGGAAATTTTTATTGAAATATCATCCAAATATATTTAAAGGAATGCAGATTGCTTCATCTGTAAAGCAATTGTAATTGTAACAGTAATCATAAATTTATACAACATCTCTGAAAAAGTGTACTAGGTGCAAATTCAGGAGTTCATGGAAAGTTGACTGAAGGGAGCCATGATCTTGGACTGAAATTTAGAAGTTCCCAAAGTATAATGGAGCAGAGTAAACCAAAGCAATTGTGCATCAAGGTCAGGATCCCAAACTGAATACGATTGAGGATAGGGAGCCAGTGCAAAGTATCCCATGTAATCGTGTATAAAGAAACCTCAGCGCCGTATTTACCACTAGGCAACAATGCCTCAGCAAGAGGGTGGCACATTTCAAGGGGGCAAAAGTTGGATTTAAAATTTTTTAAATGTAAAAATTAAACAATAGTAGGGTAGTGATTAAAGGAAAAAATGTTTAATCATTGTGTTATACTGATATTAAAGTTTAAACTAATACACTCACTAAATTAACGATTTTATGTATTTTCATTATTTAAAAGAAGCAGACTGTTAGTGCTGATTTCTCTTCCTACTATAACATCTGTTAGAATTTGTGAATTTCAATATGCAATTTCAATTTTGGGAGGGGCGGCCTAAGGGCAGAAAAATTTTTTAATCCGCCCCTGAGAAAACTACTTGGCCAAACCCAGAGAGCATCTGCATATCTAGCTTTGATACCCGAGATCTGAAGCGTTCCACCCTCGGTGACAGTGAATCTAGGATCAGCCATTGGAAGGACTCTTCCATTTTTCAGCCAGAGGATCTTTGGGACCGGATCCCCGGAGACGGAGCAGAAGAGCGTCGCAATGCTGTTAATCGGAAGCGTCTGATTCTGAGGACCGTGTTGGATTATCGGAGGCAGACGGAAATCATCGGCTGTCAAAGAACAGGAAACAAGAAAAGTTGCAGTTTGGATGATATGACAGCGACAGGAGGAATGCTGTTAGTATCTATATAGTTCAGTAAGCAAGTAAGCAAACAAGCAATCCATTTTTTGACGAACAATCAGATGATGACACAGCTTATGAGACATACATGATGTCATCAACAAGGGCGGCAGAACTTAACCGCACAAGCATAATTACTATTTGAATTACCTAACGGTAATTAAATTTGTAATGTGAACATGGCAACATCGAAATGTGAATCTGAGATGAAGATATTAGAGATATAGGGTATAATAAAAGTGGGAGTGAAATAGAGTATAGTAGAAATAGAAGTGAAGTAGAGATAAGTATAACAGAAACAGAAGTAGAAGTGAAGTAGAGGTGATCGATCTCAATTTACCGCTTTGCAACTTGAAACTCTACAACAGTCAAGTAGTCACTACATAAGACGACAACCCCATCATTATAGCTCCTCAAACTGTATAAAACTAAAATAATGAAGTCATGTCGCAAAGATATATATAATTTCTATTTTAGTATATGACTAGAAAGTGGTGATGACTGTCACCACCACTTTCAAAAGTGGTTGTGACCCGGACACCACCGTCACAATACAAACAATCCTTGTACAGAAATCGTTGCCTAGCAACACTTACAGCGGACTCGTAGCGTAGCCTTGGCAACCACGCTGCCAGCCAGGTTAATCGCCTGACAGGAATATTCTCCACCATCTTCAATTTTAAGAGATTTAATAACCAGTCTACCATCTTCCGTTACCAGAATTCGACCGTCGTTGCTATTCGGGAACATGAACACCTAGAAAAGAACAAAACAAACAACAACATTACAATAACAGGTAAAGAAATGAAGATTAACTTAAAAGACGAAAAGCGAGTAATGAGTAAGCCATCTTAGGTGGGTGTGAATAATCCATAACATATTGACATATCCACAATAGATGGTAATATTAAAAAATGATAGTAAAACAGCAATTGCAATGATCATTATCATCATCATCACATCTTCATCGTCATCTTATCATCATTGCCACCATCCTCATATCATCGTCGTCATCATCATCATCATCGCTATCATCATTGTCGAAGTCATTATCATCATCTGCATTTAACTGAATAATGGTTGTTTATGTAATCAATGCCAGGTGTGTTTTTAGTATTGAGCGTTTGCACCAGACAATTTGCATACCTAGACAATACTCAACATAGGTATGACAGTTCTGGTGGTACCTGACTGGAATCCTTGTTCCAGAAGAGTGTTGGAGAAGGATTTCCAGTGACCTCACAAAGAAACGACACCTGGCGCCCAATTCCAACTGCCATATTTCTTGGTGTCTTTACAAGTTTTGGAGGAGCTACAAAAAGATGAATACAGCAACAGTTCAAAAGTCACGTGAAACGTAATTCATATGTAATTTAAGACCATTACTGAGTTGCCAAAATCAATCAATAAATAACCATAAGCTTTATTGCTCGAGGCAGACAAATGTACAATGTAACATTAAATTCATATTCAAAACTTCTAATGGAGACAAAGTAAACCCAGAAGGGACCATATAGGGCCACCTATATATACACGGAGAATTGTAAGATGGTTGAGGAATGACATTACGGAACTTGAAATAGCGGCAATAGCGCACCTTCAGCATATCTATGCAGAGGTGCTCCCGGTATGATTAGGGCTAAAAGGATCGCAGTAAGAAGTAATGTAAACAAAACAGGACCAAGATCAGACCAAAAAAAGCACAAACTAAAAAATGCTGTGATGTCCAGTGCTTTAGATGTTTAAAAAGTGGTATGAAAACTTCACAGATTAACAGAAAACATCAAGTCAGACTTTGATGTTGCTACTATCTTGCTTACAAAACAGCTAATGGATATTTTAGCTACCGGTAATTTGTTGCCATGCAATGTTCTAGTGGGTTCTTTCATTCTGTTTTTGGTCCTCTTTTGCTTACATTAGAGCCTACACCACACCATTAAGAATACCGCTGGATTCGCTTCGATATCATTTCTACACTGGTGCTACTCAAATCTAATTTCATTCGGCATTCTGACATGTAATTCATCTGTGCTGCTGTTGTTGTTCCTGTTGATGATGATGAAGATGATGATGACGATATTCGTTTATTGTAATAAACACCTGCCAGATGAAAAACCGCATCATGGCTTACAGAAACATTTGAATTGACTAAATAGAAAAAGGAGTATTTCCTTAAAGCTCGGATTAATTATTAATATTGGTCTGTTGTCTGCTGTCTTTGATGTAGAACATCTTTGGATGGCAGTTTTACTCATCGAAAACCGAATCTTTGCTACTGCTGCAACCCTAAAAATTCATTGGCTTACAGTCATTGAAACTGAGTGACTCAATGATTGAGTTGCTGCTTGTAACTTGGCATTGTTTTCAATTCTACAGTGTTTCATCGTGAACAACCGTGAACAAGGTTGGGTTGCTGGACCTTATTTTGAAACTCTCTCTCTGTGTCTATCCGTTCTGCTGAATCTCTCATTGCACCGTTCTGTTCTGTTAAATCTCTCCCTGCGTCTGTCCAGGCTGCTCAGTCGCTTCTGTTATCGCGCTCTCAACTTACCACTTGCCTTCTTTAAATGGCTCATCCATCATATTCTGCCTGCATATCTTACGGACTGTTCTTCCGGATATTGACCTGATCACGGCTTGGCTCTGGTTGACCATCTGTTGACTTCTTGTGAATTAGACGCCGGTGCTACAGAAGCCACTAATTACAATCGATAAGGTAAGGCATCGTTACGCAGAGTAAATGTATTGAGGTGATTCATGACATCAACAGTAGCTATCAAAGCAAAGGTTTGGGGTAGAATGACCATTGAGTTGAAGTGCAGTTGAGTCAACCAAACAAAACCCTCTATGAGACAGATTGCAATGTGCAATTGAATAGGACACATCTGTCGTCTGCCAGGGAGTGGCTGCTAGTGAGGCTAGCATTTGCACTGCACTTCACGCGGCTGTCTCCATTGTCCAACCTCATCCCAACACAGACCGGGAACATTCTGAGCGCTGTGTCAACTGTCAACACTGGTGTTCGCTGGACTCTGTGTGTGCAAACGCCCACTTGTGGCGACTCATCCGAATCATATGAACTTTTTTCTGCATTATATAGTATTTACAGATTTATTGCTGTTAACACTTAACAGTACTACAATAAGTGTCTACAGTCATATATGCACAGGGAGTGGAAGAAAGTGATCCTTGCAATACATCATAATAACTTGCATGCAATGATGTTTTATAAGCCTAGCTTTTCCACTCACTGAGTATATATTATACTTGCATATTATACATATGTGTGTATATATAAAATATATATATTATGCATATGACATACACGTATTTATATATACTATACAAGTGTATATATTATTATACATGGACTTGGCGTATACCAACACAGCATGGATTCCAACCTGGTCACTCCCCTCATATATGCCTCTACTGAGCACGCAGGAATCTCCAGTCTAAGATTTGGTTGCGACCACTTACAGTGCACCGTGAGCCTCGCTTCCGCCTCCTGGCTTCCGACGGAGTTTTCCACCTTGCAGACATAGACTCCTTCGTCTGAGACTTGGGCTTTCTGGATTCGAAGACTCTTGTCGCTCATGATGTGAGACCTGTTCCAACCAGAAATACACCACTGTTCAGAGAGATGCATTTATCAAATGTCCCACAAGACAACCACATTCACAGTTAGCGACATGGGACGCACTCTTTAAAATTGATTGGAACATTCCAATCATCATCCACAAAAGCATTGTGAGGACTTCTGCAGAAAAATTCATATTACAGTGACCTTAGATTCACATATGCATGATAATGCCTATGCATATGATGGTTAATATGCAAACTAGCAAATAATATGATAAACATATTTGCATATTGCATGTTCCATTTGACTCCTTGCTTGCACCAATGGTGGCATATTCATGGATTCAAACAGGCAGTTGTGGTGAGTATTCTCACAGCATCCAATCATTGAAAAAAAACCGGGTCAACGCCATACGGGTGCTATATTAAACCATGCACATTTGCATGTAATCACAAAATAAAAAAAAGCATCTTGCTGATAACTGCATGGGGTCCAGCTGATAAAACCCAAGTAAGTAGTCTAGTAGCCGATCAACCTAACCAAAGTAAGAAAATTACTAGCGTGCCTCTAAATCAGAAACCAGAAGCAAATTCTTTAATGGAAACTGACACAGGATAACCATAGAGAAAACTTTACTCTTCAACTCATATTCTGATAGACGATATAAACTGATTATATATACTAATACACAACCAGACATACATAAACAAACACAAACTCACACGGGTCATAAAACATATCAGCATTCATACATATACCACCCATAGCTACATAAAAAGCATAAATAATTTTTTTTAAAGTATATACATTGCATCATACATATATATATATGTTTAGAGATTATCGCTCCATCCTAAGCAACTCAGCTATAACGAGCAGTACACTGTCAGTGGGAAGATGATGAGACTATGGAAAGGGCTGACTCACACACTAATATGCCGAGGCTAAGAAAATGAGGTCGCTGACACATCATATCAAACGCTGCCTTAGAGCTAGCCTAATAGAATGTCCTTTTCGCTTCTCTAAATGAATATAGATATAATTCTTTATCTAAGTGTTAGTCCGATATCTGCAATGCTACATATGTGAATCCGATACTTGACTTGCTGGGCCATCAAAACATCATCAGTGATGACAGATTCCAATCCCACCAGAAGCAAAATATATCTCAATATTCCTATAACACTGCTGTCATATAATAAACAGCGCCTAAGCTATCGAATGCGTGCATCAAATTCTAACTGGAAGCGCAGATGGCAAGGGAGAGGGACTTACCATTATTATGACACGATGATAAGCAGACGCTGAGAAAAAAATAGTCTCTTCGTACTAGTTTACTTCAGATTCAATCAGCATTCCAATTAATTTACTGCTTATGCGGCGTCATAAAAGTGCTCATACAATTACATTACAAACGATGTCTCCTGCTGCTGTTGCATTGGGACTGACACTACTAGCACTGACACTAGCAGAGCTGCATTTTTCTCTTAAGCTCATATTCCGAATGAATGGTAATCACTATAATAATTCTTAAATACAATTACATTACGAACGAGGTCTCCTGCTGTCGTCTAGGGATTGTCACTACTAGTAGGCATATGGTCAGTAGCTGAGGCTCATAAAATTATTTCCGAATGTACTCGTAATCTCGTGTGTCAGGCGGTCGAGGCATCGAATTAATATGCGATCGCGTGAGTCACCCACTTGGCGCAATTAGAGAAAATATTGGCGATTCGTTCCCCGTTTCCTATTTCCGCCAACGACCCTTTCACTGTCCGACTAATTTGATAGTTCAGAGATAAAACTGCAACGACGTACATGAAGGGAGAGCAAACAAGGTCGTATTGAGATGGCAATCACTGAGCCGCCTTCTTCCTCCCACACGCATTCGACACGGCCAGTGGATCGGCGAGCTCCAGATCTCAGACGCCGAGTTACTCAGTAAATATACGAAGACAGAGAATGGTCCGTCTGTCTGTCTGTCTGTCTGTCTGGCAGCTAGCCATGAGTTATTGAGCAAACAGAAGAACAGCTAGACTTTAATTCCGAGAAACTGCGATCGGCTTCGAGAATTGATCAGGATCCCTTTTACGCACAGCAGCTCAGTAGGCCTATCTATATCTTTGCGGTTCTGTCGGTCAATTATCAGTCCACTGGAAGAAATTTGGCACTATAGTCACCAGGCGTATTCCTTGAACCTCATCAACGTCTATCCATCCTCTCCTCGTCCGAAACTTTGACCCCCCCACTGTTTAAATGCGTTGGCGTAACGACAGAATTTTGAACGTGCGTGACTAAATTGCTGATGCCGGTATTTCGTTCTTAGAAGGGATTTCCTGTTTAGTTTATCGGCAGTAATGATATCACCTTCAGTGACCTTCCCCCCCATATCTATGTTAATGCCTATCCGAGAATCACACCCACTAATTGGTCTTAATTGATTGATAAAGATAATCAACATAACTATCACAATAGATGTCATAGCGAGACTGGGCCTCGTTGAAACTATGAGTTACTGTCAATAATTAATTTACACTCTCACGTATTTCCACAGACATCTCAAAGAAACTAAAAGCATATGAAATAGCTCTATGCAGACTTCTAAAACACCGCTTGAAAACCAAGCGCTGGGCACCAGCTTATTTAAGAGCACTGCGCTCGATGGGTTGTTCAAAGGGTAGCCAAGAGGAGGTCCAGATTCGGTCGCCACAGAGGTGTTCAGTTCAGGGCCAGAGTGAGAAGGAGAAGGATAAGAAGATTCAGGGTATGAGTTCGTGAAGAGATGACACTTCAGCTTTGAGTGCAATAATCACAACATTTGATAATTTCGCATGATGGTTTGGGGGGTCAAACGCGGGTCACAGAGGTGAGAGGTGAGAAGGGCAGAGGGGAGAAGCTGCCCGGCCAACAAACCCCATTATATAGGCCTACAGACGTAGAATCCTCAAAAATCTAATCTCCCTGTAGCTAAGACTGGTCATTCCCAGACTCCCACAGAGAAATTCTCACGGGCAGTGAGTGGGCAAAAGGTCCACACCCCTCCACTGCCGCCCCTACGATAGTACTACCCCTCAGGATATACGAGTCCAAGACAATAACTCTGTTGTAGTCCTGGGGGATGAGGAATCACATTCCTTTAACGCCATCATGTAGAACAACGCAGCGACTACTGAAATGGTTGTCAGAGTAGGAGGAAGACTACGCAGTTACAACTTCCTTCCAGGTACCAATAAAACTAGAGGTCATTCCAGCCACAATTTCCTTCGTTCTATGCTCCGTCAAGTACTCAGACGTTATCTTTATTCGTACAATTTCCTGAGGCGATGCGGGTCCTTAGAACTGAAGATTCTAAGGCAAAACAGCGCCTCTCAAATGCCACAGCAGGTTCGAAAAGACCGACGAACAAGGCCGCTCCGATACGACATATCGGAAAGCCTCAATATTTACGTACCGTCTCTAAGTGCCTCTCCAATAGCAGATTGTATACAGATAAATCAAAAATTGACTTCCTGCTAATAAGAGAAACACTGTCTTGTTGAAATCGGCATTATTTTTACTTATGTATCTCTTAGTTAACTAATTACTACAGTTTCAAGTTACGCTCTATATACTTGTCACCGTGCCACTTTCACTAGCCACGTAATGGATAGTTGGGTACCCCTCCAGAAGGACTTAGGTTCATTAAGTTTTTCCTTCCCTATTGTTCCTTGTCAAGAACTTCTTTCGTGTTACCTTGCAATTTTGTAACTGTTTTACTTTTTGGCTTGGTGCAATAAAAAAACTTGATTGATCGAATGAAATAATAACTCCATTACTTAACACTGTCATCCATAGTTGATTGAAATAATAACTTCACCAAAACATTATCATAGTTGACGTGGCCTCTTTCAAAATGACAACAAGCTACTGAGTCACAAAAGGCCCAACTTACCAACTGCCCACAACCTGTAACTCTTTTGTCAAGCATCGTATTTCTTAGATAGAATTCCTGTGAATAACTGTTGCCACACACCTGTCTGATGGAATCTGTCCGTTCTGCTTCCTCCATAGAACCGCTGGACTAGGATCTCCAACCACCTGACACTCGAACAGAGCATCGGAATCCTCCTTCACGACTGCATCCTGAGGACTTCCGATGATTCTTGGCTTCTCTGATCAGAAACACAAACATAACAGTGAACCCTTAGATCCACATATGCTTTCATAACCGATTTCATGCTTCAGTATAACTAAAAGGTTATTTGTCCACCAAGGGTATATTTTGATTAAATTGGACAGAGCGTTAAGTTTGCCATGGACGGAGCGTAAAACTTGTCATGGACGCATCGTCAGAGTTCTTTCAACTATTTTCAGCCAAGTTCCTGTCGACCTACAGAGCCTAAATTTTGCACACATTTCAGGCTTGCAAGACAATGCAATGTGTAAAATTTTGATGAACATAATACAAAAATTGAAAAAAAATTACAAAAATGCAAAAAATTAAATATCATTTAACCACTTGAACGAGTCCTCCTTGACAAGCTCCACTCCAGCAAGTTTATATCATTAATGATTTCTTAAGGAAATAAATCAATTGTGCCATCTACCAGATTACCAAAAGTCAATAAAAGAGTGTCCCAAAAAATCCATGTTTTTACTTTAACTTGTTCATTTCCTTTTCAGTTCACCAGGTCATCTATCACCCTAAGGAGTATTTTAAGAGTGTTTTTGTGTGGGTATAGGTGAGTGGGGAAGGATATGTCCCTGCCAGTTGGACAACTCAACCCTGTGCCTCAATATGAAATGGGATTGGTATGATGTTCCCAATTTGGATTCAGTTTCAACTGTATTACAGCTTCACACTGCAAAATGTCTACACCATACAATGTTGACTTTTCAACTGACATGAAAAACACTGTCCCCCATAATTCCATTGGCAATTACCCAATCAGTCGGCACCATTTTCATTGGCGTTGGTGAGTCCAAACAATAGATGGAACAGTCCTCTGTCTTGCAGTCATTAAATCTGTGATAGGGCGACAATAGCAGTTGGAACTTGTCATTTTAATTGGATGAACTACAAACAGCCCCAACAGCTGGCAGGGACATTTCCTTCCCCACTCACCTATACCCACACTAAAATAAACAAGCCCGTGTATATGTAAATTTGTCACAGAGTGCATTTGGCGGGGTCACTTTAAAACAATTGACACGCCCCTCATTGTGAACATTAAGTGGACGGGCCAAGAAACCCGGATCAACTCCCTCAACTGATTCATAGAAGTTGTTAATAGGGAAATCATGTATCCTTCGACAAATTTACACACACATGCAAACAAACCAATCCCCACATCCACACATAGATACACAAACACATACACACAGATACATATACACATACAACCACATACACACACTTTCATGGTGCTGAACTATATGTGACAACATCACACAGCTGATCATGTTGTATATGCCTGTATCAATTTTGAACCCCAACATACATGTATACGATGCATGTCAAAAGGCTCGCAACACTCAAAAACTCTGGCCACGCCAGTCCCAAGCCTGGATAAAGAGGTGGCGACGCTATGATGATTTTTGTTATCACACAGTGTCGTAAATCTGAAACAACTACTAATCGCTAACCCCCCAAAGGCAGCCATCGTCGTCGTCACCGTCATCATCATCATATCATTATCAATTCCTGACGCCAGCCATTTGGCGACGACGGGTACGAAAAAATGACCCCAAGTACCGTCGGTCATTTATCAAGTTTTCAGTTTTAATTGCACGCCTTAGTGTCGGTAGTATCACCAGTAGGGTCATCAATATGCCAAAGCTTAAGATGTTCCCAAACGAAGCTGGTCAACTGCTTGAGCATATCTGTGTTTAGTCCTTTGTGAATTTTCCTGTGCAATGTGATTCAGAGCATATCATCATACAAAATAAACGAGTTTGGTAAAGTGTCTTGAATTCAATTCATTGTTAGAACTAAGACGGAAGTTAATTTAGGTTTTAACCTACATAATAATGATAATGATAATATTAATAATAATAATAATAATAATACCCTAGAGAGACAAGCTACTTGTTCCAACGATTGTCAGTTTGCATCCAGCGCTTCAACGCAGTTGCCTTCAGAGGCTCTTTTGTGCAGCTGTAGTTTAACCAAACAATATAAACACTCGTGCACTCAATTTCATAAACTATTTTTAAATAATAATAATAATAATAAACACAATAATAATGACAGTAATAGTAATACTAAAAATCCTGACAAGGAGTTCTGACCCTCCAGACAAGTTTCCTGCTCTTCATAGCAATTTTTCAAAAACCCTAAAGAATTAACCTTGCATCAAAATAATAATAGTAATAATACTATGAAAAAGAATAATAATAAAATAATAATAATTTAGAATGCTACAACGATAAATTGCCTAGGCTTGTTTATTAGATAGTGGTGTTTAATAAATGAATAAAAATAATACTAATAATAATAATATTGATAATAATAATAATAATAATAAAATATAACCGGGAGCTAATCCATCTTTTCCAGCTCTTGCCGCTTTGCACGCAACGCTTTTTGACGTGGCATTTAGGGGGGGTTCTTTGAGCAGCACGCTGGGGACGTTAACCTTTGACACTGTTTTTAACTTTAGTTTAATCGAGCCTGAAGGATCATTTCTACTTCGGGCAAATAAAAAATAATAATATTAACAATAATAATAGATTAACCAATTGGTTCCAATGAAATGAAACCCATTACTGCTGTAGTATAAAACTTATAAATCTCTAGACAATCTTTCCATATAAAACAAAAGATTGCAAAGATTCCGTCTTGGCAGATCAGAGTATCTTATGAGCAGCATCACTGACTTCAGGATTACTCAGCTTTTCCCTCACAGTGGGCATACCCCTCAAATCATTGAATGTTGTTGATTTTATTCAATGTTCCTAGTTCCGCTCCGGAACTCACCTTCTGCACCACTCTGGCCGTCTTCCCAAGCACCTCCCCATTCGCAACCATCACTGGGAGGAAATTTGAGCCTTAATGGTGGCAATAACTAATAATTATTACCACAGCGATAGACAGACAGAGGGTGACAGGGACTGAGAGACCAAAACACAGAGAGACACTTAGACGGAGAGACACTTAGACAGAGAGAGACAGAGAGAGGCTGCCCAGAATGTGGCAAAAATTATCTAGAAATGATGAATGGCTGGCACCCTTGCTAAGAAAGCATTCGATAGGATGTTCTCTGATAGTAATTAATTGAAAGAAAACAGACTAGGGTACCAGCAGACACCTTCGGCAGTGAATATGGTAACATAAGCCACAGGTAAATCATTACTACTAGGACTGGAGCAACACGAATCCAGCCAACCAGATCGGGTTGCCAACGTTGAAGATTAAGAAAACATTGCTCAGAAAGTAATTAAAGATAAATGAAATTGGTGGTCACTATGACAACCACGTGTTGGTATATAATCATCACGATGACAGAGACTGAATTATTTTTATTGTAATTAATTTTATTAATAAATTATTAAGACCTATTATATTGAATGGTGAAGAGGAGCAATCCATTCTCCTTTTATATTGCTTCATCTCATTTCAAAACAGTTAATGTGTTAGTGTATGTTTGTACGTGTGTATGTCTGAATGGGTGTGTGCATGTGCATGAGTGCATGCATGTGTATGTATGTGTGTGTGCATGTGTGTTTATGTTTTGGAGACGCCTTTAGACTTTCCTGTTCCCTTGCCTATGCATAGACGTCCGCTGAGAGCGCTGCTGATTTGAGCAGCACTATATAAATGCCTGATTACATTACATATGTATGTGTGCATGTGTGTGTGTGTGCGCGCATGCATGTATGCGCGTGTGTGTTTATGTATGTGTGCATGTGTGTGGGTGTATGCATATATGTGTGTGTATGTGCGTGTGTGTAACAGCGCTTGAGAAAAAAAGCAACCCTTTTCAGTGGAAGTTGTCATGACGATCATGATGGAGATGGCAATGAATGATGAAAATGATAGATTAATTAAGAAGTAGCGGTAGAAAACCAAAGGCAATTATGGTGACCTTAGAATACCATGATGACTAAATCACAACATCAGCTATGACAATGACAATGCCAATGAATTAGAACAATAGGCATTGTTAATAACATCAAAACCAAATGATTCACAGTTGTAATCACAGTGTCTTCATTTGACAGCCGTTTCAAGTTCCTGAAGCCCTGTCCCATCTTGAAACTGAACCAAGATCTACCAAAAGTAATGTAATGGAGCATTTATATAGCACCCCTTCAAGATATCTACACAGAGGCGCTCTCTGTGCTGGCCTTAATTATGTTAAATGTCACAGTAAACAAGTACATCTATTTGCAAAACTATTCACAATAAACTGAGTCATTAGTGGTGGGCCCACGCACAAACGTGCATCGTACAGTACACTTTATCGCTTCACCAACCGGTAAAGGCAGACAAGAAGCGATAAGGGTAAACGACGTCAGGAATAGGCCAAGTCTTTCTCGGAGTCCAGAGGAGTCTGTCTGCCGGCCAGCCAAAGTAGGTCTGTCTGTCGGTCGGTCGGTCAAAGCACATCTGAGCCCTCGAGATAAAGGCAAACACTAGAGCAACGCTACTGCTTTCAATCTCCTACTCTCTATTGAACCTGCCAGTTGAGCCAGACACCACTCAACCAGGCGGAATATTACCACACAACACTGCCTGGCAAATTCGCGAGAGCTGTACTACGAACCTCGTAAAACTAAGGAAACGCCTGCTCCGGTCAGGGCAAAAGGTGTTCTTCGACACCCCAGGGTAAAATCCGGTACTTCCTAGTCCATATTTGTAAACACAGGGAAGGTTCTCGACCCCACTCTCACCCGTTCTAACAATCACCCCTCTGGACCAGAGAAATCGCTGCCTATGCTAGGAAGTTTAATGGTGCTGAGGTTAATCTAGAGTAAACGGTTCGTCGGTAATTGTAATCACGAACCGTAAATAGTAATAATGAACTGTAAACTTTACTAATGAGCAGTAAATTGTAATAAAATACCGTAAATTCCAATCACAAACTGTAAATTATGATCACAGACCGTGAATTTTAATCACAAACTGGAAATTGTAATCACAGACTGTAAATTGTACATCACAAATGTAAGTTGTAATCACAAGATGTAAATTCCAATCACGAGCTGTAACTTGTAATCGCACGTTTGTAATAAGGTTCGAACATGGCCACCGAACTTCCCTACTTTTTTACAGCACAGATTCCCATCTGAGCTTACCCCTCACAATCAGACCACCACAGTCACCCCAATCGCTCCATGTCCCATGAACCGCTTACCCAGCTAAACCTACCTCTGACAAGCAGCCTGGCCGATGGGCTCTCCCGTTCCCCTGCCACGTTGTATGCGACGCAGGCGTAGGACCCTGCATCGTCCTTCTGAGTGGCCCGGATGTGTAAGCTGCCTGTCGTTTCATCGAAGTGGATGCGGTGGTCACCTGGGGCGATCGTAAGAGGGCGACTGTTCCTCTTCCATTTGACCTTTGGCTCCGGTTCACCCCTCGGAGCCCGGCAGCTGAAGACCGTTTCCATGCCAACGGCCACCTCTCGGCTCTGCGGAACCTCGCGGAAGTCGTCGCGAATGACTGTAAAAGAAATTCGCTAAGGTTAAGGTCAAGTTAAGGTAAAATTTAAATTCAGGTCAAGGTTAAGTTAGGGGTTAAATTCAGGTTAAGGTTAAGTTAAGGGTTAAATTCAGGTTAAGGTTAAGTTAAGGTAAAGGTAAAGTAAAGGTAAAGGTTAAATTCAGGTTAAGGCAAGGATTAATTTAAGGTTAAGGTAAAGGATAATGTAAGGAAACAGTTAAGCCAAGGTTATGTAAGGTAAAGGTCAAGTTAAGAATAAGGATAAGGTAACAGTCAAGTTAAGATTAAGATAAAATTAAGGTTAACAAAAAGGCCAAGTCAAGGACATGGCAAAGGTAAAATTATGATTAAGGTAAAGGTTTATTTAAGATTAAGGTAAAGGTCAAATTAAGGCTAGGGCAAAGGTCAGTTAAGGATAAGGCAAAGGTTCAATGATTTAAATCAAGATTAAGGTAAAGGTCAAGTTAAGGTTAAGGTACGGCAAAGGGTTAGGTAAGGCCAAAGTAAAGGTTACATTGAGGTCAAGGTTAAAGTTAAGTTAAGGTAGAGATCAACAAGGGTTAAAGTAAGTTAAGTTAAGGTAACAGTTAAAGTAAAGTACAGGTAAATGAAAATTAAGGAAGATTAAAGGCAGCGTGAAGTACCAAAAGTCGTTTTAGCAGGCGCACAAATTTACCCATTTTGGAGTGGCATTTGTCATTGAAAGTCTAGAGGAAATTGAAGGCATAACAGCAAATACAAAATGAAGTTTGCCTAATGGGTTTGAAGTCATTTGGATGATTGGATCACAGCGAAATCAAACCAGTCAGAAATTACCATTTAATGTCCAGAGAAAGAGAAATTATTTGGTGCATACATAAGGCATATTGAAGAAATCATAAACAGCAGCAGCATCTCACCAACACTACCACCACCACCATGAAAAGATGACAGCATCACGACCACCAGAATAACCACGACTACTGCCAATTTTCACCAACACGACCATTGCCAGCACCACTATCATGATAACCACCACCAACACCATCGCTTTTTGCGCCAGACATCTATGAGCAGAGTCTATCCATCTATCTTTCCATGAAATTACAACGCTATCAGACACTTTGTGATTGCATTCTTCACAGGTCTATTCAAAACATCAGAATTTTTAAACAACATAAGTCTGGCATGGGTAAACGCTCTGAACCTTTGCACTGATCTCCATAAAAACGCAAATTTCTGCAGTTTTAAGGATACCACCTGCATGGTACTAATCTATTAGTTCCAGATACCATTCATTCGGAGTTTCCATTATCACAAGAATTATTTAATGACGAATACGCGACATCACTCAAAACGCTGTACACATGCATCATTTCGAGTTCATTAACACACTACAGACCCCAAAACGCATTCTAAAACAGAAAAGAACGCAAGAACCTCTGCCCGTCAAACGGCATCAGACTTCTTCATCGCAGACGCCGGAAATTGGAAAAGAGTCTATATCATAGTAAAGAGGTCATCGCTTCATCTGAAGCACCACTTGCTACGACAGGATCTGGTTAGTGGTCACGTCTTACGGTCTGCCTGACAATCTTCACTACAGTTTGCATGAACATGACTAGCTCTATAATAGCGGTCAGACTCTCTCCACCCACCTAAATCCACCACCCCACCTTATCCCGGTTATCCAATTCCGCTGTCTCAGAAACTCCGTTTCAAACTCGATCCAGCGGATAGGATTTACGCACGAGCAATCCTCGAGTGAAATTAATGGCAGGTAATGACACGTGCTAATGTAACAAATGTTCTAGGATTACCTATAATTATTACTGAATAATTAGTTTCCGACATCGAGAAATGGCTAAGGCTGCGCAGAACCACAAATCCACTCAAAAATACTCCTTTTATACTCGCCTAAAACTGTTCTGTTTAGCCGTGCCGTGGTCGGGAGAGCTCCTGAGTAGTAGCCTTAAAGGGACGCTATATAAATCGTCGTAATGAATGAATTAATGAACATAGCAATTTATCTATCATTGAATAGGCCTTAGGCTATATATAAACACACATACACTACATTTGTGTGGCACCGTAGCAGATTAGTAACACTCTGTGTGCGCTGAGTGAGCGGGTTCGAACCTCGTCCGAGGCGTCACTGTGTAGGGACCTTGAGCAAGTCCTTCGCGCACAATTGCTCTGCAGTGCAACTGCAATTGCGCCGTCGAAGCGTGTGTGCACTTCTGAGCAAAAAATGTTGGAAGGGCAATGTAAAATTTCAGTTGTATTGTGTAAGCCTACATGTAGGTCCTAGGACTAAATCCAAAGTAAATTATGTGCTGAAGGTAGTCAAGCGTCGACCTTTAGAAATTCGCAAAAGAGCGTTTTGTTGGATAGTTCATATCGAAAGAGCGTTCCGTTCGTGAGCCTTTATCACGCTAAATATACACAACATAAGATATATACACGTATATATATATTTCTAAACTTTTTAGATATGTTTGATCTAAAAAGACAGCTCTTTGAGAGGTCTTAAAACGCGCTTATATGAGTACTCAGATAAATAACTATATGTATGATATAGGCTATATATAGGCTACAATGTACAACATATATACACAATGTATACATATGTATAATATATATACATATATATACATATACATAATATATATATATATAACACATTGAAATTATGGGCGTTTCATG
Organism: Bimastos eiseni; assembly: GCA_959347315.1. NCBI lineage: Eukaryota > Metazoa > Annelida > Clitellata > Crassiclitellata > Lumbricidae > Bimastos > Bimastos eiseni. The sequence goes on along the minus strand of OY365808.1, from coordinate 53,661,003 downwards.
ATTGGCAGATTTGACTCCAAACACGGGGTCACTACATAAAGCTGTTACACTCGACGCGTCATAAATATTGTACGATAGAAAACAAACAGATTGGCGATAACATTGATGCCACAACATTCACGTAACATCCACGAATTCATACACGTGTAAGACGCGCCTGCAGACGATAATATTCAAGCGATAAAACGGAAAATCTATGTATACAAGTCGTATGACTAAAGAAGCGTGCAGATGGGCGGCAACGGATGGGTCGGAAACACAGCCCCACTCCTCGAACAGAACCCGGAATCCTAGCACGGACGGATCCAGTTATGCTACGAAGGGTGTGCTGCCAGAGCTGCGCGCCGAACAAGATGGTGCCAGATTAGTACGGGCGCTTTGGCACAACACCTTGAGGCTAAAGACTGGATTTTTTGATTCTCTGATCTGATTTTGACCTATTTTCTCCAATGTTCTTGAACATTAACACGCTGATACGAAGAAGACAGATTTTTGGACAATCGTAGCCTACAGTAATAGCCTAACTAAGAGAAATTGTTAGGAGAATCGTTCAATTATAACAGAGCAAACGTTCAGTCATAATTATGATTAGGACTAAAGAATTTGACGAACAAAGCTGCAGAAAATAATCTCAAAAGAACAGGATTCTATTTTTTAAATTTCAACCTGTGGGTAATGCCGACCAATCACCATACTTTTCGGATCAGTTTTTCACCCAGTCCCGACGTGGCATCGCTCCGGACTTAGAGAGACCGCCGGTGCTAATGGGCGATAAATATATATATATATATTTTATAAGAAAAAATATATATAAGTAAAATAAATATAAATAATATATATATATATATATATATTATAAGAAAAGACTGCAACCATATGTGGCGGACAAGAGGGCGTCTGACGCGCCACCTGACGATTGCAGGATGATCAAATTCAGTCCGGATAGCTCGACGGCTAATCGCAGATGTCTGCGATCAGCAAAACCAATTAGAAAAATTTGCTGCGTCTTAGGAGTCGCCGACGATGCAGCAGGCAACATCTGGCATGGGTTTTGGCATCTGCCCACCGCCCGCGATGGGTGATCCCACCCGGTGAGCCCACGATGAGGAGCCTGAGCCACGAAGCGAACTCTCAGTAGTATGCGGACCGCCGTAAAGAAGTTTTTATACGTTTTACGGCCGAGAGTATACCAGCCAGGACGCACGCCCGCGAGTCAAACGCAGAAGAAATTGACCGGAAAGGACATGCTTTCCGGGGGCTAGTTGGTGGCAGTATGGCCTGTCGAGGGAGGAGGGAAGGAAGGGATGGAGAGGGGGAAATTGGAGAATAGAAGGAGGAAGGGAAAATGTGAGGGAGATAGAGAGGAAAGGTGAAGGGGAGGGAGGGACAGTAGGAAGGAGCAGAAAGGGAGGAAGAGAGAGAGAGAGAGAGAGAGATAGGGAGGGATAGGGAAAGGGAGGGTTGGAGAAAGGGATAGAGGAGAGGGGTAGGAATGGAGAAAAAGAGAAGGGAGGGAGAATGAGAGGGAGGGAGAAAGGGAGGAAGGAAGAGAGAAAGTGAGGTAGAAAGCGAGGGAGGGAGTGATGGGTAGTCTAGCAGTGGTTCAGACATTGCATTTGCAGCCCGTATTGTATTTGACGGAAGGTTGGACTGAATATCAAAGACCATAAACAACTCAATCATGTGTTCCAACAGCCATTAAACTCAATGACATCATTTGCAACTAGGTATACATATGCACATATTCCATGTATAAATAAATGTGTCTCTAAAGACAGTCAGTGTATATATATATGCATATATATATAATATATATATATAATATATGTCTGATAAATGTCAGCCTCTCAGTTATTTTGTGGTTAACAATTATTTATCATCAGACACAGACACTCGTACCTATACACACATACCAAGGCTATACACACGCCTACAAACGCACATACTAACACGCCTAACCACACATACAGATGGTATGACTATAATTATAAAGCCATGCCAATTAGCAGCAAGTAAATAAGTAAAAGTAGGTATATAATCCCTCAGCAGTCTCCCCATTTTCATATTTACACAGACCCTAATGTTTACTTAATGAATTATCATCCTCAGATCTCTCAGACCTTTGCGCGGTGGATGCTGTTCCCTGGGTTTAAACAAATACATCCTTCAACTGGTGATAAAGGCCATTACAAGAAAAGCCCAGTCACTCACAGTTAGCACTTCAGCAGGTCCTAGAAACACATATTCATACATTAAATAGTGTAGAGGTTAGTGTGCTGAACTGTTAATCGAGAGATTGGGGTTCAAGTCCCACCAACGCTTCTGCTCCATTTATGCTCCTATACAACTCGGCTTATAATAAGTACACTGTCGGTGAGAAAGATGAGACAACCCGGTAAAAAACCGACCGCACGGCTAAGGCTAAGTAACTGAAGTATAGCTAAACACTTCATACACATGGCTGCCTCAAAGCTAGCTTACTGTACTGTTCTTATTATTCTTCTTTTGCCTACTAAAGCGGTAAGTCCTCTCCCTTGCAATTGGACATACCACCAACGTTCAACAGCTTTAAGATCGTGTACTTCGTTTGGAAGTCTAGTTTGTTGAGGCTACAAGCTTTACATTTCTGTCTGTTCTGTCAGGGATTTGAATCATCAAACTCTCCGTCGCCAGTCCAGCACACTAGCAGGCTGTCGATAGAACCGAAACAGCGTGGAGTACTAATGGAACGTTCCTTAAAATAATTCTGATTATTTCAGTGATACGCCCATTTCAAACACTGAAAAATTTATTTCTATAGCGCCGGATGAAATGAATAATTCCTCAATCGATGATCATTAGAAGTGATTTCGCAATTTAAAAAAATCATTTTCTATTGATCAGAGAAGTGTGTGTGTATGTGTGTGTGTGTGAATGTGTGCGTGTCTGTCTATGTGGATAGGCCTATGTGAGTGTGAGCGTGTGTGTGTCCGTGCGTATCGGTGTGTGCGCGTGTGCGTGTGTGTGCGTGCGACACTTGCATTGGCAAGGCTGCATAGAATTCGTTAAAGAGATTTATATAGCGCCCCTTCAGAGTTACTGCTCAGGAGCGCTCCCGACTCCAGCACGGTTAAAAAGAAAAGTTTTAAGGCGAGTATAAAATGAGTCTGAGTGGACCCTTGGCGACAACCGCAATGCCAACGGGAGCGTGTTCCAGAGCGAGGGACCAACCATAAGAAGGCAAGATTCTGTTTAGTAGAATGGACAATAATAATAATAATCACATACACTGATTGATAATAATCAGATAGAATTGTATATTGGAGACTGAAAACCCGGTGGATTCCACTGTGCCCTGGATAACCCGGGTAAAGGAATCCATAGAAGGAACCGAATACCATCAAGTGACCTGGAAAACACCTTCCTATGATTTCTCGCAGTCATAAATCAATACAAAAAGCGTAGCTCGTACTTCAGTCGGTGCAGAAGGAACAAAAAACAAATCTTACTTCATTCCGTGCTGAACGCACTTGACAGCTGCAAGCGGTTACTTTATCCACCCATCTCGGATCCATCCCCTACTACCTTCACTCTCTCCCTCTCATCCCCTTCTCCTCTCTCTCTCACTCCTCCTCCTCCACCTCATCGTATTCCTTTTCGTCCTCATTCTCCAATTTGTTCTTCCCTTCCATTTTCTCTTAGTTTGTAAATTCATCGCTGCAATTAAAATTTCATCACTGTAATTATAATTTCATTGCCGAAATAATAATTTAATTGCCCACCACAGTAATTTTATTACTGTAATTATAATTTATTGCAGTAATAATAATTTCATTGCCGTAAAATAATTTCATCACCATAATTGTAATATCCTCAACGTAGTTGTAATTTAATCCCCATAGTTGTAATGTCATCATCGCAATTAGGCCTATAGGTTTATCGCCGTAATTATAATTGCATTGACGCAATAATAGTTTCATCACAATAATTGCAATTAAGCCAATAGTAATTTCATCAACATAATTATATTTTCGTCGACGTAATTGTAATTTCACAGCCATAATAAATGACGGTAATTTCATCGTTCTCATTTAAATAAATCACATCGTGTGATCAAACGTTTATCACCGTAGGCCTAATTATAATTTCATTGCCGTATACTTGTAATTTATAGCCGTAATTGTAATCTCATAGTTGTAATTCAGATTTCATCGCGGTAAACATAATAATTTTATCACGTAATAGTAATTTTATTAGCCGTAATTGGAATTTCATGTTGTTTATCTTCCCCCTTATCATCATCGCCATTACCACCTCCGCTTATCAGAACCTGTCTATTCTTCCATCTTTCTCCTCCAAATCTGCCTCCACGTAGTAATCTCCAGCTGGCGTACACGGTACCCGATTGTCTGTAACGCTGATAATATATAAATTGGAGTCACCTCTAAGACTTACACGGTTAGTGTGTAAACTGTGTAGGGATCTTGATCAAGTGCATCTGCACTTGCAATTATTGATCGTCGCCATCTATTGATGTTTTTTCTGTCTATTCAGCCACTCAGCTTGGAATTGCAATCTTCCCCAATCCCTGCGTCTGGAACTAGCTTCCATTCACTTTCCCAGTTCCGGAGACGCCTCGAGACTCTTGTTCGCTGGCCCAGGCAGCGCTGCTGATTTACAGCGGCGCTATACAAATGTTTGATTCCAATACGTTCTCACCTTACCATTCCCTTCACCTGTTCATGCTTCCCATTTTCCTCCTCCCATTCTTAATTCTCCGATTACTTCGCTTATATTCCGTTTACTCCCACTTCTCCTAATCCTCTACCTTCTCCTCTTCCTCCCTCCATTAATCAGCCTCCTCCTTCTATTCCTCCACCTCGTCCTCTTCCTCCTCGTCCTCTTCCCTCCTCGTCCTCCTCCTCCTATACCTCCCCTTTGAAACGCAGCATGCCTCCAAGTTTCAAACACAGCTATTAATCTTATCAGACATAGCATATAATATGCCAGAATCTTAAAAACATTTGATTGCTCTTCTCTTTCATAATTTTATCTCTTGCGTCAGACATATCTTACTCACTTACTCACTCACTCACTCACCCTATGCCGTATTGTTCCAGTCCATCCGTACACCTCAACGTCTCTTCTCTTTCAACCGTCTGTCTGTCTGTCTGTCTGTCTGTCTGTCTGTCTGTCTCTCCGTTGGTCTGTCATCTGCGATTTTGTCTGCATGCTTTCATCCATTTATATCATTCTGTCAGTGTCTTTACTTCTAATTCACTGCTCCATGCGTGTACAGGTTGTCTTTGTCCGCCTGGCTGCATGTGCGCTTATATCATTCTGTCCGCTTGTGTGCGTATGTGCCTGCGTGCGTGTACGCGCGCGTGTCTATGCGTGCGCGAGCGTGCTTGTGTGCACGCGTGTGTATGTGTGTGCAGATGTGTGTGAGAGCGTGTGTGTGAGAGAGACAGACAGACAGAGAGACAGACAGACAGAGACAGACAGACAGAGAGAAAGACAAAGAGAGAGAGAGAGATCTTGTCTGTGCATGCTTATTCGGGTGTGTGTGTGTGTCTGTAGTCTGTGCCTGCTGTAGGCATCG